>OZ012684.1:23058987-23171159 GCA_963942565.1 Maea johnstoni
GGTTACAATTACATACTTAGTAGAGGTGTATTTTCAGAAATAAAGAAGAAATTCTCAGTTAACGAGATCAGTTAGCTTGAGCTTTATTTCTAAAAATGATATTTATATTGTTGATTATGCCATAATTGATACTTAGTTTTATTGATGATTGTTAATATCAGCTCCTTAAGACGATTGCATACAATTTCTACATAATTAAGTGTTACTTAAAGACAAGTAGGAACTTTTTATTGGATGAATGCAGCTACTGCAACACTGGAGATTGGAGGACAATAACACTAAATGCTGATCTGTTACTATTGTAAATGTACACTTTCTATTCCGGTAAATTGAGCTGCTGAATGAAATCTCAGTTAAATCATTTTTGTCATGTATGAATTAATTGTGGCCAGCCAGAAGTTAATGATGGTGAAAGCTGGGCTATCCAGGGTAAACCACGGATTTACCCCCACTAAGTCACTGGAGTGGCTCACTAGCATGCCTTGAGGGGGTAGTCAAACCCATGCACCATGGGGGCAGTTATAAAAAATGAACAGTCAGCATGCCAATGTGCTAGACGGCACACCCATGGGGACATCCCTTTGAGCTATTAAGTGTGGTACTGTTCTGAAGTTTCATGACATCTTCCCTTTGGATTATGGTAAAAAGTGGAAGGTAATGGTGCTGGTGGTAAATTTTGCCAATACAAAATGATGCAAAAAGCTGAAAAATGACTGAAACCCTGGCATATGGGTACTCATCTAAGAGTGCTCAGCGAAAGCTATTTAATGAATACCAACATGACAAGGTTTAGATGGTTTTCAAAAGATTTTGCTCCCTTGTGCTTTGGACCAAAGTAGCCTTAGAATTAGAAGGGTTAAGACTGCCAAAGTGCTAGACTGCAAGCCTATGGGGGCATCCCTTTGAGCTACTGAGTGAAGTCCTGCACTGTACTTTCAGGACATCATCCAGCGTCAAGATTATAGAAAAGAAAAGAAGGTCATGGTAACCATGACAGCAGTTTAGATCAGTGAAATGGAGGCTAGATTCTGCACCCTCCCTGACCCCTCCAGCGCTCCAGGGATAAGAAACCCTAGCCATTTTAAGTTTGATAAAATGGTATGGAGGAACTCAAGCAGTAAATGCTTGCTGAACTTCAAATGAGACTGCAATTGTATCAGTTCAAACCAATCTGGCCCTGGAGCATAGAGCAGAATTTTTAACACATTTGCATTTTCTTGTGCACGCACAGTCTGATGATTCGGATCTTAATTCTTTGAGTACAGAGTCGATAAAAGTTGATGAGGGATTGTAAAACTTAACAGACACAACAACTATCAGTCAGATATCTCCCTGCTCAATTATCAATCGATCCATATGTGTCAGATATTGAGTATGCTCTAAATGCATAACAATTAATGTTTTACATTAAGTTAAAGGGCAAAACTGTGCGCTGAAAGGCTGAAATAAAGTGTTATTAAGTGCTTAGAAATGATAGTCCTTTCTTCTACCAATATGACAAATATGACCTGTCATATTTAATAAGGATTAATCTGGGTAACTTGCACACAGAGTCAACGAAATGTGCTCAAACATTGGAGGTTTTCGTTTAAGTTGAAACGGTTAATAAACAGATGTATATGGGCTTTCATAGTCTCGTGAACTTTGAAAGTTGTTCAAGTTGAAAGGTTCCACCATACTCAATTACTTCACTCAAAGTATTGTATCATATTTCAACAGCACTAACTTGACTCAAACGCACACCCTTGGGTGCAGGTTTAAACAGTGCAGCTTTTATGCCCATTGTTTGTTGGACAGGGAAATGGAAAAATGATTGGTTGCCAAGCCCAATTACTAATGGTATATGTTCTATGTATTCCACTGGACATATCTGTTTACATTGCAAGATGTGAAAGTCAACGATATCATCACATCCAGGGAACAAGTATAATTATCATTATTGACAGGTAATTATCAATTAATTCTATGTACTCTTATCAATCAAATCTGATTGATTGATTGAGTAATAATTGCTCTGCTCTTCCTAAATGGTAGGAAACTACAGTATATGTTTGTTATGAACTATGCAAGAGTGGAAAGTCTGACTTTTCCCCCATGCTTTCCTATGGTCATCAATTGTTATTTTTCTGCCTTTTCTATTATGTGGAAAATATTGTTCATGCTCATTATGAGCTATGCAAAATGGCAGCTGCCTTTCTCCCTCTTTCCTATTGGTCATCTTTTGTTATTCTGATTTCGCTAAATGGGAGGAAAATCCAGTTAATGCTCATCATGGACTGTGTAGGAGAGAAAAGCAGAAATTTTCCTTTCCACATGGTTACAGAAAGGTTGTTGACGCTTCAGATTAGGCACACAACTTGGTTGTTTGATACAAAGGCAGCAAAGTCGAATATTATGAACATTTTAAGCGATAGAACCAGTGCTGATTCATAATCCAGCATTTTTTCATTAACAGTACACAGTGGGTAGACCCTGAGCCCCACTGAGGAGAGCAATGGCAATGATCGCATGCAGTTGTTGACCTCCACTGAAAGTGTTGACACTTAGATACTGCGGCACTGTGGTGCACACGGTATCTAAGAACTGACATGGAGTCATAGGTAGATCTACGGTCATTGGCCTGGGTTGTAATAGAGTGGACCCCGTGTGTCGACTTGTTGACAGGTAAATGAATACCTGACCGAGCTAGACAAACTTTCTTACAACCAACCTTGTTCATATGAAGACTTGGGCTTGCTCAAATTCGGAGGAGAATGCCTGCTCAAATGAAAACGGTAGGTTCAATTTTTTCTAAAAGTGAAGAAACAATGCCATTATCCCTTAGTATAGAACTAAGAATACTTTTGTGCCTACATTTAGGGAGAATGAGAGATGTCTGTTTCTCTCTCTCTCTCTCTCTCTCTCTCTCTCTCTCTCCTCTCTCTCTCTCTCTCTCTCTCCTCTCATCCTCTCTCTCTCTCTCTCTCTCTCTCTCTCTCTCTCTCTCTCTCTCTCTCTCTCTCTCTCTCTCTCTCTCTCTCTCTCTCTCTCTTTCTCTGAGGAGATCACTAACATTTGATATTATTATTTTGAGGGATACTTGATTCAGAGATCGAGGCTTTTTGAGGAGGCCTTTTGCAAGGAACCAAGGTTTGCTTAATAAGAGAGTGGGAGGATTGCTTCGAACGAAGCTTTTTTTATAGCAGAATGTGTTTTGTTTAGTTTTTCCCTTTCCTTGATACATGTGTTATTCACCTATAGGAAGAAAGGGCAGTAACCTCTGTAGAAGATAATCATGCGTAACCACAATGTGGCAAGCATGACTCAAGTACTGAATACTTGCTGCATGGTCACAGCTTTCTCCCACCTGAGCCTCTAATTAGGGTGACTGTGAGGATAGTGACGGCTTACCTGTCCTTTGTCATTCCAAGCTTAGCATTATGTCATTCTGTGAGATAGGGCAATGAACTCGGATTGATCAGTGTCAGTACCACAGGTACCTCAGGTAGATCAGTGACATCGCACCATGTTGGGACTTCATCTTGGTGATTCAGGTAGGCCAGTGGCAGTGGCATTTTGTTTTTCAGGTAGCCAGTGACAATGTCATTTTGATGTGTCAAGCAGGCCAGTGACATTATATCATTTTAGTACATTTTGGTACCTCAGGTAGACCTGAGTGATAGTATGTCATTTTGGCACCTCAGGTAGACCAGTAATGTCATGTCATTTGGTACCTTATTTCAGTACCTCCTGTAGACCAGTGATGTCACATATCATTTTGGTACCTCATTTGGTACCTCGGGTAGACAAGTAATGTCATGTTATTTTGGTACCTAATATTGGTACCTATTTTGGTACCTCAGGGTGACTGTGACAGAACCCTTAATTTAGCACTTCATTTTGGTACCTTGGTTAGGGCATTGAAATCATGCAGGTAAACAATCTACTAAGAAGGCATGTAAAAAACATGCTCACATTAGGATCACCCTTTAAGATGTGGTAAACAACTTCAATCTTTAATGGTAAGAGGAGAGAGGGGTGAGGATTGACGCATGGTGTACTTCATCATCCTTAAGGGTTTATTCAACTTGGTGTCCTCTCAGCACTACCACTTAGGCATGTGACTAGGCACGTGACAACACTGGAAGTGTTAACCATCTATTTGTTAGACATGAAACAGAAAGATGTGCGAGGGCGTTCCTGTGCAGTATCACAATCAACTTATCTCTGTTATTGTAAGGCTAATATAGGGAAGGGGTCCATGCCCAAGTAACTCATTAACCCTTATACCGCTGGAGGCTAATTCTACCAATACAAAATATTGCAAAAACCTGAAAAAGCACCGAAACCCTGGCAAATGGGTACTCATCTGAAAGTACTCAGTGAGAGCTTTCTAATGAGTACCAACATGACAGGGTTTAGATGGTTTTCAAAGATTTTTGCGTTTTTGTGCATTGGGCGAATGTAGCCTCAGCAGTGGAAGGGTTAAGATACATCGACTATCTGTATATGACTCTGAGTGTCATTTTGATACTCTTAGGTGGGGTAAGAGACAAAAGGTAAAATCTGTTTTGTGAGAGCAAAGTCAGTGAACATGTGCCAATAGCATGCACTTGTTGAAATGATCAACGTTTACAAATAGCACTTAACTTATTACTTGTAAAATTAGCGTGCACTCGTTCCACTTCGATAAGGCTACTGAAGGGTGGATACTAGTTCTCAAACTGCTTTGTTGGACTGAGGCGAGCAGAGTATATTATCTCTTATGGCAATGTAGTGTATGTAGGAATTCTTTTTAATTTCAGATGAATCCCAGTTCCAAGTTAGCGATAGAAACATTAGAGGAACTAGAATGGTGCCTGGATCAACTGGAGACTATACAGACCCATAGATCTGTTAGTGATATGGCTTCAAGCAAAGTAGGTGTCACAAGAAAATTCACATGAAATATAGATTGGTTTATAAATTCCATCAAGGACACTTTGAATGTGCCATGTAGTCTTACTGTGTACACTAGATATTAACATACATGTATTTGACAAAACTCAATTTCACCAATAGATCAGTATCATTAGATGCCAAAAGTAACCATAAAGATATGTCCACTTAAATACCTCATGTTATAACAGCAAGCTACCTTAAACTATTTGCATCTAGAATGTATTCACGGTCTACCAATTTTAATTATAATATTGATAGAGTATTTTTTAGAATATTTAAATATAGGATAGTTAACCTTATAGCAGTAAGTACTCTTAATTAGATACTTCTCAATGTACTCACTGTTTTATTAGCAAGATATTTTCATATGTGTCACACCATGAGCATGCTTCAGATTTGATTGAATGTATTAAATGTCATCATAATTATTTAGGTATCGAAATGCAAGTCAATTGTCTGACTTAATCTTCCAAGGTATAAATAGTTAGATTTTTGTCCCTATTAGGATGCTACAATTGATGTAATGTGTTCAACTTTTTTCTTTCCAGTTCAAACGAATGCTAAATAGAGAATTGAGTCACTTCGCAGAATCCAGTAAATCAGGCAACCAGATATCAGAATACATCTGTAATACTTTCTTAGGTAAGATTACATACCGCTGAGTAAGATTTTCTTATCATGTTCCAATATAATTTTTGACGTATAAGCATTTTATTTAAAGAGATGTGATGCATGTAGGTTATTTCTGATTCCTTTTAATTTTTTTCATGAGATTTAAATCTGTCATTGTTCTTTTCCAATGTATTTGACATTTGAGTAAATCCATATAAAATAAAAATACAGCTTTAAACTATACTGCGTGTACTTAAAACTATAATCATTCTTTAGTTCTCTCTTTTTTAGTTTACAATTATGCCTTTTTATGTGATTATGTGGTAACATCTGAGTTTACATTAAATGGCCTTTTGATAGGGACAATGTTGCAATTTTTAGCACAATCTATGTAATAATGTTGCAAATCTTGAATTAACATTGTATATTTTTAATGATACTCTTTTGCAGCATTTTAAATATACATTATTACTTGTTACTATAAATACTGCTATGTTTCATGCTTTGAAAACACTCACTTTACAGATAAGCAGCAAGAAATTGATGTTCCTACTCTCAAAGTTGAAGACACAGATAACAATGAACAGCCATCTAGTAACAAAAGGAAAGAACAGAAAGCACCTATGTCACAAATTATTGGAATACGCAAACTGAGACATACAAATAGCTTCACAGGGGTAGTGCCAAAATACGGAGTAGATTCCCCACAGGAAATAGAATTAGGTCAGGTAAGGATCAATTTCACATTTTCCCTGAATTTGTTGGTGGTGTGCATTCTTAAAATTTACTTTTAATTGGAAAAATACATATATATATATATATATATATATATATATATATATATATATATATATATATATATATATATATATATATATATATATATATATATATATATATATATATATATTATAATACATTTGTATGCTTGTTAAGTGTACCATGAATCAAAATATTATGATATTGATTTTAATCATTCATTTTTTTTTATGTTCTTAATTGTGGTTTTACACTGTGATTTAATCATGAATATATGGTAAAATGTACTTTTAAAAGGCAATTTATCTCATTTATGAAGACTTGACTGTGCTAAAATGCTCAGCATTTTTCCTAGCATATATATTACTTTTTTGTTTAAGATGCAACTGGATATTAATCATGTTTTTGCATTTTTTGCAGAGTTTGACGAATATTGATAAATGGGGTCTAGATGTATTCAAGATAAATGAGTTTACCAATAACAGACCTCTCACAGCAGTAACATACACACTATTACAGGTAAGTTTAAACAAGTAATGTGCCAGTAGAGACGTGAATAGCATATTGGATTGATTAAGCAACTGGCAAATCTATTTTGTAGTGAATGGCCTTTTTGCTTGATAAGTAAATGGCGTCGCTTGCAATCTCATGATGTTTACATCCAGATAAAACTAACTGAAGTGTATCAAATAGGAACTAGAAAAGAAGAGTATGGTAGGATGACAAAGCTTATGTTTGTATATTAGGTATTAGATATTAATATTTGCTGCAACTTGGAGTATGATTGCATTGCAAATTATACCAAAAAACAAAAAGAAAATCTCCAACAAGTGTTCAGTAAGATTTTATATCAGTTAGGCAGTATGCTTTGGTAGAACAGTGATTGCATGAAAGTATTATCATTCAGCAATGATGCTTGACTTATATGATTGCACAAGTAACTTGACAATCTTATCTATGATAGCACAAGTAACTTTTGACAATCTTACTTATGATTTTAATTTTTTTCTCTTTTACCTTTACAGGAACGAGATTTACTCAAGACTTTCAAAATCCCACCCAATACTCTAGTTACATATCTTATGCATCTGGAGGACCATTATCGCCGTGACAACCCTTACCATAATAACATCCATGCAGCAGATGTAACGCAGTCGGTACATGTGCTCCTGTTAGCTCCGGCTCTAGAGGTAATGCATTCACACCTAATTATCATAATCAACCTGATTTATACTCTGAGCCCTACAACTGTAGACAGCTCTCCCCATAGGAAAAGCAACCTTCATTTGAATACTTACAACTATATAGAAACATCTCACCTGATAAAAAACAACATTAATTCAAGTACTTCTTTATACCTATTCACAACTGAATATATATATATGAGGTCTGACACATATGGAATACATTGATACCAGTTAAAACTTTTGATTAAAAGTTGTTGTTTCTGATGGTTTTTTAGGTTGATATACCATGATATATTTAACAAGTATCTACATGTGCTACATATTTTCATGAATATGTTTAACAGATAATTCTAGTCATGATTAATCATTTTTTATGATCTAAAGAGATAATAAATTTTGGTAATTAAACATGTTAAATAGTTTTACAGACACAATTGATAAACACATCCTTTAAACTTTTCAAGATCTATTTCATTAGAAGGGAACAATTTTATTACTGCAAAACATATTATTCTTTAAAAAGTTATAAAAGTTGAATAGTTGTTAACTACACATGCACTTTTATATATAGATGTCTTTATTTTCAATCAATACTAACTAATTGATTTTGCAAGAATTTAATTTCATTTCTTGTTGGTTATCTTGTAGAACGTCTTCACAGATTTAGAAATCCTTGGGGCTTTATTTAGTGCAGCTATACACGATGTGGATCATCCTGGTCTAACTAACCAATTTCTTATCAACACAAGTAAGCTGGTTATCTACATACCAATCTTTACTAAAATGACTCTTCACCAACAGAAATACTATAAAAAGCTCATCTTGACGCAATAGAGCTTCTGGTTTCTTTGATTAATTTAAACGATGTCTGGAGTTAATAAAGCAACATTTTGCTAATTTAAACAACATATAAAATCTGACCATCACAAAAGTATAGTGTGCCATGAAACGGAGATGGAGATGAAATTTAAAATTTATTGTTGTGATCTTTTCAATTGCGTTATAGATACATTATTTATACCAACATATACAGTATATTTTAATAAGTATTAATGTATTATAGGAAGTTTAATTCAGGTATCCTCTTGTTACTCAATAGAGAGTATAGATACTATCGCTATGTATATTTCACATGATCTTCCTTGTCTGTTAATATCAATGTATAAATTACAGCTATTTAAATATTTTGTTTTCTGTTTTTTGCTTCCAGGTTCAGAATTAGCATTGATGTACAATGATGACTCAGTTTTAGAAAATCATCATTTGGCTGTGGCCTTCAAACTACTGCAGGAAGAGAACTGTGACATTTTCCAAAACCTCACGAATAAACAGAGAACTACAATCAGAAGAATGGTCATAGATATGGTGAGTTATACTAAAACTTTGGTTTAATAAACAAATTTCTTAATTTTCTAAATTGGTAAATTATTTGACATCAATTTTTTAAAATTTACTGAAGAAACTATATATCTTTCTAACATAATTTTGATCATTTAACTGTATTTGATTATCTAAAATGTATTCACACTTTCATTGATTCAATATGATTATAGATATTGAATATCATGAGTAAATTTCTTAAAATGGTACTTCTAATCTGTATGTGCCCAGAGCCATCTGAGGTGGATAATAATTTGAGAATATTGTTAAATCCGATAACAGTTGTTCCTTAGAAAAGTATACAAAATCTGGACACAAGTATCCTTCCTAAAATTCTGATAAAGCATGTTCAAATATAAAGTATTCATTAATCTAAAAAACTATTGGGCTATGTATTCTTGTCAAAACGCTTGAATTGTTAAACTTATTATGGCAATTTAAATAATTAATTGGATGATGATACTTATTAAATCATAAATTTCAAGTTGTAGAAATAACTTCATATGTAGTTGACAACCATTGTTTTATATGCTTGTCGAAACTTAAAACATTACATTATACAAGTTTACTGGTTGATATCATCCATTATTATATTTTTGGGATAAAAAGGAGTTTTTTTTGTTTTTACTGTGTTTTTATTGAAATGGCATTCTTTAAACCTGCGCGACCCATCTCTTAGGTGTTAGCCACAGACATGTCCAAGCACATGAGCCTTCTGGCAGATCTGAAGACCATGGTGGAAACTAAAAAAGTGGCCGGCTCAGGAATGTTAATGTTAGATAACTACACTGACCGTATTCAGGTGTGTACAACAAGAGAAGATATTCACCTTACAGGGCCACGCTTTAAGCACCATCACCACGCACACTGGATACCATAACATAGTCATGATCTAGTACTGATGGTGATGGTGTAAAATGATTCTGCACTGTCTTGAGCACTAATATTATCTGGGCTGCTGCTGCTATTTCTCTCGTTACTTAAATGCTGGTTTACTAACCCTCATCATCAATCTCCTGTTGGCCGCTAGGTTCTAGCTACTGACATGTCTAAACACATGAGTCTTTTGGCCGACCTGAAGACAATGGTGGAAACAAAGAAGGTTGCCGGCTCGGGAATGCTGCTTCTTGATAACTACACAGACAGAATTCAGGTCGGTCCCCACAACGCTCCTCCTCGGTCGTACTGCCCCTTACGTCCACTCGTCACTGATCACCTGACCTCTGCACCTCGTCCCTCCTCGTGCATTACATATACACAAATCTCAAACTACAAAATCTTCTATTCTTACTGTATAAGCACTATCATTTCTCAATCCTGTTCAAAATTTCTAAGTACTTATATGTACTTAAATATATGTAGCTTATGCTACACTTTTTTGAAAGATAAATATATATATATATATATATATATATATATATATATATATATATATATATATATATGTATATATATATATATATATATATATATATATATATATATATATATATATGTATATATATATATATATATATATATATATATATATATATATATATATATATATATATATATATATATATATATATATATACACATACTGTACTGCAATATACTACAGAATAAAGAATGAGATTTGTGTTATGATGGTTCATGTAATGTCTCTCAATCAGCTGCTTGGCATTGTCATGAAATTCAAATTTATCAAAAAAATTATGTGTCCCCCACATAAATGAACGTGAATTGTTTGCGTGTTGCTATTGTCCTCTTGTTTGTCGTCGATGCCTTCTGTGTTGATGTTCCCCAATACCTCGGGCGGAATTACGCCAGGCAGCTGATTGTTTGGTCATGTGACCAGGGTGTCGAGCGTGAGGGTCAGTGGCGCCCCCTACCGTCGCTGCCGCCCCTAACTGTCCCTTGTCGGTGCATGATGATGATGCATCCATGTTGTGTACTGTCTGACCCACAGGTGCTAGCAACGGATATGACCAAACATATGGCACATTTAGCTGATCTCAAGACCATGGTAGAGACCAGGAAAATTTCCGGTGGCCTCATGATTCTGGACAATTACAATGATCGCATTCAGGTTTGTTGTCTGACTGCGCCTCAGGCAAATGATGCTTCTAGGCTGCTAATCCATTGGTCTAGTTCTTGGTTTAGTTTAAGTGCATGTTTTAATCATATCCTAGTGTTACTCCTTATTTGTGTAGTCTCCTGCTCATTCTGTTCTCAGAAATCCTCGTCCTTCACTTACCATCACAATTCCTAATATCCAAACCTAATAAAACTAGCAGACATGTGTTTGCTCTTACCTTAAATGTAACATTACTCCCCTATTAGAATTCTTCTCCTATGTAATATTGATTTCTATTGCTTAGTATATAATATATACTCAATTTTATTTTCGAGATAAATTTATTCTTCATAAATCCTTTTGCTTACTCATTACTTATTAGAAAACAGGCATTGTCCTATTTAGTTAAACATGAATAATTGGAGGATTTTAGAGCAGAATGCATGAGATAACATACTCCATTCCATGAACATGTGCATGCCATTCTAAAACAGGGTACGAAAGGGATGTTTATTATTCACTTCTGTTGGTCTTATATAACCTCCTTTAATGCAATTTTGAAGTATATGACATTTTCCCCCTCTTTGTAAGGCAGAATGTTATTGACCTAGGAATGTCTATCCTTAAATTCAAGAGCATTGGTCATCAATATTGTCCTATGTTCAATTGAATTATTATAAAATATTCTTTAAAATATTACTACGACAGAAATGTTTTATCATCAATTCAAAAGTGTTAATTGGTCACTATTACACAAATAAAATTAAAATAAAATAAAGGAGAATACATGACTCCCTCTCTTTACTTCAGGATTTTCAAAACTAGTAGTTTGGTAATTCAAATTATTTGGTCTCAAATTTATTTGATTTTCAGTATCTTAGCTTTTTCATACTTTCATCAGTTTTGTTTTGCATGTAGGCAATTTTGCAAAACTAGCATCAGTAGCACCTTAATCTTACTTTTGCATTTTGAATAATTATACTAATCCCTGTTTTGAAATATATATTTAGATTCAAATAATGAAATATTCATAAATGTATTTGTAAGTGAAGCTGAATCTGACATGTAATTTTATAAAACTCCTACAAAATAAGACATATTTAATTAATTTCTTGCATAAATTTTCAATTGGTTTTCATAAATGCATACACAGAAAAAGGCACTAGTGCTCCAGCATTTGCTAATAATGTTCTCAGTATGACAAATATAAAAAGAAATGGTTGGATTTCCATTGAAGCATATACTCACTGTTCATTCCATATTCCATTTGCTCTTGATATTTTCAATACAACCTAGATAAAATAAATGGTCGGAACTTCCAAAGACCCATATGTTTTCTATATACATCCCATATTCTTTAAGCCTTTTGTTTGTAGGAATTTTTGCTGAGTTTTTGTGTCTGTCTTACAGGTGCTTCAGAATATGGTTCACTGCGCTGATCTCAGCAATCCCACGAAGCCTCTGGATCTCTACCGGCAGTGGACGAACAGAATCACCGAGGAATTCTTCCGTCAAGGCGACTTGGAGCGGGAAAGAGGCATGGACATCAGTCCTATGTGCGATAGACACACAGCCTCAGTAGAAAAGTCACAGGTACGTGTTGCAATGAGAAGCATCAGAAATGCCAGGGAATATCAACGCATTATTGGAAATTAGAGATTTTTTTTTATGTTTATAGAATATTTTCCTGTTCAGTTAAAATGTTTTTTACAAAGCAGTTCGGAAATCTAAGCACTGAGACAAATATTGAAAGGAGGTCAACCTTGGTGCTTGATCCTGTTGGGAAAGAATAGAGTCCATTCTTATTTCTATCTCTACCTTTCTGTAATGCAATGAGAAGCATGACAGCAATAACGGGGGATATTAATGCATTATAGGAAATTACAGATTTTTTCAAAAGTTCTTAGAATATTTTCTTGTTCAGTTAAAATGGATTTTACAAAGCAGTTGGAAAATCTTAGCACTAAGACAAATTTTGAGAGGAGGTCAACCCCGAGGGCTTGATCCTGTTGGCAAAACATGTCAAGAGTGGAGTCTTGTCCATTCTTATTTCTAGAATTGCCCTGCATTGCTATCTCTACCTTTCTGTTACTGAAATAAATCTTCAGCGATTCATGAGTGATACTTAAGATATTTCGATTTTATTATTAAAGTATTGAAGCAATATTTTTTCAAGAAGAGAAATCTAAAGAAATTTAAATAGAATACAATTAGTTGCAGTTTTCTCTCTGACCTCCTCCCTTAATTTTTCTTTGTTTGAGTGATTTTACTGTTTCATAATTTTACAATGCAATTTTACCCGGGTAAAGTCATATTCTTTGTGATATATTGAAATATTTGCATCACAAATACTAACTACGTGTTGTTGCTTTCTCTCTTTCAGGTTGGTTTCATAGACTATGTAGTGCATCCATTATGGGAGACGTGGGCTGACTTAGTGTACCCAGACGCTCAGGAAATACTGGACAATTTGGAAGATAACAGAGACTGGTACCAAAGTATGATTCCTATAAGTCCCTCCTCCTCTTTCAATGATAAGGACAACTCTGGCAATGAGGAGAGTGAGCACAGTGAAAGTGTAGCTGACAGCAAAGAGCAGGGAGGAGGCGGGGACTCGAGCAAATTTCAGTTTGATATCACATTAGAGGACGATAAGGAACCGCGGCATAAAAGCCATCATGTGATTCACCTTCGCTCAGCTGGGAACACGGACATTGAAGAGGAGGAGACCCAAAATGACGGCTCCGAGAACTCATGATCGGGTCTCACGGCTCCTTCGGCATGAGAAGCGGGTCAAACATATCATGACCTTGGCAAACTGGACAACTTGACCTTGAGATAACCTTGAGCGTCTGCTTAACCACAGGCTTTTAGGAGGTATTACATTGGAACCGTCAGGGTGATCGCAGAATGCACACTTGTATAGTAAAACATTGAACTGTGCAATCTCTTGATTCCTGCTGCTGCAAGAAGACAGTAATTATCTGCTCCATTGATATGGAATCAATCAGAGGTCAGATGTCATGACCTTTGACCTTAAAGTGCAATATGTCTTAGAGTATGGTTGATTTCATAACATTCTTAGCCTTCCCACCAAATGGACTACTTCAGTATGGTTTATACTATGAGTATGACATTGATAGGAAACATTACCAGTTACAAAATCAAAAGAAAGAGTTTCTCAAAGATGTACCTCATGAGAAATAGATCTCATGTAAAACAGATTTATTTGACATTACCTAACGTGTCAAAATGGATTGAAATATTTTAATATTGTTGAGGTATTACTTAAATGAGTATTAAACCTCTGACAAGAAACAATTGTTGAAAGCTCAGAGTTTGCAAGCATCTTATTTTGGTTGTTTTTTAACAAGTTAACACATGCTGTGGACAATCGAGGGTTTGAACATTTATTGTAGGTATATCCATAGAAGCTCTTGTATGTACAGTTACTCCTATTGTAATCAATTTTCTCCTTAAACTAAAGATCTAGAGGCTATTATTTAATTACAAAAGTTTCTGTATAAAGTTCTTAATGTGTGAGCAGGAGGACCCTTTATGGCTGCCTGTGAGAAATACTCAATTGCTCTATTACTACAGCGTACTATACTATTACAGCACCTACTGCTACTACTACTACTACTACTACTACTACTACTACTACTACTACTACTACTACTACTACTACTACTACTTCTACTGCTACTACTACTCTACTACTACTACTACTACTACAACTACTACTACTACTACTACTACTACTACTACTACTACTACTACTACTACTACTACTATTACTACTACTACTACTACTATTACTGCTACCACTTCTACTTCTACTACTGCTACTTTTACTGTACAGTACTCCTCTCTGTAAGATATCTGTATGTATGTGTCAAAGGTCCTGTATATATGTCATTTCTAGGGTGGGCTGTGTTTTCTTTCATTTGCTTCTCCTGGTGAGAGACCAGTCTAGAGTTTGGAGTAGAAGGGGAGGAAGCCAACATATGAGGATTCATTGAGTGACATGGAGTTCCACAACCTTTATTTTTCATATATTATCATATGCCTCAATCTTGTCGGGAACTCCCAGTCTATTACCAATATTGAAAACAGTTTTTCCACTTCCCCATATTAAAAGCACCCTTGCTCAATCCGGACTGGTTGGGACCACTATTTTCATTCATCTGGATCAAACAAATCCAGATATAATGCAAGTAATATAATCTAAGTGAAGATGAATCTGCCAGGTGGCAGCGATGTGTCTGCTCTAGGCAAAACATATGGATAACCACAGTCCGGCTTAAGCAGGGTTGATGTCACAAACTAGAGAAGACCAGAATACCTTGAATCCCGGAATCCTTTTCATGCTGGGCTTCCTCCTCTTTCTACTCTAGAGTTATGCTGCTACAAAGTTGCATTCTAGATGTCCATGTAAATATCTACTGCATGCACAATGCCTGCGGGCAGGGAGGGAATGGGCGGTACTGCAGGAGAGGACTGAATATAAGCTTGCTGCATTTGGAACACAAACACTACTCCTACAACTACTTCTATAAGCATTATGCCAGGGTTTCAAGTACAGTAGTTGGGGTGGGTTGCAAGGTCCATCTGCTTTGTTACGGGCCAGAACTAAAGGGTTATCGCTTTCTGAAACAACACTGGATTGAATAGTTGATTGAGAGCTCCACAGGTGGAGTACGATTTTAAGCTTCTCAATTTCCATGCTATGTTGTTTTACCAATTGGTGATTCTCGCTATTTTATCAGTTTTCTGGGTATGAAAATGTTAATGTATTGACTAGGTCTATCATTTGTACATGGTTATCACTACAGTAGCTTTCTGTAGTGATTTAAGCTAGGCATTTTTTCATATCACCTTTTTAAGAAGTCCAAGAAGTCAGAACATGCCGGGAGCTAATCTAACCAATGCACTACCTCAGTTTATTCTTGAAAGTGGCATTAAATATTCAAAATATTAAAAAAGTCATTGTTTGGAGTCAGATAAGAGATAATCTTTGAATGTTTTTCAAAATATACCCTCACAAGAAAGATATAACAAACATGGTCCAACCTTTTTTTAGAAGCAAGTCGGGGATGAAATGGGTTATGCCAGGTTTATACTTGATCAAAAATTCATCAAACACTTATCTGATAATCAACAGTGTCAGTGGCTGGGTATACGATTTACGAAACTGCTTGTTTGATTCTTGGCCTTGTATTGGTCTAGCTTTAGTTTGCCAAGGGCTAGTACTGAGAACTTTCATTTTAACCCTTTCACATCTGGAGTGCACTCATGCTCTGACAACCTTTAACCCTTATGCTGCTGGTAACTAATTTGACCAATACAAAAAGATGCAAAAAATATGAAAAATGACTAAAAACCCTAGCAAATGGGTACTCATCTGAGAGCACTCAGCGAGAGCTATCTGATAAATACCAACATGACAGGGTTTAGATGGTCCTCAAAAATCTTTGCGTCATTGTGTTTGGACAAAAGTAGTCTTAGCATTAGAAGGGTTCATATAAATCATTCAATACAGTAATACTTGAAAACTATTTAAACCTAACATCAATGACAATATTTTATGTGTCAGACTATGTGCGTACTTCAAATGTGAATGGGTTAATGCTGTCTGGAAATTCTTTAAGCCCCCTGCTGCCCAAGGAGAATTCTGAAATTCATTTTTTCACTTTGTCGAAATGGCATGGTCATTGAGACATGGGATTAAACATCTGATAAATGCTTTCACAATCTGTATATTTACTTTTCTCCTGCATTTAGATCTAACATCTACCTCGAAAGATAGAAACAGAGGAATTTTTCATTTGCTTTCCATGTGCATATTAGAACTCAGGAAGAGATCAAAGCAAAAGTTATGAATACCACTAATTTACTTCCCCATATTCTAATGGGTAAAAGAATGAAACACAAACTGAATACCTCACATGAAAAATCGTTGATATTCAATGGCATTGAAAAGGTAATATGTTTGAAAGAGTCAACAAATCGGCTTTTTATCTTTCCTTAAAGAACCTCCATCTTAAGATATAATATAAAGTGAACCCCACAATCTAAATAACAATCAAATTTTATTTTCACCAAAAGATTTTTTTTCAATGTTTACTGCTTTGGGCAACATACTTTAATTCACATGAAGTGTGTTTTCTGAACATAGATTAATTACGGTTGCCACTGTCAACGGTTTCTTTTAAAAATCTGCAGTAATAATCAGATATTCCTTGAATTCAGTCAAATTTTGTCTCTTCCAGAGATACATTACTGTATGTGATCCACATGTTTACTGGTTGGCTACATCAGGCATCTCTTAGGGGGGACTCCTTAAATCCCTGTAAATTGAATCTGTCCAGTGGGTGTCTCCCTTGCCTATGTTTGAATGCAAAACGCCTATTAACCCATTGGCACTCAGAGCGGCCAAAACAGGCCTGACTATTTTGATGATATTTTCCTAAGAAAAGCGTTTTTATCAAAAATATTTGAAGGAGAAATGTTTATCAGAATATTACCAACAACTCTCCTTCAAATATTTTGTGAGAATTTGCTTAATTGAAAAGTTATTTTCAAATAGCAGAAAATAGCAGACAATACTTTCCTAGGGAACTCTGAGTGTGAATGGGTTAACCTGTTCATGCTCTCAGAGCTCCCCTTCTTTCTTTTACATAAATTGTAGAGTATTTATAGGAACAATGGGTTGTTTTGTTGTAACAAATACAGCATGAATTTTTAAAAATATCTGATGTTAAGTTGGCATTCTTGTTTCACTAAGAACTTCTCTCTGAAATATTCTTTTCTAATGAGGTCTTTATAGTAAAAAATGTGCCCAAAATAGTTGGGTCTATTTTGGGTAGTTCTCTGGGCCTGAATGGGTTAATGGCCACAATGAGGGCAGGTTACTGGGTTTGTGTATATGATGTACATAGAAAAACACTCTCTTTTGTAAAGACTTCAGACCTCGTAGGACTGTTCATACAAGGTCAATCAACTCTCAATCACTCAAAGATGTATTATGTTCTAGAGCTAGTATTTATTTGTACAGAACGAAGGGCACTCATCTGCCCGCGAACTAACTCCTGATAAAAACCATTTTCACACAGGGACACTGCTACAGATATGATAAAATCTTCCAAAAATATTTGAAAAAATATCTATGAATATCTGTTGTTCTTATATTGTTGGCATTGTAATTGTTTTGAAGACCACATGCTTTGTTTAATGTGTGCACTATCATTCTATAATTTTGGATATTAAAGAGCATATGTTTTGTTCCTTGGTTAAGAGGGCAGTCAGCATACTTGTTTTTGTGTGGACTTGATTTAATACCAGGAGGAGAAACGAACGCATTCATACCCAGAGTCTCATCTGTCTACTGAAGAGGAAAAGCTCAAAACAATAGACTTCTCTCGAAAATGCTTTTCAAATACTATAAAAAAACAACACTTGCAGTATGATACGGTCAGGGCATTCTGTGACTTCTGAGAATGACCAATTACCTTTTGTTTAGAATATGGCCACTGAACCCCCTCCATCCCCCCCCCCCAAAAAAAAAGAATAAAAAATTAATAATAATAAAAATAAAAATGATAATAATAATAGTGATAATGATAATAATTGAATATGAAAAGATAAATTTCTCTAAATTTCATTTCAATAAATTAAAAAGGTAAATTTCACCAATAAATGTGTTCCATCATTTTACATATTAAAGTACTTGAGTATATTTGTATAGTATATCCCAAACAGGTGCTCTGAGTATGAGTGGGTTACTGTTGTCCTTAAGTGCTCAAATCAGGGGCTGGTCCTGGCATCCATGAACAAACCAGAGAAAAAAACGATTCTGTGATGATTTCATACATGGAATTTATTTGAGGGAATTGGAAAGGCAATGCCATTTCTAAGAGCTAGGTGGAGAAAAAAAAATGGGAGAAGTTAGAATGCAGACTGTAGAATGACTTCACACTGGTCTTGGAGGAAAAATATTGTGCTCCATTCATTGGACCCAGAATGACCAATAATGTAAGGATAAACTGTCAGAATTCTTAGAAACTTGGAATAAATGGGTGAAAGTGAAACATTTTTTCTGGTTTCATTGTGTACTTAAAGTTGCCCTGGAAATTGTCGCCTGGATGCTATGACACTTTTCAATATAATTTGGGTATTAAGCAAATTGGAAAAATCTCTGAAGAGAATTGTTAGTTGGGTTCTGACTCACATGTGCCTCTTTTGAGAAAAGACACCAAAATATGTTAGTAGCTACAGGCATAAATAAAAACTAGATTTTTAAGATTTTGTAATAATTTTCAGTGGTGGCCTGTCTTCTATGCTCTAGTTATTGTTTGGCTGATCAACTATGACAACAAAAAAATAAAAAATAAATGTGTTATAAATGATAAAATGTGAACTGTGCATTTTCATGTTGAACATGATCTTTTCTTTCCATAATGGCATAAATCAAAATGAAAAAGTTAACAGAGACTTTAATTGAAAGGGTCATTTCAGATAAAAATATGAATTGGTATATTTGTATAATTGGACTTGTTTCTGGTTATTCTAAAGTGCGGTTGACATCATGGTACTCAAATTTTAATTGAAAACATTTCATGATAAAAAATGCATGTGTAACTGCTGTGTAAGTTATTCAGCAAATCAGGTACACACAATAAGTCTTAGTATTTGGTAAGCTGACTAGAAACATCGAGTACCTAGGTGTCTTCTATTTCTGCAGTAAAAATTGCTCTGTTTATATCTGTATCTTGCCTATAGAAATACAGGTGTGTTTCAGTGCTCTTGTAGAAAATCTTGACCCATTCACCCACTAAGTGGGCATGCGTGCTGGTAACTGTTAAATATTAACATTCTGGTTAAATACACATGGGTTAAGATTTACACCAGACTGTGATGTACACTTGAATGTTAAGGTTCTAGACTAGAATCATGCGATGTATAGATGTATAGGGAATGAACTGAGGCACATTGTTTTTCCTCCCAGGCTGGTTAAAATGGGAGACTAGAGTGATGAGGTGTATTTGTGGTGGGGATGTCCCACCTGGAAAATATGTAGGAAAATCCTACTTATCAGCTTATCATTTAGTAATTTAAATGGGGCTAGTAAATATACATATATTTAAATAAATTATATCAATATGAATCGAATATGTTATTGTGTTTTTAATCTCTCTCTCTCTCTCTCTCTCTCTCTCTCTCTCTCTCTCTCTCTCTCTCTCTCTCTCTCCTCTCTCTCTCTCTCTCTCGCTTTCTCTCTCTCTCTCTCATTCACAAACAACAAACACACACACCTCATGCAGTGGTGATAAATGTGCATTTTCACTGGTACATCAACTTGACAATGTAAACTACCTCATGACCAAAAATATTCAAATCCATATAAAGATGCAAGTAGATATTGTAGAACGGGTTCCAATTAAGGTAAAAAGTGGCTACCGAGCCAAGAAAATTTGAAATAAATGTTTAGACAAGTGTTATAATAGCAGTAAGTGCTAAACTAATAGAGGGAAATAAAATGGCCCTCTAATGCTTCCTCTCGCCTGGCAATGCCTTACTTAAACCATAGATAAATATCTCCAGGGATAGGAAGCCGCCAGGTCTTGCTGCATGAACTGAGTTGCTGGTCACAGCAGAGGATCAACTGACTTGCCCTACTTCCAGCCAATAAGCATGCTCTATCCACTTCAGCCTGATCTTTAATAACCTACATGCAGCACTAACTCCACGATGGGTGCAGAACACCCAGTCATAACACAGGGCTTAATGTAGCCTAGATTTCCAGAAAATTATATGAATTTGTATGTCAAGTTTTTATTCTGTTACCAGGCACCAAATAGTCCATGTGGCCATAGTGGTCTGTTCGATTTACACGTATCTCACCAGAGGAATAGAGGACTCAATTAGAGTATGACAAAAAAACACTCTAGAGATAGGATCAGGTGGTGCCACCTATCTACCAGACCTGGTACTACACCCCCTTGCTTGGTGAACACAAGAGAATGTCAACCCTTTAGGGACTAGGAGCCTAGTCTAGGTCTAATGTGCTTGTATGTTAATTGGCCCCTGGCAGCTACTCCCCTTTCACCTTTCATCGTGTCAGCTTTCATTAAGTCCATTTCCTTAATTTTATTGACACGTCGAGTCACTTTTTTCAGGCTTAACTCAATTTATTTTTACATATAAAGTACACCCAACATGATAATTTTCAAAATCGCTCCATGGTTCGAGTTGCCGGATTAAAAGATCTGATGAAGGATTGAAATTTGGCATCAAAATTTCTCAAAATGCTGCTTTAATTACAAGAAATTAATTCTGATTTCTGATGACGTCACCTACATAACCTACCTGCATTTACGTCTTGGTTCTCTTTTCGGAATCTTGGTTCTTTCACTGACATCTTGTCTCTCTTTCCTGGTTCTCTTTCACGCCATAGTGGTACTTCCCGGCCCACTTTTGTTCTCCCTCGTGTATGATGAATACATATGCAAAGGGCCGGTGATGTTTACCCTACGTATATGAGCTTATTTAGATTCACCCTTCCAATGCTGAGGCTACTTTCGTCCAAAGCACAAGGACGCAAAGACTTAAAAAACGTCTAAAACCTGTCATGTTGGTAAAGATCGGAAAGCTCTCGCTGAGCATTCTGAAATGAGTACCCATGTGCCAGGGATTCAGTCATTTTCAGTTTTTTGCATCATTTTTGTATTGGCAAAATTAGCCACCAGCAGCATGAGGGTTAATTGGTCATTACATAGAACATCTCTAACTCCAGAATATTGCCATTTGTTATGCTGTGTGTTTACTGTAACCCACGACAATATATCGAAATTAACAGGTGCTCAAACTGGTCTTGCCTTTGTCAGGTATATGTCGCTGTTTGAATTTGGCCCTCGGTGCACATTGTAGCATCGTCATACCTGTCAACATTCAACCATACAAAATCAGGAGATTTCACAGGTTTTACGGTTGGGGCCTATTTTGCAGCATTTTGTTCAGTTCCAAGCCTAGCCACAAGGGGTCTGGACAGTGAATTAACTTCGGAGTAGGTCATTATATTGATAATCATACAAATATGTTAATGAAATAACTTCAATTTTATGTAGCAGATCGCAATTGCTGCATAGTGATATACTCAGTTACCAAAAACCATGGATTACGCAATTCATCACAGTAGACCATCAATCTATTCTTACGTCAAGTATCAAGTATCTATCTTGAATATAGTCACCTTGGAGGGAGTAGGTTATTAGAATATGATATTGTCTAGCATTATACTTGAAATGAGAGTTGTCAGTGTTTGTCAAGACGGGCTCGCTCTCACTCAATGACCGCAAATTCGCCTGGTGACGGACGCACTCACGGTTACACATCTCCTATAGTTTAGCACACTTGTCCCCTTTCTAACAATGGTTAACTAATTCCGCAGATCTTGTTTTTTCAAATATGTTTTCTTTAACTTAGCTGACCTGAAGAGGATCACAGTTTCTAATTTTAAATGTTTTACCTCAAATGACATTTTCTTGATCAATAAAGGGTACATTTGATTTGCAATCATTTTGCACGTCTGCTATATACTAGGCCAGGGCAACTTGATGGAAAATTTGAAGTACCTGCAAGATAGTACCTTACATCACACGACTTTGGTGGAAGTTTTTCCATAAGAAAGTAGGTCAACAATGGATATGCTGTCTCTAACTTGCTGACCTACTTTCTTAGATAAGATTTCTACCAAAATCGTGTGCTGTAAGGTATTATCTTGCAGGAACTCCAAATCTTCCATCAAGTTGCAATGGCCTAGTATTCTTAGCAGACATGCATTGTATTTACAAACCAAATGTACCCTTTATTGTTCAAGGAAATGTCATTTGAGGTAAAACATTGCAAATGATGGCCGTATGGACTAAAGTTTTGCCACTGACTGCTAGCTGTCTCTTACCACTTTCCCGGTTCGAATCCCGTCCAGGGTGTGTGAGAAAGTTGCGAGTGACTTGGGATTAGGCGGTGGTTTTCGTCGGGTACTCATGTTTCCTCCATCACGTACAACTGGCTAGTCATGGCTTGGCCAAAATATGGCAGAAAAAGTGACGAATAATCGAAATTCCAAATCTACTTGACAAAACATATTTTAGGAAAGATTTTAAGCAGCATTTTTCATCACAAAAATACTAAAAACTCAATTAAGAAATTCATGCTTTATTTTCGAAAGTACCATTTAACCTGACGACAATTTCTCGAAGAACTCTTAACCCTTATGCTGCTGATGGCTAATTTGGTCGTTACAAAATGATGCAAAAAAATTAAAAATAACTGAAACCCTGGCACATTGGTACTCTGAGAGTATTCAATAAGAGCCATCTAATGAATGCCAATATGACAGGGTGTAGATGGTTTACATAAATCTTTGCACCCGTTGCTTTGGATAAAAGTAGCCTCAGCATATTGGAAAGGTTAAGCATGTATAAGTCAAGCCGCGGCCATCGACCTTTTCAGATGGAAGCAGTCTCTCTTGCCTGCAGGTCATGTCTTGTAAATCGTCTCTTGTAAATATGTAATGACGCACTAGAAATGTCCAATCTTTATTTTTACTTAATGGCCTAGGCCCGGGGCCCAGGGGTGTGATAAATCTCCTAGTTCTTACCACCTCCCCTTTTGGTTCACACTTAAGCTCGCTATTACGGTCAATGCTCCCGTTACGGGCACAGCAATACGTGCAATGACTCAATTCCCATTTTAATGTTATATTCGGATTATAGAATGAGTAAGTTAGTTATTGTCTGAACCAAGTATATGAAATAAACAACAGTCTGAACTCACGACAGTCTGAACTCATGAATATATATTTCTCATAAATACCTATTACCAGCATCTTGGTTCCCTTTTTCGAAATTTTGCCTCTCTTTTCTGCATCTTATCTCTCAATCTTTCTCGCCATCCTGGTCCTCAATCTGCAAATTGGTTCTTCTCGCATATCTTGGAATAAATGTCCAAAGGGCATGCCATACCAACTCCGCCTTTAAGATATGTAGGCTAACCATCAAATATATTTCAACAACTATAGCTTAGTTTTTTAAATATATTTGATTTACGTACCAAAAATATACTCTGTAATCTTTGAATGGGTTGAAATGTAATGTAATGGAATCATTATCATTGCGAATTTGATAGAAGTGTTTTCCAAAGATAAGAGCTATTGCCTAGGTCAACAATTGGCTTGATTAGACATTTACCGGTATTCTAAATGCTTCCAGTGCTAGCTCCGCAGCGCAAAGTAGTGCAAGTTTAATATGGCTTTATACCTTTAAGACAAAATGCAGCATTGAACCATGTCCTTACTTCTCGCCAACTCGACGTCTATATCGGAGAATGCCATTTATTCAGCCACGATCTATTTTTACTGATTCACACGCCCTTAGTGGATCATTTATTGGGATCTGTTAATCTATGCCAGATCAGACCATACAAAAAAAATTCTTGTTTTCGTTTTCAAAAAAGATGCATTTTTTGCATGTATTTGGTAATCTGGGTAAAAGCCCCGAGTTCGTCTGTTTTTGTTGAGTTACTGGTACAATGAAATATTTACATTTATCATATTTTGAGTTCTTTCTTTTAATCAGTTATTTCAAATAAAATTGAACGGTTGAACGCTAGCATCATTGCTAAAACACACATCTGTGTGTGTCCTAACAAGTTATTTTCTATATGTCGGATGTCAAAACAGCAGGATACACCTCATTAATTGTCAGCAGTCCTTTAGTTAAATACGTTCAAACTGTCCCATGGTTTGGATTGTTCTATATCTGTAATTTTTCTCAATATTAGTATATACGTTCTTGAATTCATAAATAATATATAGATAAATGTATTTATGTGAAATAAAAATTCGATTTCACATTTGTGTAATTTGAAATTAAAAAAACAACTAACACGTATATTTTGGATTTGATTACTAGTATTCAAAAGCATAAAAAAGCAGTTGTCCCTTTAAGATTCATACTGGATTCATGAGAAAAGGTGTGTTTCCATCGAACTTCATTAAAACATATCCTGTTGACAGTTAAGTTACTAAAGAAGTGCAGTTGTGTTAATTGAGCTTGTTCATTGTAAGTTGCGTTGGCTATTCATGGCATTAGTGCCCTTTTAAGTTGCATTGTGTTTATTTCCTTTTCAATTGTGCTTTTGAGAAGTTTCATCTTAGGTTAATAATCTGTTTTTGCCATGCCTGTATGTATTTGTATGTGTTAAGTTGCATTGTTTTTGTTATGCTTTATATTCCTTTTTCTGTTTGATTTGTGCCATTATATGTATGTATATATTTTGTCCTTGTACTGACAGTCAATAGATATACAACTACAAATACACTATAGGGTAACGCATATCAATAACAACTTTTTAAACCAATCTAGCTTTTTTATTCTCTGCATACTGGCAGGAACACTTGAACAGACTCTTCTGTGAGTCATGTTTTACTAAATTCTACAAGACTTACGCTTAAGTAAAATTAAGATTCACATTTTTAATGTGTAGGGTTTTCCTAAAAAGACACCCGAAGTGGATAAATAGTCATGCTTAGTATTAAAAGAAAAATATACATTATGTTGTATACTGTATCTCGTCTTATCTGCGGATAAGAACATTTTCAAAGCTAGCCATTTGGAAGGTGTGTTTACCTGATTGAGTTACGCTGTATATATTTCATTAGTATGTCTGTAATATTCATCACGCGCTATTAGAACACCAATAGCCTTTAAAGAACACTATCTATAAAAAGAGTGTACCTTTTCTTTTCTCGGAGCAAAAGATAGATAAGGATTAGAATTGTAGCAGATAATTGAGGCCTCTTGGAACTTGTGATTATATCTGGCTCATTTTATATGGATGTTTCAAAAATTCCAAAGAATTCAGCCAGTCAAGCATGCAATAGTCCACCTTGTAATAAAGCTAACAGACTAACTCGATGCGTCCATCCTAATAGAAATATAGTCATCTTGGCAAGAAAATGTAAGTTCTGCACCCAAGTGGATTATGGAGTATACAGTCATACCGATATAAACTAGCAAGGCAAATATATGTCATATCTATCCCGCGATTATCCTCTAACTTGTAATGCCGAGCCGAATACTAGGTCTTGTACTTAGCACTCTCAATCTTCTTCAAACATAAAAAACCCTGGATTCTATCTCATTGACTGATCTTGTACATTCACAGGGCCTCATCAGTTCACATCTTATTCGGTTATTAATAAAGTTCACTTTATTCCATACAAGATGTTTCCACTGTGAATCAACGGTCCCCTTGTTCCTCTAGATAATCAGCCATTTCTTCACAGAAGCGCACCGCAGTAGTAGGTTGTCCGGTGTAGACCCCCAACAAGACCGTTGTCTTGGTCTTGAACACCACACATCCACCCTCCTGCCCGGCCGTGCCGTAGATAGCCTCCCCGGGATCCACCTTCCCCGGAGTGTATTTCGGTAGCCCATCTCCGAGATCGATGACGCCAGCCTCGGCCAGATCGCTGGTGTCGCCATCTCGTAGGCATTTGACGAGGCTTTTGCGGACTGCGGCAGATGGTACGAATGTGTCGGGGTAGTGAGCGAGAAGCCGGTACGACTTGAGACCCACTATGGCGCCATGGGTAATATTCTCCGGGGCCATGACACGATCTTCCAGGAATTTAGTCGCCCACTCCTCATCTTCATCTGGAGGATTTTCATCCTTCGTTTTAGATTTCTGAAAACAACAAAGGACGTGTTAAGTTATACCTTGTATTATATTATGAAGTGTTTTATTTCAAAAAATATGTATATATATCAAAAATCATATTTGACGTTTTAAAATATTTATACGAAATACGTTTTGTGATCCTATAAACTTTATTATAGAGAATATCACTTGCAAATGCTTATATGCTAATACGAATGTTTCAACCATATTTTACAGTGGATGCAAAAATAAAACGCCGTTCTTTGTCAAACGTTTTAACAAAAATACAACGCAATCCTTATATCAGCAAATGGAACAAACATTGATCTCTAAATTCGAGTCAAGACAATTTCTTGCGTTCCTAATGAAATGGTGATGTAAGTATTCTAAAGAAAATGTTTAAAATATCGTTCTTAAATTTGTTGTCCCTTTTGCAGGTCGTATTTAACAGTTGTGGTTGCATTAATTATGATTAAGTTATATTGATTTATGAAACGAATAAAAGTTGTTAACCTCAATTCTAATATGGAAAGAGACAAGGCGTGCGCCAATAGCGTCCGATAGTTTCAACCTTTGCTGTGGACCAAACGTACTACTGGGTCAAATTCTAATTTCATTGAATTAGTTCCATTCCGCAAATGTCGTCACGATTTTACTGTTTTCTTTATTAAGTTCATGAGCAATACATTATCAAATCATCGGTGGGCGAATAAAGACGAATTTTCCTATTCGTTTATTTTTACGAACATACTCTTTTTCAAAGTACTAGTATGCAATTGCATTATTTTGTTCAAATGCAATGGCCTTTTTAATAGTCGGTTCATTTTTCGCCAATCTTTATATATATATATATATATATATATATATATATATATATATATATATATATATATATATATATATATATATATATATATATATATATATATATATATATATATATATAAATATATATATATATATATATATATATATATATATATATATAAATATATATATATATATATATATACATATATATGTATATATATATATATATATATATATATATATATATATATATATATATATATATATATATATATATATATATAAATATATATGCAATTGCATTATATATATATATATATATATATATATATATATATATATATATATATATATATATATATATATATATATATATATATATATATATTTATTTTTATATATATATATATATATATATATATATATATATATATATATATATATATATATATATATATATATATATATATATATATATATATATATATATATATATATATATACACATATGCAATTGCAATATTTTGTCCAAATGCAATCATCTAATATGTTCAGCTGAATACTGCAATAGTTGATCTCCAGTGTGTGTTTAGGGTTCAGAAATGAGGGTACACACAGAGTGGATATCGAGTCAATGGCTCGTGTTTACGTGAGAATCATAACATAGAGTGCAACAGATGTAGACGACTTCATTATGTATCACGACATTCTATAATAGCAAAGAAATATAAAAGGTGCGATGCAATAAGTGCAAAAAATCAGTTCAAAGGTTTGCTGTCTTTGATAAATCACATACAAAGAGAGGTCCATAGTGGTAGATTGAACAACAACGAATGGCTTACATAAAGATATGCAAAATTCTGTACAGGGTAACAATTGTGACTGCAAGAATACACTTCCCATTCAACGTATTGCAATATAAAGCTCGGTTTGCCGTACAATATTATTCGTAAACACAAGGCATCTTGTATTTGCAATTAAAACATTTTACAGGTATCACATTTCAAAACAGTTCATTGCATGCACTTGCAATACAGTATCTTGCTAATTGCAAATGAATCAGCTCTATAGAGAACACATTTCAAAAAGGTCCTGTAACATTGGGGCACTTGCGTGGTTTTTGCTAAGAAATCAGCTTTATAGAAAACACATATCAAAAAGTGCTTTGCAGAGCGTGCAATAGTATGCTAATTGCGATCGATTTAGCTTTCTATATAACTCATATTCTAATACAGAGATTTGCACATGCGTGCAATAGCATGTCAATTGCTATGGATTTAGCTTTCTAGAGAACTCATACTTCAAAATTCTTTTTTGCACGTTATCGCATTAGCATGCTAGTTGCGACGGATGTAGCTTTCTAGAGAATTCATATTATTAAACATTTTCTCATCGATAAGGATTCAGCTCTAGGAAAAAAACATTAAAACAGTGCATTGCATGTACATGCAATGGCGTGTTTGTGATACACATTTCTGAACACGCACATTCCAAAACAGTGTATTGAACTCACGTGCCATGACATGCTTTGGATTCAGCATTCTAGGTAAAATTCATTTCAAAACAATCCGCTACTTTTACGTGCGATAACATGCTGCTAAATATAAAGCTATCTCGGGTACACAAGTTTCAATTCTTTATTTCGTATACGGTCAATTATATGACTGGCTATTGGCTTTTTATAGTTTAACATTTATATCAGTGCTTTACAATGTGCATACATACATGAGAGCACAGCTTGTGTCAATGAATACTTTCAGTATAACATTGCCTACACCAGCAATCAACTGTTCAGGGTGGTTTTTGAGTTTGCACAAATTTAAAAAAAATATAGCTGATTTTATTGGGAAAATATGCCATGCCACGCCTAGGGTGCAGTTTGTTAAAACAAAAAACAAAAAAAATTAAAAATAGCTTTATGTATATGAGAAAACACCAACGTGAAATAGGGCAATGTTTACCCATTTACATCTGTAGCGTGACACATGAATATTGGTAACAGCATGGCAATATATTGAGGATAAATACCGAACATTGCTTATCCCTTTCCGTTGAATAATTCCTCATCAGATGTGTTTTTTTCAAAATGTACGTATATTTGACGAGTTTTGTTCAAAAAAACGATAATACCATGTTCGCATTCCAGATGGACGAGTTAAGAGTGCAGTCAAAAGCAATACATAAAAACGGAGTAGAAAAAAGGTGAAGTTGAAGATAGGTGAATATCAGGAATATGGTGCCTTCATCTTCTTCCAGATGCAATGGTGCCAATGTGCGGGATTACCTCGTTCTGATTCTCCGTCTCGACACCTGTTGCTGTCTGCGGAGCATTCCCGGAAGTTCCTCCTCCCTCGGTGCTTTTTGCACACGTCACGTCGTTAGACCCTACCACCCCAACATCACCACTCAATTTATCCACTCTCTTTTCTAGCGTAGACAGACGGCCCAAGATATCCACTTGCATCTCTTCCATTCGTTTAGACATATTCACTACCTCCGTATGTAATCGGGCTAGAGTGACACTTCCAGGTTCTAAGGTCGACAATTCCTTCTCTGCATCTTTTTCGGGTGTTTTTCGCTTAAAGAAGCGATGCATCTTGGCAATGTGTTTAACGAGTATCTATCGTCTGTATAACTAAATTGCTGGTGCAAAATAACCACCAGAGCTATTAAGTAATAATAGGTTGGTGGAGCGTACGAGTAATCCAACCAAAACACTCGGAGATGCAGTCAATACGCTACTGAATATGTGAGAAACCTGCAGCTACTGCTGTGAAATTCCAGCTCGCATTGTTCTTGCTGTCACGTGACGGAGTGTGGCAAGATGCAGCTGTGGCCGGTGGGAGTTATCACTCAATATATGTGGGTATGTGAGTTCAATATGAGCAGGCCATCAATATAATTAACCTACTCAAAAGCTGCATTGGCTCAATGGCAACCTGTTACGCCTTTATGCTGCTGGACGAAACTTGTTTATTTTTCACTGAAAATATGAGGTAAGGAAAGAAGGGAAGCGTGTGTTAGCAGGGCAAATGTGTTAAGCATGCACTACACTGTTTAGCAGCATTCCTGATTAGCATAACCTCATTATTTCATTCGCTGCCGCACAAGCGTTGCGTGAAGCATGCGGTAACAGGGGGATGGGTTGTGTAGTAGCATTTCTAGGAACACTTGGGGGATTCAATCAATCAGTTCCCCAGGATAGGTGCATCCTTTTCCTTTCATCCAAAACTGAAAGATAACCAGATGTTGAATATCCATGATGCACGCCATTACGTATTTTGTGAACTACATGTAGTTCTAAGTATGCATTCTGGCAATGGTTCCAAATGAGGCATGTAAAACACAATTTGATTATACCGGTTATGAGTGCGCCAGACAAGAATATATCTTATAATATAGAAAAAAGGTTGTAACCTTTAACAGTTATCTCTGAAAGAACTTTGGAATGTTTTCACTGAAGACTTTTAACCTCGTTAGTTCTGGTAATTACATATCTTTTAGTTTGGCAATTACCATTGAATACCAGAACTTCTTGAGGGAATGGGAACGACTTTGGGTAATCGTAGCTTTATCTGTCTCTTAAAGGCTGTGTTACTGGATGACTCGATGAGAAAGCAAGATGACCGTAGGCAACCACCGACCTTCCTATAGTCACTTGCAGCAAGACTGTCACGCATGCCCCATATCAGAAGCCAGCGCCAGATGGTTTGCAGAGATTAGACAGCAGTAGGATTCATCAATCAATGAATTCGTATAAACCAACATACATTTTAAAATGGAAAACAGAACGGAATAAATCATGCAGCATTTTGAAGTAGGTTGATAAACGAAAGGAAAGTTTCCAGTCCCTGAAAATGGAATTTCTTGCCGATATATCAAATCTCATTCAAGAGACTTCAATGTCAATGATCCTTATTACGAAATGCATTATGCTCTTTAAAACAATTAAAGAATGTGTGATAATTCAACCTTTTATATTGGAAGCAGCATTTTAAAAATAAGTTAGTAAATTTAGACGAAATGAAGTTGCCTGTTCCTGAAAAAGAATGCTTATTTGTATATCAAATCTCATCTCAGAGACTTCAATGTTGATGATTCTTATTACTGAAGTTATGACGTTCTTTAAAACAATTAAATAAGTTGTGTCAAATCGAAAACTATACGCTATTTATTGCAGTTAACCAAGGTTTAATGACGTGTTATGTTTTTCCAGGTGCATTTACATATCAAAATAATTTATATAAATTAGCTATCGAAAACAACTTAATACATGTATGGCAAAAACTACTTCGTACAAAGTGCATTTTATTCTCACTAATTGACAAGTCTCACCATTGAGACAGATGTTTAATCTAAGTAGAAATTGACATACGTGTACGTATGGCAGACAATCAAGAATTGTTTACTTGAGTTCGTGACACTTTACGTCTGTCTACCGATTTGCTTTGCACCAATACAACACATTGGAAATCAATTATAAAAGTCCACACGCCCCAGATAAAAAAGCATGTTCGACTGTTTGAGGAGGGGGAGGGGAAAGATACACGGCATGCGGGAATGACGACTAAATCAATGTTTTCTCGAGGTCAGTAAAAGTAACAGCGAAGTGCGAATGGAATTGTCATATAGGCAAGGGCTGGAAAAAGACGTCACTTGTTGATTGACACGTTTTCACCAACCCTTGAGGAAACGTTTCTGGCCAAACATTGCTTCACAAAAAGAGCGCTTTCATTATGAGGCTCGGGCCAGCCCCTACTGCCAGGAGCTCTAAGGTATTGCAATTGACTGCATGCTCGCTGTCTCCTATCACTGCCCGGAATATAATCGGGCTCGACTTATGTGAGAAGGTTCACAGTGATTTGAAGGGTTTTCCCTTGATCAATAGGTGTCCTCACCATCTTTGGTAATTGTTACCATGGCAGAAAAAGTGACGATATACGAGATTTGATTTTTTTGTGGGAGCCTCTTGTCCGGCCTGAATCAATCATCAAATATTTAATTGCAATGCGAACGTTGCTGAGTGTCACACCATAAGCTACCTTGTATTGCATTCTCCAAGACTTGATTAAAACGTCTTTTAATAAATATGGCGATCTTTTTCGAAAAGCAATATATTAAACTGTCAATTTTTAAAAATGAATAGCCCCAAAAATACGAACTAAACAGTTTTCTTTGCACTATATTTGCATGCAATTACCGTTTGTGTATACAAAATAGTGGGTTTCAACAATGAAGATTTCCACATTGCATTCCATTCGTTACTTCGCCAACAAAGACTTAAAGTTGCCAATTTCGTTCGGCATATTGTAAAGTGTCATGGTGAGACGTGAACGATCTATATTAGGTGGCTTATGGGGGTTAATATGTGAATATATTGTCATTTTAAGATTTTTACATATGTAAAAGCCTGCACCATTTTCCTCATAACCAGATCAACTGTGAATGTCTAGGCCATCACTGAGTTGAGAAAAGACACCAAATATTACAGATGCGCCCTCAGGCATGTACACACGCAGGAAAGGCTTTTGGCTCTTTTCCCCTTATCTATTTTCACCAAGACATAGTCGCTTCAAACATGCATTTTGGGTATCAAATGTCAACATATTTGCTTGGGATTTGACATAGTTATAGCTAAGAGCATTTTGGAAGTAAACGGTACCACATTTTTTCAATTTCGACTTTGAAAACAAACACTTCTTTCTCATTTTAAACAAAAATTACGAGAGAAATTGCAATGAAATTCAAACGGAGTAATATTTATACAAAACTGATACTCTTCCCTCTGTATTAGTCTTTTCCCCACATTTGTAAAAGTTGAAGGTCCAATGTTCATAAGTGTGGGTTAGAGGTCTGTTTGAAACACTATGCATGTTTATTCAGTTTTTTCTACAAATATTTTACACTCAACTGGGAGGGTACTTATGTGATATTCAACGCATTCCTCATCACAAAATCTTTCGAGCAATTATAAACTTTGTTTCGTGAATTGTCAAATAAAAGCAGAATAGATGAAACGCTGAGTCAAAGAAATTAACCCCTAAAGCTACCTTAACCCCAGTCTAAAGTAACATTAACCAATCATGCTTACAATTTTCTTTGGATCTTGATCAATGATACTTCCGAAAACAAATTTGAAGTTAAGCAGGAGCTGTCATTTGTGCTCTGATTTATATTTGTCCTCAAAGCAATTCCGAAAAATGATTAAGTGAGAAAGATATCACAAAAATTGTCAGGCCTTTTTGGCTAGTGTAAGCATGAATGGGCTTAACACTACACTACCTTGACCTTCCCATCAATGTATTAAAACATAGCAAGCACAGGTGTATACTTACAGCACAACCCATTTCATCAGCCATAAGTGTAGGGAGGGATGAGGTGTCAAAATGTCAATCGGTTAGGAGATGGAGGCTGCCTGAAAATATAAAACTCAGTTTAAGGGAAAGTAGAATAATATGTGGTCAGGATACAGTGAGACCTGTATGTGTTATATCAAAAAGTTTTAAAATACATATTTTCGGGGCGCATTTAAGTGTTGAAGATGGTCAACCGATAGAGCACTGCAAGTTGGTGAGCGTCACAGTAATACACGTATATACTATTTCAAAAAGGAAGAAAAACATGCGGATGAGATGAAGGCGACAGGTGTATATGAATGCATATCCTCCCCAGTGTGTAAAGAATTAGTCGTTATTTATATGAATCTGTAACTGGGTGGCTAATCCACGGTCTATAAATGTATATATATAATTATGTTAAGGGTAACAATAACTTTAAAGATTAAACACATATACTATTGAATTGAATTAAGGGCGTAACTGACTGGGTGACATCTAGTGGGTGGACAGTCAGTTTGCTGCCATCTTTCGGGCCATTTATACATCCTAAAATGCCCTCTGGCGAGTGCACACCTTTGGCTATATCCCTCAGTCACTACGCGCTCTAGCAAAAGGAGTCGTAGCTAAAATAACGTTGAAAATGCAACATGTCTCCTTCACTACGTTTGAATCTATGGAAGGCCAAAGTGGACAAAAAGAGCATTTCTTAATAATAATAAATGATTTCTTAATATTAATAAATGATTTCTTAATATTAATAAATGGCATGATTTCTTAATATTAATAAATGATTTATTAATATTAATAAATCATTTATTTATTTTAATAAATCATTTATTGATATTATGAAATGCTCTTTTTGTCCACTTTGGCCTTCCATATGAATCCGTCAAACGGTACAACTCTCGGTCCCCAAATACATTGAACCCATTATCACCAGTGCACAAAACGGTTCATTTGGGATTCTGTATTCTGAGTCGTTATTTGATTAAGTAATATAATTTCATTATAAAACTTTTCATAAATGTACTTTTGGGAAAAGGAAACAAGTTCAAAGTTTTTTTTTCAATTTTACAGGAAGCGGGTGATCCTTGTTAATGATTTCTCCTCTCGGGTATCCGAATTCAATCCAGAATTTGAATAGAAAATGTTATTCAAATGAATATAAAACGTGCAGTATTCGCATTCTGTCTCTGGTAGGCACCCAGCCGTAGACTGTAGTACACAGGCCTAGATGACACTTATCTAGCCTAGACATTGAATCAGCGGTGCCTCAAATATCGATCATGACTGATAATAACCACTAATGCGCAACCTGTCGCAGCATCCATACATAGCTTGGAAGTAACACCATAGATGGTGATATGTGCTGCGTTTGATCTGTTAATATATGTGTGGCTTCACATACAAATGAATAAAATTGCAGCTTGGTATCGGTACACACCCATCTGAGGGAAAAGCTGTTAACAGCCAAATCAGATACAACTGCTTCTAAATGACTCTATTCGGGAATGGTATTTGACTGATCTCCTTTAGAACCACTGAGGCAGTCGATATTTTCTTCTCACAATCACTTGCAGGGTAGAAGATTATTCAACATTTAGAAAAAAACATCAGTTTTCTAGATCGTACCAAAGCATGGTTCCAAATTTGCACAAAACGTTAGACACACACACACACATGGAAATGTGTGAGCTGTCTCAAATGTGGCATTCAATACAAGCGCAGTATTTTTTTCCCGGGGGGGGGGGGGGGGGGGGGCACTTGGGTATTTAGGGGGGCGCATACGCTCGTTATCAAAATAAAAAAATACCCCTAAAGCACCCTTCCACTAAATAAACACCCCTTCTTTTATCAAAACACTGACATTTGATGAACGGGAACACGTATTTTAACTTTAGATTTTATAATCCTCTGCGTGTTTAGCGGCAGCAAGTGGCTACAGCAAACTCGGAAGCCCAGTCACTTCGGGAGTCACCCGGCGTCAGAGCCGCGTATATTTCGTGGATTGTGTGGGGATTTTGACCCCTATACTTCGTACCTGGGTACAAAAAAGTACCCTTCTTTTACAAAATCGCGGACATGCGGAGGTCTTAAAAAAGACCCCTTCTTCCGCGAAATACGTAACGCGGGTGCGGCCGCCCTCTGTACCTGAGTGCCCCCCCCCCCGTGTTTTTTCCTTCAAATTAGAAGTAACATTCAGATATCTAAGCCTATTTGAAAAACTTCGATGAGCTATAACAATGGATATGTCCCTAATTGAGAAGGCTTCAATCATTGTCTTCGAATTTAAGGGATACTTGAACAGCCATGGTGAAACTCAACCATTTGTATCCAGGTCTTAATAGTTGGATGAACGTGACAGTTAAAATGACATCTGCGATACGGTCGAAAGATTATAACACCCATAACGTCATTCCACATCGGTCTGTACAAAATACAGTGTATTTACACTGTGAGTCAATGATATTGATCGTCTTCATCAGGTTAGTTTGGAAAAAATATTCGTTTAGCAATCAAGTTACAAATAGTGAAGGTCAGAACAGAAAGTTTACAATGTTAGAATAGTATATATCTAACCTGGCTTGAAACTCTCCTGTTTGACTTATTTTTCAACTTTCATGCCTGCTATTTAATCACCTTGGCCTTAGACTCAGCAGTTAACTATTAAAATATGATTAAAAGTTTAGAGCAGTGAAGAAGCTTGTTTTATATTTTATGTTAACATCAAGTTAAACGCTCCGCATATAGATGGCCGTTAAACCTGCTTTCGTTTGTAACACATTTGATGTTTTTTGGTATTTAACTTTTTTATACTTCACACACGCTAGAAAAACTATCTTTTAAGCATAGACAATCCAACTGGGTCAAATGTGTAGGTAGCCGAGAGGGTTGCTCTACAAGTTATTGAGCGTGACTGCGATACTTTAGCTCATCATCCCTACCTGAAAGCTGGGAGAATACATGTCCCCTTAGGACACGCCCTCTCAGGGTAAATGTTTAGGACTAATGATAGAGAAGACCATACACATGAATAATTATTCTGGAATTTCCCATTACAAAAGCGATAACTTGTAAAACAGTAACGATCAACTTTTAGAAGAGATATACATATAAACCTATCTCTTCTTAAAATTACAGGGAACACTTTTGACTGCCCCAACAATTGGTTTCAGCTTTAAGAGGTCATCTGAGTATATAATAACATTGTGGACGATGTAGCAAGTCGAATATTTTGGGGTGATACTTTTCTCTCTATCCCCTCTCAAAAAAGATCTCAAATCCTACCTAGTTCAAAATGTACTATGATATACGTATTCGTGTCGCAATTATTAAGTTATGGATTGGACTGAAGAGAATTATTTGGCGAGTACTGTCTTACTCTGAGTCGATAGGATGTCCGGCATTGACCCTCAAGCATGTAGGTGACCCTTTCTAGTTGAGCAAACAGTATGTGGTATGCCAACATATATGACGATCTATGTGCCAGGTGTTCTCCTTTGGAGATTCAGGAATTCTAGTAAGCAAAGTGGATAAGAGAAATATTGACACATTTGTAGATGAATGGGTCCTATCCCCATAAGTATGAAACATGAATGCGAGGTAGGACTTATTCTGGACATTTGCCCGCGCCCTCTGTGGGTGGAATCGTGTATTACAGAGCAGTCTATCCTTAATACACACCTTGGGAGATCACCTGCATAGAGACCTTTCTGGAAAATGATGTTTTTGCAAAAAGGGGGAATACTCGTCATAGTTCATCTGTTAATTAAGGTGGCTCCTGGTGTTATTTGTAAATATAGGGTCATTTAGAGATTTTCACATATCTTAAAGCTTACACCATTTCCCTCATAAATTAATTGTGAATGTCTATGCAATCACGGAGGAGAGAGAGACAAGAGTCCCTGCTCTTACAGACCCCTACTGATGTGTCCAGTCATTGACTCTGCTATCATGTTGGCCTGCTATTTTTGTAATGTATACACTCCTATCAGACCATTTTAGTAACAAGCAATCAGATGTGCATGAACGTATCCCAGGGCCAGACATCAGACCGACCGTTCTCAACAAAACTAGCAATTGGGAAATCATTGTAAATCATAGCAAATACAGGTATTGTAAAACACATGCACAGTGAAACCTTCTATTGTGAACATCTGCGAGATGTATAGTATCGTATCATATATACTTTTACCGAACCAGATTCCTCTACCTTACTAAGTATTAAAATGTGAACATCCCCTAATGTGAACGCCCTAGCTCCAGGTGCAATGTGTTTCTACCTCACATGTTTCACTGTAGTACCACAACAACCCGTGTGTGTTTACTTTTAAGTACTTAAGATCTTTGGACCAGGTATGTAGGGTATGTTCGACCCAGCTCCGCTGGCGTGCAGTGCATAGGAAAACACCATACCCACTTTTGATATAGGTCACATCAAATGACACCCTGAGGAGATGTTACGCAAAACTATCTTATTACATTGCTGACATCTAACTGGAGATATCTCGATTAGAACCGACCTTATTATCAACTAAAAGGTAACTTACCTGCGCTCCATCCATCCCAGCCGAGAAGGATGCTTAACTGCACCAATAGCAAAACATTGAGCTGCACCTGCGCACTGCTACCACCCCTGTGCATACCATACCAGACTATACCATACAAAAATACATACTAAGTAGTGTTGTTGAACCAGGTACACTATCAAGTAGTGCTTTGGGAGAGATGCTTTGTTTGATATCATCTCCAGGACTATATATATTCACACTCGAATTAAAATTGGCCAGAGTCCAAATATACCTACAGATTGTTTCCTTTTGAATGGACACTTGGTAGTACTACTAGGCCATGACCCATTGGTTCCCGAAGTGCACTGGCATAAGATCAATGACTTCTTTCTAACAAAAGTAAAACATATGCAAAGTATTTTTCATATGGAATGATAGTTACATTCGTTCCCATATTTCAAATGTTCAATCTTTTCTCCACGGTTTGTCATGAAAAGATGAAAATGTTAGAATCAACTAATATGTGTATGCACAAAAACTAACACATCTGTTTACCTTAAAGACTTACTATGAACATGTAATTGGGTGACGTAACCCACGGTATGTAAACCTATGTATATAAGTATGTTAAGCTCAACAATCAAGTACTGGTTTAACCGTTATGATGCCTGTAGCTAATTTGGCCAATACAAATTGATGCAAAATGCTGAAGATGACTGAAACCCTGGCATATGGGTACTCATATGAGTACTCACCGAGAGCTTTCCAATGAATATCAACATGACAATATTTAGATGGTTTTCAAAAACCTTTGCCTCCTTGTGTTTTGGATGAAAGTAGCCTCGGCATTGAAAGGGTAAAGGGCGTAAGTGATTGATGACTCATCTAGTAGGTGGACAGTCAGTTTGGTGTCATCCTTCGGGCCTTTAATACATCGTAAAATGCCCTCTGGCGAGTGCACACCTTTGGCTATATCCTCAGTAGATATCACACAGTAGATACACCCATTTCAATATGGGGAACATTTATTCTCGTGAACATGCCTAAAAGGTATGAGAGCGTTTCCCCCACTCATCACATAGTAAACATCCCATCGTAATTGGTAAATTTTGCCCAAGGGGAAACACTAACACCCCAATGAGTGTTATGTAACTCTATAGCATGGGCGAGACACCCTTTACTAAAATGTGGCTAGCTGAGTCAATATACTACATAAGCATGGGACTGGTTTTTGCATTACTACCGCTTTATAGTTACTGAGTATTTTGTTCCTCTTACATGTAGTACCTCTTCAGTGTTGAAGGATAGTTTTGAAAACTAAAGATAGAAAATAAATTTTTAGTTTTATCTAACTATTCTCCTTCAAATGTTTTCGTGTGCCTCTTATAACATAAGAACAGGTGATTGTATTACTAATTAAGGATAAAGTTGTTGACACCTTCGTATTTGTTTTCGCCAGAATGATGTCACTTATCATTCACATATACTTTTGGGTCAAGTACATGATTTGGATTTGAATTTGAAATTTCGTTTATCCTCACTTTTCCTGTAAGACAAAGACTAAATTATGAACAACATCTTGTTTACGACGGAGGGTGAAGAAGTATCCGCCAACTTCTCACGTGTGTGATTTTAACCCGGGACCTTTATAAGATTGTAAATGTATGTTATTTTAATGACGTGGGTCTCTGTGTCGGCTTGTTGTGTCCATACTTTGTTCAAGCATTTTCCTTTCAAGCATTTCAAACTTTGCCTCAACCCTCACCATACCCGCATTTTGAAGTATCTTTCGAATTCGGACGCAAGCAAACATGTTTTGCGAGGTGACTAGACTTATAAGTTGATGCATGGAGAAGATACCGAGTGCAGTCTGGACAGCTTAAAGCACATCACAGCTTTTTACATCTCCCCTTTCCAGGGCATTCTATTCAATGGCTCACAGCGCTGTGTGCGTGGATCAGTAAATAGCTATATTGAGAAACATTCCATGGCTGTTCTAAACTGTAACGTCCGCCAGTGGAACGTGACCGATGTACAGAGAAGCGACAAAAGTATCATACAGGAGGTAACAGGACCAACCCGCCTTTTCACATTTGCGTTTATCTTAAGATAACAAGAGTAACTACATCGGCTTATCAACATTTACCCTTATCTTATCATCAGTGATCCATAGCTGTGTCTGTCTTCTAGGTAGATAGATCTAAACACGACCAAAAAGGCATTGAAACTGTTTCACTCGTTCGTCACACTGAAGCCTCTGGGCTCAGTTTTAGGCCTAAACACATTATGCTGGAAGCCAAATAATAGTTCAAATTATGATTGTGTTACCAGCCCGGATGATCAGTATGGTGCAGTTTAAGGGCGATTTTAGAGGGTTTCAATGTACCTTTGTTCTATTGCATTAACATCATTGAACAAGATTAAACTATGGTCAAGAAGTAGTCTTCAAGCAGTACGTGGTCCTTGGCACAGACACACTTAACTTTTTAATTATAAAGTATTACAGGGCACTAGAAAAGAGGAGTGGTTTAAAGATAAGGTGGGTATTTAAGCAATTTAGCAATTTAGTAATTTAGCAATTGCCACCAGGAGAGCTTCAAATACGCCGGTGTGTCTTAAAATGAATGCATATATATATTTACTGTATAAACCTGCCATTTACTATAAAAATTGCGTTCGTTCAGAGTTGTCATTGTCTTGTCAAAAAAGTGACATCTAGAAATGAAGACCACCGGACTATATAACATATCGGTAGTGATTGCCACAAAGCCATCTTTTTGTTTGTTTGTTAAATGGTATTTCTTCAAAGTGACTTAATTTGCAAAAGCAGGGTAATAACTGAGGGATTAGGGAGGGATGATAAGTTTTTAAAAAATCGATCACACACCTCAGCTAAATATAAATGGCTATATGCATTTTTTCAGTCGCTGCGAACAGATAATCCTAAACTGAAAATATGCCGATTTATGATTCTGTTGCTCAAATGTATTGTGTCAGTGGGTTGTTAAATCCGCACTTGTGTGCTGTCCCAAGCATTACCATTGCTTTGATCTACAGATCCAGCCATCATCTATACAGTACAATATTGCTCTGGTTGTATGGGACCTCCCAAAGCCACGTAGTCGCTAACATAATAAAGGCGGCTGTGTCGACGCCACCGTTATTATGACTCCCTGTGTCTGTGGCTGACGTACGTTTCACACCCTATTCAATATGACTGGAAGCATCAATATTTCATACCATGGCCGCTGAACTGTTTGATATTCAGCCACCAACTCTGTGCACGATATCGACAGCAGCTGTCAAACAAATAAAGCTGTAGACACGTCCCAAGTCAACACACATTTGATCCCGTTAGATTATCCGAGAATAGCAGTGTCATTCAACGAAGGAAACAACATTGTACTGATGATAAGTTCAATGTCAATAGAATGGTTAGCTTTAAATAGCTTATATTGTTGTCCAGAGTTCCTTTGGCCACACACCGGCTACGGGTGAAAAACACTTGAATTTTCGGTCATTTTGAGAAATGGACAAACATTACCATACAGAAAAAAGATTTCAATCAAGTACATGTATTTTAATCTGGGTGACTTCGATACTTGATAATTGGTACATGTATATCAAATTTTCAAGTAGGACTCTATCAAAGACAGTGTTAATACTGGATTTGTGAGATGGGATGCAATGTAAGAAGTCTAATTACTTTCAGCCATAACCAAAGAGTAGAATACTATGAGGCGCCGTTGTGGACAAAAGTAAAAAGCACAGCATAAATGCATGTAAAAACTTTGAAATTAACTAAATTTTCAATGAAAAATAAAGAAAAACTTTGAAATGAAATAATTTGCTCTATAAAAATAAACAAAACATTGGAAACTTTTCAAAAATTTTGAAAATAAAAAATATTTACTGGAATTTTCCAAAATATTTCTATTTTTTGTAAAAAACTTTGAAATAAAAATTGAATTCTCTATAAAAGTTCAGCAAAATAGTGATTTTTGTTTCACATTTTCTTTGATAATATACATTTTTCAATGCCTTTCTTTAAAAATCCCAACGCTTTTTACTTTTTTTTTTCAGATAATCTTTTTTTTTTTTTGGAAGTTTTTCAATTTCTTTTTGGAAGTTTTCTTTCTAAATCTCACTGTAATTTTTATCAATTCTCACTGCGTTTTTTAGCCTCATCCGGGTCCTAGTGAATCACAAAAGCATGTGACGTCACTATATTTAAAATTTTCCGCGCTTGCACGTGCAAGCTGGCTGCATCAAGGGAGGCATTCAATAACCTGCTCACCGACGAGCAGTTGAGTCGCATACGGGACGCCTTAAGCGCCCCTCCTACAGCCCCAGCTGCAGCTTCCCCCGCTTATGAGTGTGTCAACTTTCATCACGATTGATAACGAATTGGCCGAATGGCGGCTGGTCAAATAACTGGCACACGCAAATTACCTCGTTCTCGTGAAGTTTGAAGTGAAGGTCCGAGCAGGTCTAAATATTGCTCGGACCTCCTCTTCAGTAGACCTCACGGCTGGTCTGCGGCGTGATGAATTGGGATGGCTTCCTCCCAGGCTGACATTCGATGCCGATGGTCGATCGCTGCAGCTTCCCCCGCCGAGAGACCATCGGCATCGAGATCGGCGGGGGAAGCTGCAGCGATCGACCATGTAGGAGGGGCGCTTAAGGCGTCCCGTATGCGACTCAACTGCTCGTCGGTGAGCAGGTTATTGAATGCCTCCCTTGATGCAGCCAGCTTGCACGTGCAAGCGCGGACAATTTTAAATATAGTGACGTCACATGCTTTTGTGATTCACTAGGACCCGGATGAGGCTAAAAAACGCAGTGAGAATTGATCAAAATTACAGTGAGATTTAGAAAGAAAACTTCCAAAAAGAAATTGAAAAACTTCCAAAAAAAAAAAAGATTATCTGAAAAAAAAATGTAAAAAGCGTTGGGATTTTTAAAGAAAGGCATTGAAAAATGTATATTATCAAAGAAAATGTGAAACAAAAATCACTATTTTGCTGAACTTTTATAGAGAATTCAATTTTTATTTCAAAGTTTTTTCAAAGTTTTTTACAAAAAATAGAAATATTTTGGAAAATTCCAGTAAATATTTTTTATTTTCAAAGTTTTTGAAAAGTTTCCAATGTTTTGTTTATTTTTATAGAGCAAACTATTTCATTTCAAAGTTTTTCTTTATTTTTCATTGAAAATTTAGTTAATTTCAAAGTTTTTACATGCATTTATGCTGTGCTTTTTACTTTTGTCCACAACGGCGCCTCATAGAATACTTTACAGAATAAATCAATCAAATGGAGAAGGATAGTTTTTACGAACCCCCTATACACGTAGTGGAAATGCAAATTGTAAAGAAATCATTCTTTCGACTGAGAGTTGACTGGTTCCTGAGGGTACACCAAATCCAATGTCCTGTCACAACATTGGCTTATTATGCATACTATTGTTTATATAAACGTAAATAAAAATCCAGTTCTGTGTTTCTAAAATAATATTATTGATGAGTTTAAAGACTCAAAGCCTGAGTTCATCACGGGACTATATCCAAACATATCTGTCACATTAGCAAACCAATGGATTCTCATCACGTGACTATATTCGAACATTTCTGTCACATTAGCAAATCAATGGATTCTCATCACGTGACTATATCCAAACATGACTGTGACATTAGCAAATCAATGGATTCTCATCACGTGACTATATTCGAACATTTCTGTCATATTAGCAAATCAATGGATTCTCATCACGTGACTATATTCGAACATTTCTGTTACATTAGCAAATCAATGGATTCTCATCACGTGATTGTATCCGTACATTTTCTGTCACATTAGCAAATCAATGGATTCTCATCACGTGACTATCCGAACATTTCTGTCACATCAGAGAGATTCTGTCTCTGGTCACATTAGCAAATCAATGGATTCTCATCAAGTGATTGTATCCGTACATTTCTGTCACATTAGCAAATCAATGGATTCTCATCACGTGACTATATCCGTACATTTCTGTCACATTAGCAAATCAATGGGTTCTCATATCACGTGACTATATCCGAACATTTCTGTCACATTAGCAAATCAATGGATTCTCATATCACGTGACTATATTCGAACATTTCTGTCACATTAGCACATCAATGGGTTCTCATATCACGTGACTATATCCGAACATTTGTGTCACATTAGCAAATCAATGGATTCTCATCACGTGACTATATCCGTACATTTCTGTCACGTTAGCAAATCAATGGATTCTCATCACGTGACTATATTCGAACATTTCTGTCACATTAGCACATCAATGGCTTCTCATCACGTGACTATATCCGAACATTTCTGTCACATTTGCAAATCAATGGATTCTCATCACGTGACTATATCCGAACATTCGTGTCACATGATTAGCAAATCAATGGCTTCTCATCATGTGATTATATCCGAACATTTCTGTCACATTTGCAAATCAATGGATTCTCATCACGTGACTATATCCGAACATTCGTGTCACATGATTAGCAAATCAATGGCTTCTCATCATGTGACTATATCCGAACATTTCTGTCACATTTGCAAATCAATGGATTCTCATCACGTGACTATATCCGAACATTCCTGTCACATGATTAGCAAATCAATGGATTCTAATCACGTGACAATATCCGAACATTTCTGTCACATTAGCGAATCAATGGATTCCCATGGCCAGTCCCGACCTTTCCGTTTGATTGGCATAGAGCTGTTACGACAATCTTGTATGGTGCAGCACATGAATATTGCATGGCCTAACATACCACCTGGGTACTATAATAGCACATAAGTCCTTGCTCGAGACGCTACTTGTACGGTTCGGCTTAATTCCGTTGTCTGTTTTCACAGCTATTGACAGCGAGGCTTTCCAAAGTTCAACCTTACGGGCTATGCTACTTATCCCGGTGAAAGAAGTGCGAACCCAATGAGTAAGGAAACTGACAGATATCAAGCAATGAATTGGCAAGGCGAATTGTACCAATAGTGGTGACTAGAGTACGAGATCAACGATGCTAAATAGCAGTATGTTAGATAAGGGCATTGTTTGTTTCTTTGTTAATGGCATTGTCTTTGAGCTGGGTATGCCTTACCTATTAAAAGAACATCTTTATAGATATTCCGTAAAAACTTTCTTCGATATCTTTGAAAAGAACATGCCATACAATATTTTCTTTACTTTTGTACCACATTTATTTTAATTATACGTCATTTGTAAAGATTCTAGTCAAATGAACGGTTTCACGGTGCCGCCTCATATGATAAAATGTTAAATAACTCCATGTACTAGTAATAGCTACCATACATAATATGATACTGCAGTAAGAGCGATACCATGCATCTCTGCCGTTAACAACAGCAAGAACAGCCATCCGGCCAAATACCAGGGTATTCAAAGATGTAGACTCTGCCAGAGTTTGAGAGGAGAAATTACATAACTAAAATGAATACTCATGTGATGTCAAGATTGTGTAATCAGCTGAGTGGGCTCTGACCAACCAAGAACTTAAGTGCCAAGTCAATCGAAAAGAGGCCACATGAATAGGGGGTGCCACTGTACATACCTAAAGTCGTTTGTTTCATCACACTGAACATATTGGAAAATATTGTGCACACACACACACACACACACAATATATATATATATATATATATATATATATATATATATATATATATATATATATATATATATATATATATATATATATATATATATATATATATATATATATATATATATATATATATATATATATATATATATACTATAGTATATATATATATTGTGCAAAATGACCAAGCCTTAAATTACTCAATACATTCATACTGAATAGGTATATGGTCATAATCCAGCTTGGATTAAAATTACCATAGTTCTATTTTCATAATTCAGGCCCTGGCATTATTGTTCCGCACTAGAGACTTATACTGTTTATATTAATAATTCAACCTCCATTGGGTGTACACGAGAACATTTGTAGTGGATAATACTTGCCACTAGCTGCTTTCCCAACACCAGTTGCCTGATCATGTCTGTGTTTATACAAGGGAAATGTCATAGTGGTTTGCATTATTAACAACAGGTATTGTATCATAACTGATGGCTTCACATCTGCATCGATCATCCAGGATTATGTTGGAAGCAATAGCAGACCATTTCTATACAAACCAACATATTCCTATGAAGAGATTCTATATCTAAATGTTCAGAATCTTATTCCAGCAAATCTACGTTATAGTTGTGGTTGGAAATTATGAATGCTTTAATTCGCTTAGTTGTGAGCCATTGGTCCTTAAAATGCACTTTCAGTTGCAAACCAACCTATTCCCATGAAATGAAAAAAAAAGATTCCATGCAAAATGTTCAGAATCTTATTCCAACAAATCTATGTTATAGTTGTGGTTGGAAATTATGAATGCTTTAATTCGCTTAGCTGTGAGGCATTGGTCTTCAAAATGCACTTTCAGCTGCAAACCAACCTTTTCCTATGAAATGAAAAAAAAATGATTCCATGCAAAATGTTCAGAATCTTATTCCACCAAATCCACGTTATAATTGTGGTTGGAAATTATGAATGCTTTAATTTCGCATAGGTGTGTGGCATTGGTTTTTAAGCTGCCATTTCAGTTGCTATGATAATAATCACCATAAATTCCTATTTTTAAACATGTATTAACATAGTCGTTCTTTGTGGAAAGGGTCTAAGCGCCATCATAGTTTGCCAGACCTGGTATAATGCACTAAAAAGGGTGATTAGAAGCTTGCAATGAAATTGCCAAGTACATTAAAAGCGTGATGTATGGAGATTTCGCCTACATAAAAGTCGCATAAAATATGTTTTGGTGCGTTTTGAAATTACTGTAATAAAGACTTGGCCTACTTAGGAGGATATAAATGACCAAATTAGTATGCAGACTTTAAGCGGCGGATAAACCTTTTCTACAAGCGATAAATGTTGGTGCATTAAATGAAAACCACACAGGGTTCCTCCAATCGGTCGAATTACCTTATAAAGTTGTAAATGAATTATATATGAGTTGCACTTTAGATGTGTTTATGCAGATAGGACTTATCTTACATTTTAGAATAACCGATACTTTATATATTCCGAATTTTCAAACTATTTGAATTACCATATAGGGGATATGAACAGAACGGCCCTTGGTAAAACCTGCCTCCCTCAATATTCTTGAACTGAAGCTTGCCCTGCATGCCAAATCCCTATATACTGCAATTGTAAGTATTTAGTGTGGTGCAGAAATCAGTATGAGTCGACATCATAGAAGGAGACAATACGGCACACCAGTTCCTAATTTAGTAAGGTTGGGGTACGAGAATTCTTTCAAACAAAAAGAATTTATGGTGTGAAAAACATGTTTGAAATATATGTACTTTTAGCTTGGTAACAATGTAACAAAACCATGCAGATTTCTGTAATGTTCATCCATCATAACCAGGTGAAATATAAGATGTAAAAATTGAACGAAATAAGGTACACTTCACATACCGGTATGCCTGTAAATGTATGTCAATGTATCAGAACACCAACCGCTACAGAATCGCTGCTAGTTCAATAATGTACACCACTAGTAGTGCTCTAGCTGCCCCACCTACCTGATGCTGCTTTGGGTAGCTTCTGCAAATGATCTGCTCTGGTTCCTAGGTAGTCACGTGACTGTCACTGGTCCCCAGGCAGAAGGTATGATGTAGATACAGGTGGAGAAACTCTGTCTAGAATACGTGATATGGATTTTATGATGTTGTGAGATGAATTGTACAGTTGATATTAGTACCATGAGAAGTAATGGCTTTGCAGTTGTTGTCAACTTAATATGACTATACCGTTATACAATATGTCCAATATTAAATTGATTATCTAGTACACCAGTCCTGCTCTACGTCAATTTGCATGCCACATCTGGGTCTACATGTTGTTTTCAAGAGAGGTTTAATATGATTGTGCACAGTTTATGTTAATACGCTGTATATGGGCGGATCAGGTTCATAAATAAATCGCCACTAAATTAAGTGGGTGTATATAGAGTGAAATCTCTTAGGCGTGAATACTAGTACGGTGTTTTGTTACAAGGCCATTTGTGAAACGTGTTTAAAATTTCTGAAATGTTCAATAAACCCATTTGCCTCCAGAGTGAATACATGGTTTGACAACTTGGGACATTCTAATAGTAGTAGTAGTAGTAGTAGTAGTAGTAGTAGTAGTAGTAGTAGTAGTAGTAGTAGTAGTAGCTGTAGTAGTAGTAATAGTAGTAGTAGTAGTAGTAGTAGTAGTAGTAGTAGTAGTAGTAATAGTAGTAGTAGTAGTAGTAGTAGTAGTAGTAGTAGTAGTAGTAGTAGTAGTAATTGTAGTAGTAGTAGTAGTAGTAGTAGTAGTAGTAGTAGTAGTAGTAGTAGTAGTAGTAGTAGAAGTAGTAATAGTAGTAGTAGGAATAGGAGCCACACATATGTCAAACATTGATGAGACTGGGGTAAATATGTCAAATTTTCCTTACAATATCATTTTGAAATCAAGATGTTTCTTCTTTTTACGTTGCTAAATCACAGAAGTGAATTGAAACACATTTCATTAAAGTGTAAGTTCACCTTCAAAATGAAAAAAGATATGTTTTAGAGCTCAGTGTCACCTTTCTCAGGACACCGTGATTACAATTGTACTCCGCAAATTGACTGAGATATTTAAGTTTGTATCTTGAGAAATACAGCAAATTTACTGCCTCAGCTGGTTCATGGAGGCACCATCTTGGAGCTTATCAGAAACAGGAAGTGACATCACGCTGCTACATGCAGGCTGAGCTGCCAGGCTGAGGGCCATTCAGAACTGAACACACTAACACATTCTCTCATTAGTAAATGACTTGCAAAGAGGAAAGTGGTGTATCAGACTCAGCAAACAGAGACACTGTGTCTCAGTGTATACCTATATGGTGTAAGTTACATTTGCTAGAGGTATACCAGGTTCTGTGTGGCAAAAGCAGTGAGGGAAGAGAGACCTATAGTAAAGGGGTTACGGATGAGCTTTAGGGCTCAAGAAATTCTACCAATTTACAAAATAGCCTGGCATTTAGTACCCTTACAATGTCCTGACACTGTTATCTTGTGATGAAAGGAAGTTTACAATTAGTTAGCTGTGTGTGTATTGCCAGTATGTCAGCTGCTCAGGAATTGACTGCAATACACATTAATCTCAAAGGAGTTGTGGCTGCTCTAATCCCATGCTTTACACAGGAGGTTAACTGCAATACACATCCTCTGGACCCAATTATTTCAAATTGCATTCAGACCAGTTACTGCTAGGAAGACACAAGTATATGAAGTAGAATTGTGAAACCAGATGGTCAATAAACCATCTTCCAATTATATTGTGATGATGTTTTAGTTCTTATTCATAAATGCTATATATTACTTCTAAACTATTGCCTACAATTTACTGAGAAGTACAGCAAATATAACACATTTTGAATTTTATTGTATGACAGAAAACTAATAATTATTAGTGTATTCTTCTGATTACTCATACACTCCATTTTTTCTGAAAATAGTTGGAAAGGGAAGTCAGTGTACATCATTTTCTGGCATTCAGAACTTCCCCCCCTCCCCCCCACTTAATCTAAATGTTCCTTGCCTTTAAATCTGGGTCTATCACAGACCATATATTGATCATATTTTTGCATGTTCAGACCGTATATTGATCGTGTTTTCACTGGTACATGCGCTTATTTGGAGAATCATTGTTGCATCCAAACTGAAAGCTTGATAATTCACCATCTTTGTGCTCAGGTTTTGAGCTCTCCACAGTCTTAGGGTTCAACTATCCAAGGGGCATATGCCCCTAGATTTTACTGTGGGCTTCAAGATTTTTCAAACTATGGGCCCAAAATAGTAGTATGATAACCAAAAATCCTATTATTGGGCAATAATTTTTGTCAAAAGTCATTTTTGGGCCCCTTGCCTGGAATCTTAGTGTCAGACCCTGGCCACTAGAGCTAGCCCCTAAGCTCCCTCACTCCCACAGGAAGTCACAGCATTATATCACACGCATCTAATTAACATCACTGATTAGGTTCCCTCTGTGCAAACATGGCAGCCCCCATAAAGTTACCTTTAAATGGTATCTCAGTTTATCTGCTGAGTACAATTGTAATCAAGGTATCCTATGAAAGGTAAGATTGAGCTCTACAACATATCTTTTTTAATTTTGAAGGTGAACTTACACTTTAAGAAAATTTTACTTACAAAAGCAGCTTATTACAATGAACTGGCGATAACCTCATGGTAGATGGATCTAAACGATATCTCGACATAATGCCTGGATTCACATTTTATGAATGTCACCAAGTAGCAATTTGACTACCCATTCCCAAACCCACACTATCTATTGATGGGTTCTAAGACAAAATCCCCCCCGAACATTATCCCCCAGGACAATATCCCCCCGGACAATATCCCCCCAGGACAATATCCCCCCGGACAATATCCCCCCGTGTAAAATACTTTTTGACCTGCTTAAATAATTCGAAGTTCAGCACAGGGGGAATAACTCTTAATTCAACCCCTCCCCTTAAAAAGTCTTCATTTGCTTCCCCCCCCCCCCCCGTCCTTTTAAATGGAACAGCCCTTATTGGCAGTGTCTTGGAGTCACTTTAATGTCAAAATAGCAATTAAGCACAACGTAAGTAATACAGTACTCAACTCAACGCTTGGTCACCAAGTGCTTAATAACTCAGTAAATGAATAGGAACACTTATAACTTTATCTAAATTATTAGTACAAAAACTATTTTACACGGGGGGATATTGTCCGGGGGGGGGGGGGGGGATATTGGAACGGGGGAATTTTGTCCGGGGGGATATTGTCCTGGGGGGATATTGTCTGGGGGGATATTGTCCGGGGGATATTGTCCGGAGGAGGGATATTGTCCGGGAGGATATTGTATTGATACCCTATTGATGGGCATGACATATCAACTCATGGGCTTGCTTAGTCCAACGACAACCATTCTGCTGTACTTCAATCGTCAGGTCTCGCGTTGAGTGTACTATGGGATTCCCAATGCAATCTTTGTTGGCTTCTTGTAAAGCGTCAGTATTTTGTCCAAATTAAACAAAAATATTGGCAATTTTGGCACGGAGTGGCATACAGAAGGTTACTGTGATTGTAGTGGGTTCGTTTATTCCTACCCAGTGTGTACAAGATATCAAGGTTTTCGAGCGCCTCAAAGATGTGATGGGACATCGGTAACATTTTAGTATTGTTCTTACCCGATAGATGTCGCTCGCAGCTGTGATAGACAGTGAGCAGTTGGCGTACAATGGTAAGACCACTCGCTCATATGCCAGAGTCATGGTGTGGCACATCGGTTTCTGTCATGGTAAGGCCACCTAGCGTCTTTGTTATGGAGATACGTATGAATAAACACACCTATTTATGAACTACAGCTTATCATATTTTGATAAAAGATAAATTGATCAGTATAAGAACATTGACAGTTGGATGCGGATGACCGCGTATTCGGGACAAGACCTTTATATATGATCTCACAAATGGAATGGCCAGCCCAGAAGTATTAAGTAAAATACGGCTAGTAAAGTAAAGTTTATTACATTAGTCTATTCTAGTATGCATCTTGAAATAGTGGTTTATCATAAATTTGAATGCTGGCATTGGTCACTTATACAGTTTAATCATAATACATATAAATAGTTAAAAGTGGATGTTGTATATATGGATTCACACTCGGGTTACCCTGGGTTGAATCTTGCTCGAAACATGTTAATAAATTGCCAGTGACCTGGGGTTAGGCGCCGGTTTCCACTGGGTTTGGTTTTTATTACCATTAGCAACTGACTAGTCTTAGTATTACAATGTCTAGGCAATTGTATTGCTTACATAATGTATTGTGATACAAAAAAAAACTTGATTGGTGAAAACGTAATACTAGTACATAAGTGTAAACAGCAACATATTAACTTACCTAACCTCCAAGAGGTGCTTGGAGTGTTCAAGAGCAATAGGTGGATAGAAGAGTATTCAAATTGCACTAATACTACGACGCCGATCTAGTACCTCGGTAAGTATGATTATGCATGATATGTATAACTGTTTCTATATATTATTCTTCATGTATTTTGTTGGAACAATAAGGTAAAAAACTGACTAGTACGGGTTGAACCCAATCAACGAGATACATACACTAGACTTTATCTAGGCCTTAATTGAGCAGAACAAATGACGATAAACGAAATTCGTAATTCCACACTGATTTTTTTTTAAATTTCTATTTACGCACATGTGCAATCAGATATGTATTTCACATGAATACAAGCATTAACATATCATCTATAATAGTACCATATGATATATACAAACATTGTATGTCAACATCAGTCAACAGATTTGTAACATTTGAACAATTTAAATTCATATATCGCAACTTCGACACCATCCCTGCAAACATAGAACATTTAAACACTACAATAACACATGAAACAAACAAAACCAGACAAAATAAGCACTCAAAATGAATCCACCCAATTCATCTTAAATGTTATGTAAATGAGTCAAGTAAACGCTGTTAGAAAAGACTCCCCTGCAAGAGCTCTTGGACTGACAAGTTTGGAATCCCGAAAGTATTAGAAATACTTTCTGAAAGAGCTATAGTCAGTGGGAGTGAGATAATTTCAAATGCGATAACACTGTCGTATTTCTTTTGCAATGAAATGGTCAAGTTCTGAGTATTGGGTGGGCGTATATGCATTACTTAGTCAATTTTTGCATACTGGCAACCATACAGTCATGCGCAATGCCCCCTCTTTCCAGACTTATTGTATTGTATTCATTTGATGTAAAGTGGCTCATGAGTGGTTGAGTTACACATGTAGACATCTCGCGCTTATCCCCAGTTGGGTTTTACAGTACACTATGCATGTGGACATGTCCTGCTTCAATTGAATCGCACTCTAATATTAGGGGAAAATGCCAGTTATGACATATAGTCAAAATTGGCATATTCTTTAAATCATCTTTAGCACCATATCCTCCTGTCCACAGAAGATACACGTAACTGGGAATAAAGATGTTCGCCTATCCCGTCCATGACTGTAGAAGAGCAGAAGCAACAGCATGATGTGCAAAGGATGTACTGTAATTGGATCATTCCATGCGTGTAATTACATATAGTTGCACTAAGAATTCAACCAGCCAGGAAGAAAGATAGTACATTTAAAGGGTCAATTAAGCTGTGACATCCCACGCATCCATGACAAAACATGATAAGAGTCACAGGGGAAGTCAGTGTGAATACCCGTATGGGACCATTAAAAGGAAGCCTGCAAATGAGTATGAGACTAAAAACCTTCCAATCACGCCATTAGAAAAACGAAAGTATGCACAGAGTACCGTGCTTCTTAAATTTTTTATATATGTTAAAACCTACATTCCTTTCCTAATAATCTGATAAATTGCGATTGTCTAGGCCATCATTAAAGAGAGTAAGAGACCAACTATTACCGAACTGCTATAGTCTAGCACATTTTTCTCTATGCCGAATTTCACCGAAACATGACCGCTTCAAACATGCATTTTGGGTATCCAATGTTAACAGACTTTCTTGGAATTTGGCTTACTCATAGCTAAGTCTATCAGAGGGAAGGGTATCATTAATTTTTTTTAATCTAAACTTTTGACAACACATCTTTCAGACAATATGTGCCTTGTATAGGTTGAATTTTATAGGCAGGATAGTGGAAAAACTGCTTCAAAAGCTACCGCAAAATTGGCAAAATGATAATGCTTAATTAATATGTGCAGTTGTGATGCTTGGAAACGGAGGCCCTGCTCTTTTTTGAGTATACATGCACCATTTACTCCGAAATTATAAGTGATGTATATTCGTGCTATTGATGAGTATTTATATCGCATACATTTTACACGGTATCAAAATAAGAGGAAAATTATTATATGTATAAATAGGTCAAAAGAAAGCCGACATTTTCCCCTTTTCGTGTTATTGTAATGTGCATAAGGATACTTTATTCATCTAAATACAGTAGCCGTTTGTATCACCTTACCCATGCATGTTAAGTACAAGATGCATTCATTTTACAAACACTGAACAACATATGAAAAATACATTCATCTAGTTTAAATAGTGACAACGAAAGATCTACAAGGTCATACGGCCACTTTTTCATACCCATTACATAGGACTTGCTGTTTGTAGGTATAACTTGCTCTCTTCCGCATCAGTTAGTGCGTTTGTAAACGATACACCCATCCGCCAATTTCAATGCCGTTATACATTGCCATCAAGTATTGTATTTCGATAGTGTGTAAAGACACAGTTCTTCGCGGGTAGTTTTTATAGGAGGGGAGGGCTTATTTCAATGCGTCTAATAACACCTTGACACTTAAGATAACAAACCTTGTGTAAAGTCAAGGTGAGACAAGCCATCTGCAATCCATAATAGAGCTTGAATTTCACGCAAAAAATTTTGAATGAGTCGCAAGATAGATTTATAGAGATTGTGAAGAAGTCCTCCAATATATATTATAGGAAGGAATGAAATGCGAGGTGGTAGCGAACACTCAGTATGTAATATTTGGGGGACGCCGTGACAATTCGGGGTGCAACATAGTTGCTTGAAACATGGACAGTCGCTGCCAATTTGATAGCTTAACATTATTCAGGTTTGCAATCAAGGTGGATCATGGGGCTGTGGGTGTTAAGGTCGTTTCCGACATCTGCGATCTTACAGCTAAGCTATCTTGGAAGAGTTTGTAGATCGCTGCTACCACGCTCAATTTTTCGATGTTACCACGATCTTGAAGGTGAGGTTACGACGCTAACGATTTCATAACGACGTTCAGATAAGATTAACGAATTCATTGCGATGTTATAGCAATCAATAAGAATTCATTTCGATTTTATAGCGATCATTAAGCGAATCACTGACTTAGATATTCTGCTGCGACCTGTTGACTTTAAGGCCATTTCACACATCTGATATGTACAGAATTTTAAATATTAAGATACTTTATCGACATTTTTCTGCCTTATCACGGATAAAGAGTGAATAGCGAATTGTTATTTTGTAGAGGAAACCAGAGTACCCGCGGAGAACTGGCAATTTTCTCAAAGTACATGCCTCGATATGAGATGAATGCGGGCATTTGTGAGACACACACGCAACGCCTTAAACCACTTAGTTCTCGGAGCAGTCTCCGGCCTCTACGCATATGCCATTCAGCTCTAAATAACCTTTTTCCTGCGTGTAGTCCATTACAGACATCCCATTGAGACCCAAATATCTTTTTCCATGTGTGCAGACACCTTATCGTGCATAGACAGAAAAAGATTGATAGCCTTTGAAGTCTTTCTTAGCAAAATATTTTTTCTTGAAATATGTATACTTGAATTCGTTTAAATGGTATACATTTATTAGCACCCTTCAAAAAGTTTCTTTTTAATTGATGAGTTTCGTTACACTCGAGATGGCATCCTGCATCTTGCTTAAAAACTCCCACGAAATTTAGCATACTACCATAACTGTAATAGGTATGGCGTATGGTCCAGTGATTCAGTGAACTAGTTTCTAACCAGCTACACAGATAGTCTGCACCCATCATGAAGTTTAGCTGAATGGATACAACCCTAACACCGTTCCTAAAGTATATTGTAATATACCTCACTGGCACCATGATAGCTACTCTACAAACATACTCGTAAGGAAAGAGTGGGTTACAGAAAAAAGGTATGGAGCTATTCTTAATATGCAAGGACACAGGGCAATCACAAAAATGAACAAACATGAGTTTCAGTATCAAAACTAAACATTGCTGATGACTTTAGAAGCACTCATAAAGCACCGATGCGATGTAGTATATAATAATGTAAAGTTTAGAAAAACGATGAATTGAATGCATTTTCCAATATTGAAAACAGGGGCCAGTAAAAAGGCCAAAAGCACTTCGACACATCGATTTTCTACAGCAGTTGGTGGCAGAACTAACTTAAGAATTTGAAGTGATTTTAAGTATGGGACGGAATGCTCTTTGCTCCGACTACTTTTTTACAAAAGTATCCTTTTTGCCAAGAGAAGTCAGGTATTTTGATGATATCTATCAAACAAAAGCCCTATCAAAAATACCTTAGGGATAAATACAAACCGTAAATTAAGACCATAATTATAGTCTTATTCAAAAAGGTTTCGCATTTTTGTGGTTTGTTAAAGATATTTTGAAATTTACCCCAGCATTAAGCCATATATATAACATGGAATTTTTGAGCATGAGTGGGTTTAAATATTCCGGAATGGCGCACGCTACTTTACCTCGAGGATACATCCTTAAAAGTAACGATATGTTAACCCCCTATTTTGCCAGCTAAAATAGAAACGGCATATCATGGGTGCACAAAATTACATGATAGGTAAGACAAATGAGCATTATACACGGCAACCTTGATGGGCTCAATTTTCCACCTATCTAGTAATCAACCCGAGTGTCAGACTACTTGATATCTGAGTCTTGTCACGTCTCAATTGCATGATAAGCTTGGCACTGTAGATCATGGAGTAAAACCACAGCTAGATGACGTATCAAGTGAAGTACAAGGTATCTATATAGTGTAAACGAGAGAGAGAGAGAGAGAGAGAGAGAGAGAGAGAGAGAGAGAGAGAGAGAGAGAGAGAGAGAGAGAGAGAGAGAGAGAGGTGCCAACCGGTATGAGAATCACGTCTCCATTGCTTGGCACTCATAGGTGAGGGACACGAACTTGAACAACAGGAGAGAGGGTACCAATTGAGGTACTACACAGATCTTTAAGAATAACCTATTAATATCGCATGGGCGCGACGGACAGGTGTGTGAACAGGTACTTGGGGTAAGTTAAAAACATGCAGTATGTTAAACTACCCCCTAATTGATAATGTACGCAATTTCTAGGAATGTAGAGGATATCTTTCTAAAATAATGGGTCCCTTTCATACTAGTATCTGTAATTTTAGTATAATGTGAGAGTAAATTTGATGAGCGATTTGTTAAACCAATCAGGAACAACGACTTTCAGGTAATTACTCAAAATATTGCTTTGTTATCGAAAATGTACATACCGGTATGTGTCAGATGTGAAAGGGTTAAGTAACGTAAATGTAACGAATCGCTGGTGTAAATTAGTGATAGATTATTTTACAAACATTAAAACATATATATATATATAGTGCCATCTGTAATTATCATGGAAAACAAATAATACTGCATCGTACTCTGTTTAACAAATACAAAACATTTTCCCATGGATGATCTTTGATTGCGTATGATTGAAAAATTCTGAACTCCAGTACATCCAATTATTTCCTTTGAACGCTTTTTTGATTCATTAGTTTTTACCATTTTTCTTAATTGTCATAGCGTGTAGACTATTTCATTGTATTGGGCCTGAGCATTGAAGATATAACTATGAACCCACATTGTGAATGCCAGTTCCAATTGAAGAGGATGATTTAGTTACACCACTGTATAGACTATAGTAGAGTGTTCTGTCTATGGGTAAGCTACAGGTGTGTTTAGTATTGTGTCAAATCAAACCCTACTGCAGGCTCAAACAGGCCACCTTTCGTGCAAAACTAAACAGGAACTTGTAAAAAGAAGTCAGATTTATGAATTTTCTTGATCTAATTATGGCAATTCCCAATTCATTGTACATTTAATTGAAGATGTTCGCATCCCAGAGTTTTCATTGAAGATCAAGATCAACTGGTTCTATTAATCAGTATCACCGCGGTATATAATATGCACCAGTGTGTTTCCTAGTAGAACATCGAGTCGATTTTTAGTCTACAAAGAGTACACGATTGCAGTCTGCTATAACTTTGCGTGATTTATTGATCAATTGACAAATAACCAGACATGTATCATTATATTTACTTGTTGGTATGTTAAAATGTTTGTCCTTTTATTTGGCAAATTGAATATTCCCTGTAACACACACCCTCTGGAAAAATCTATCTCCATGCAGCAGTAACCGCCTGCAGCTGTAGTAAATCGATTTATGCACCAAAATGGTCGTGAAGTATTCAAGGGGGCTGATACAACGTCCGTGTACTCTGTATAATATATACAGGTAATTGCACTTATTTCTTTTATTTGGAGATTACACCATTAAAACAAAGTACTTCTAACTATTACATTGTAATTTTACCAGCGCGTATGACGTTAAAGGTATCATCGTTAAAGCAGTACTGTGAGATGAAATGAGATATTGAAAAAAGATATCCCCCATTAACATATTAATTAATTCCGCTTGGTGTTGTTTAATATGTCATCCCACGACACAGGTAATTAGTCGAAGCGTTTCTCTGAGCTTGATGAAATCTATACGATGGTGCACGTGTGAACGGCAGAAAAGAATCATGTTAAAAAGATTCTGCCGTTCACACCGGCACCATCGTAAATCTAGGTCGGTGACTTTGCCAAAACAAGTGACCAGGTATCGTTTATCCCAACGCAAAAGTATTATTCTGACATCATTTCGTTGCACCGTTACACAGAACCAATACCTATCAGGACAAGAATAAGTTTCTCTTCCACAAATGCTGGGGAAAAGACTCAGGCACATCGAGCATACGTCTTTGGAAACATTCTTCAATCAGGACTTTCCATAGTATAGCCATGCTTAATTAGTACAGAGAGAGATAGAGAGTCAGATAAAAAGGGAACCGTCTCCATTATTTACCCCGAAATCCTACACTGGAACATGTGGACTTGAACACCTCTATAATTTGAAAACCTAGATATGTCAAAACCGTAATGCCAGCCCACATAATTGTTGTGTTTCCAAGCTTAGAGTTAATAGAGTATGACCCCCGTGTGAGGAGGACTTTGTAATTGTTGGTCTCCTATCTTACACAGATCATCTATACAAAGGACTACTGTTTTGAGTTAAACACCTTAATTAAGCTTTAGAAGAGTAGCAAGTGCCACCCCTCAAATCAAACCTGAAAAGCCGCTAATTGAAATCCCTCCAAAAAAGCTCATATCTCAGTATTGAGGCTTTCCTCCCATTAGGGGATTTGGCTCAGTCAACTATTGAAAAGGTTTATCCTTATCCGCATAGAACATCTCAGAATGATATCCACATCTGCAAATGTAACTAACACGGCATGCATAGATAACCAATGTTTCGTTCATTTCTTCCAGGAGTTGATTCATTGAATAGTTAGGTCCTGCGAGGCTGCAACACTTTTCAGTTTAATTTTCCTGAAACAAGAACAAAGAACAAAGCACAGTAATCTTCAAATCAACTTTTATTCATGGGGTCTTATACTTTTTTCCACAGATTTGTGAACATATTCCGCAATTTATTTCATGAACATCTCATTCTCCAAAATTGGTTTATTTCTTTGGAAAACTTGTCCCTTCATAGATACCGTCACTGCCCAAAACACTGCCCTGCCACGTTGAAATTATTTTGTTGTAGTTATGTAGGAATTACGGGGTAAATCCGGAAATTAGAGAGACAAGTTTTAAATAAAAAAATAATTTTCACCAACATGTCTCTTAACTATCTACACAATGCTCTTAACAAGAAGGCAAAAAGAAAGTGACAGGTCATCGTTTTACTTTTCGAACCCTTTTGTGAAATAGGACCTTTGTGGCAGATTTTCATAAAAAATGGTTAAAAGAGTTACCAAAGTGGTACCGTATTTGCCCATTCATATATATGATATTGTTTAACAAAGGAACCCCATTTTATACATATGAATGATCCTACATATTTTCTGAAAATCTGTCAAATCATCAAACTCCTCAAAACTATAAAATGAATAAATCACTATGGCCAAAACATTCAATGTTAAATCATTCGGTGTAAGTATCGTAGGATACTATTTATAATAGGCAGGTATAATCATAATGGTACATAGTTAGCAAAAAACTGTTTTTGTAACAATTTCTTTGCAAAATTAGCAGTGGTGTCAGGTAAATTGTAATAAATTTTCTTAATTAGTTTGTACAATACGCAATAGATGTCATGGCACCAGACTCTTTCCGTAGCGAAATTACAAGAAATTGAACAATGCCTTCCGATTTCTCAAGATATTAACAAAATTAACGATAGATTATATGGACGAATAAATTATGCACATATGTTGATAACCTTTTGTTTATATTTCGATATTCATTTTCTTTTGATTATCATTTCAGATACTTCCATGAACAAATATAAAACACGAAAACAAAGGAAAGATATATTATATGGACGAATAAATCATGCACAAATGTTGATAACTTTTTTGAAATATTTTTATATTTATTTTCTTTTGATTATCGTTTCAGACACTTCCATCAACAAATATAAAACACGAAAACAAAGGAAAGACCTGTGATCATTCTGCACGCCTACTATCCATGGAATTACGGAGAATATTTGGAAGGGTCGTGAAGATTCGACGCAAATCAGCTCTTCTCAGATGTAGGATTATTATCTTAATATCTATATTCATTATTTTTGCGCTAACTGTTTTGGAATCCTTCAGACGACCTAAGACATTTTCTCGCAATGTACACGATATCACCTCAGTGTTTCTTTCAAATAGGCTTACTAAAGGACAAACCGAACCGGAAGGAATTCTTTTTTCTAACAACGACGATGAAAAACAAGAACGATTTATTCAGAAGGGTAAAACACGGAACGTCGCCTATGTTAGTAAACGAAAAACAAAGGCTGGTTCAAAAACACCCTTTGGTAGTGTGCAGCAGGAGGAGACTCGGTCAGATTCCAAAAAGGCATCTGAAAGAAGACTGCGGGTACTCGCTTTGGACGAAGTACCACACACGTACTGCCAGGAAGGCGTTATGTTTAACCATGAAGGTAGATCGCATGTAATCAATGAGACTGTTACTGTGTCCCGAGTCCATAGCTTCTCTGACGTCTCTCGTCTCGCGGCCTCCAAGTTTGCAGACCCCCTTCACGAGAACATCTTCCTGGCCACAAGTCCAGCAATGGCGTGGCAGGATGACCACATCGTCACAGTCTTCAGAATATGGCTCAGGAGAGAACTCTATTACTTCAACAATGTAAAGGCACCTGAAAATGTATTCCAGGTAAGTTTTAATCCTTGCAATGCTGATAATGCTGATGGTATTGGCTAAATTAGGCATCAGCAGTATAGTATACGCGTTGGTGTAGTGAGCTATTAATATCTTTTGAAACTTTTGATATTAATGATTTTATCTAAAAAGAAAAGAAATAACCAGGCCATTATCTTAATGACAATTTCTTTTAGACAACAAACAGGTAAAAAACGTAGTTTTCACAGCGTCTTTGGTATTTAGCAACTGAAGTTAAACAACATTTAAGTTACCTAAACCTACCGAATGCCTATCCTTTGAAATGCGTACATCCATATATGATGCTGCAGATACATATGAATAAGACAATCGTCCTTTTTTCAGGACAATCACCTCTTCACTCAAAAGTTTGATGAGTATTTTCGCCCATTGGACAATGGCTCTCTGGTGGGCGTGGCTACAGGGATTGACAGGAACTACGGTGATGGGCCAAGAGGACCAAGACTTTTCAAGTTCAACAATAAGCTCTACTTCACTTTCTATGCAGGCTTGAACTTCAAAAATAATGTCATACGGGACAGTACAATGATGTGGGATTACCAGGATAATTCGTTGACCCCCCTGGCTATATCTGGCATAGGGGGACTTCGATCACCCTCTGGGGAATCACAGGCGATTCGTGAAAAACATTGGTCAGCATTGGTCAGTAATGACACACTGCATTTTGTATACACAGTTGATCCTTTACGAATACTTAAATATAACGGAAAAGGCAAATGCAAGTTCAGCTATCTGCAAGATTCTTCTAACGATGATATGCTATTCAATGACAAAAAACACCACATACGTGGTGGTACTCCCTATGAACTTTACCAGTGGCCGTATTACATCTCCGTCGTTCACTCAACATTATTTGCATTAAAACATAAAGGTTCAAAGCATTACACTGCACATGTGAATGTGCTCTGTGTGAAAACGAACCGCATCATTTATACCAGTGGACCTATACAAGCCCATGCTATGGTTTTCAAGCACTTTGAAATAACACGACCATGGCTCACTAAGCTAGATTTTATATTTCCCGTAGGTTTAATAATTGAGGATAAGGACTCTATATTAATGAGTGTCCATATAAATGATCGAGGAAGTGTGGTACTGAGGCTGCGTGGACTAAAGGCCATCATGAGTGCTGTGGTTGCTAGGGAGAAGAAAGTAAAAGACAAAAGAGCGCCACCTTCTGGCACTATTAATAACTATATCCATGAATCAGTTTCACGAACCACGGGAATGCAATTTTTGAATGATTAAATTCAGCACAGATTTAAAGGAGGTTATATGCAAAAATAAATAATACTAGTTTATACTACGTTTTATCCCAATACTAGTATTTAATCTAAAGAATACATTTAATGACCTGTACATCTTTGGGCAATGCAAAGCTGTGGCGTTGTGTGAAAAGGAGAAAAAGAAGAAAAAAACTCGAGGCTTGAGTCAGTTGAGTGGTAAACTGATGCGACCCAGACGGACTCACTGTATCCAAACTCAATAAACCTTTATAAGGATAACTCTGCTTAGAAGAGGTATACAGAAAAAACCAAAGGTTCAGTTGCAGGCTGCTCATTCAATATAGCCATAAAACAGACGGTGAACGATAGTTTATACATTCATCATTTCCCAGGTCAACTAGACTTCAAACATATTCTTGATTTTTGAGTTGATGGTGTCACACACACACACACACACACACACACACATTTAAAATTAGTATTTGAAAGGTGAGTACAGTACACATATTTGATTCCTGCACCAGTTGACCGGACGTCTGCTAGTACCTGGTCGTACAAACACCCATGGATAACGTCAAAGAAATAAGCCAAGCACATTAATGACCCGCGTAACTTGCTATTCAAAGCTACATTCAGTTGTGGAGTCATCCATGAATCCATGCTGAGGAATCTTGGTGGCAATAGGGCGTGCGGTCTTGTATTATGCCCGGGCTGTCTGCGAATTTAGTGTAGGAATCAAATGTCAGCACTGTACAATTTCTTGGTAGGGAATTCACTATAGAATAAACAATAGCATATTTTGTGACTATGAATCGCATGCGTTTGATGTAAATTATCTTTCACGTTGATAACCGTTGAAAATGGGCCACAGTTCATGTTCACTTGGTTGTTGCACTTGGGTGCTGCTGGGTAGGTTTTCAATACATGCCAAGTATCAGAAAGGCATCTGTTGCTGTTCACATCAAAGAAATTGTGTGAAAGGGTAACTTCTTTTTTTCTTATTACTCCTATAAATTTAGTTAACAGGGGGTTACTCCCCTATCATTGTTCCTACCAAAGAAATTGTGTGAAAGGGTAACTTCTTTTTTCATATTATTCCTACAAAAGTTAACAGTGTTACTTCCCTATCATTGTTCCCACCAAAGAAAATGTGTGAAAGGGTAACTTCTTTTTTCTTGTTATTTCTACAAATTTAAATAACAGTGTTACTTCCCTGTTATTGTTCCCATCAGAGTAACTGTGAAAGGGTAACTTCTTCTTTCTTATTATGTCTACAAATTTATTTAACAAAGTTTTACTTCTCTGTCTATTCTCATTGTTTTTGAATAGTATGTACCATACCAGTTTGCGCCTTTCTTAGGCGTATAGATGTATGTATTCAAAGCGATAACGATCTTTTACAATGGTTCCAAATATACCAAAGGTATTATTTTATCTTTTGCTAAACACAGAAAACTGTGGAAATAAAACTGTTCTTCAAAAACTTGTCCCAGATTAAACATTCCACTTTACAGCAAACAGACAAGAGATGATATCATTTATGAATATACAGGCCAAAGTCTGCACATTTTAATACTTTCTAGGTTTCCGCCTGTATGCTAATTTGACTTTCCCGTCATGATGCATCTCGTTCTCAGTAAATAGGTGATATCATAAGTGGATAAACACATTTTGTCCACTTTTGGTGATATTCATTTGGATAGATATTGGCACACTATTAATGCATGAACCTTTTTATTAGAACCTAATATAGTAATTCTGGTAGCGTACTCGCTCCAAACAGGGTGTTTCATGACCAAGTTGGTGAAGGTAACATCCAGAGTGAAATGCAACAAAAGTCCCCGGTTCAGTGCTTGGGGAAATAAAATGTGATCTTTTTAATCAGCAGCATTCCTTTTGCATATTTCGTTTTACTACAACTGAGAAATGTGTTCATTTAGTTTACCAATGTTTACTTGGTCAATATGGGACAGTAATACAACATGGGTAACTCGCAGTTGAAAGATTTTAAAGGATTGTGTTTTCATGAATTTGATATCATTTACACCAGTTTGAATGTATTTTCAAAAGCGTCTTGGTTGTGCTGTTAGCTTCTAATTTAATAACCGGTACTAGTATTTTGTACATATTATGATAGTTTATAGGGTTAATTACATTTATTCAGTTTTCCCTCCACCCAGCTTCTGCTTGACTATTTAGCCTACAAAGTATATTTCGCCTGAAAGATCTTCTCATCAGGGATTTATTAAGCAGCATAAAAGTACCCTCCCCAGGGGTGTCCAACTGTCGCATTGTCGCAGCTGCATGCGTATCAGAGAGCGCGTTTTAGCATTACGTTTCACACTAAATACATTTGCAGAAGAAAAGTATACCAAAAGAAAATGAAATCATAATTAGCTATTGATATGGTAATTATTCAACAAACTCATAATGTTATGAGCTTCACTAAATTAGCATTTCTGACAACTTATAATGGCGATATTTGTAGTAGATTTAGGTACAATAACTTTAGCGCCCTCTATTTTATATAGGGTGAACTAACACACTAATCTTACAATACTGGTATAGTACATGTTCAAACTAAGGTCTATCAATGTTGGCACCCATAGTTGCGAAAAGAGGAACTAAATTACAGAACTTGATTTTTAACATAATGAAGTCTAGTGCCCTAGGTCGGTGGAAGATTTAAGAAAATTTTTATACATCTTAAACACACTTATCTATTATAACATCCAGTAGATAAAGCCACTTTTCTCAAAATTTAGCATGGGGAGCCTATTATGGACTAATTGTCAGAAAAGTAATGATCCAAGGGACGGTTATGTAATGTTTAAAATAAAATGGTATTAAGAAGGGAATGCGAAGCATTGGTCTTTAAAATGCTGCTTCAATTACTGATACAACATCAAACAAGGAAACTCAGAGATTATTTTTCAAGTATTTTATTTTCAAGATTTTTTGTCTTCTACAAAATGCCATTCTTGGTTGATTTACCACCCCCAGACCAAACTGATTGAACTAGTAGGATATAGGTAAAAACTTAAGTTTGAGAAGCATTCATATTTATCTTTCAAATATAAAAACCTTGTTCATCTAAACATTCATACTAAACCTAAATACTGAATGTCGTGTAGTGATGTAGCAGACAGTGGACAGTACACCATACTTTTCCTCACCAATATTGGTCCTGCCAAGTTTTGGAGTTAAACTAATAACTAAAGTCAGTGTGACAACTTTGATTTTAAATCTGAGGGGTGAAAATTCAATAAAATCTGAATGAAAAAATCACAATGTTCAAAATAACAGGATAGTATGATTTAGTATCACATGTTGAAAGAAATGATTGAAAATGTAGGAATGACTTCAATACTACAGCTGCCCTCTCAACCTGCTGAACCTCTACTAGTGCATGCTTTTTCAGGCCATTAAACTGTAAGGGTTGGTCTTATCCAATACAAAATCCTTGTCAGAGGTACCATAAAAGCAGGCTCTCTCATCAGTCATCATACCTACATGTATATCCCTGTTATAGCAACCGATGCATTATCAAAAGACGATTATGAATGGCTTATTCATCAGAGAAACTACAGAAAACAAAACACATCCAAAATATCCTAGCCTAATCAAAACATTAAATACATCTTATACTTTTCAAAACATCAAATACAAATGACTTACAAAGATTCTTAGGCAATATGACATGATTGGGCTGATAACAATAAAATACCATACTACTTATATCAGAGGTGTCCAAGTTCATGAATGGTAGTTTTGGAGTACAGGAAAACAATAACAAACTGCTCTCGATTGCACCATTATATGCCAACTTCCAAAACTCACATTGTTGAAAGAGATCTGAATAAGCTTACAGTACATGCCTCCCAGTGTCTTAGCCAGGATTTTGAAACTGGGTGCCTAAAATTGGCAGTTGTAAAATTTTTGGGCGTCCAACTTTTTAAGGGGGGATCACAATATACTCATATTTCAACCATAAACATGTATAGATTCATCAAAATAAGGCATAATATCATTAAACAATGTCATGGGAATTATAAGGAAATGAAAAAAAATAATTTTAAGCCTGAGATTGAGATTTTTAGAAATTCCACACTAAAATATTTGGGTGTCCTGAGGGGTTCTTTTTAGGGGTTTGGGTGTCCAAAAAAGCACCCAGACGCCCTGCTGGCTAAGACCATGACGCCTCCTATCCAGTCATGAACAGAATGGTGACCATATGGTACTAAAAACACCAGTGCAACTTTAAGACACTTGTATCCAATTCAAATAGTTTTTTTTATGGAATGATAAAATAAATGTCACTTGCAACCCAAAATATTCCAATATACCTATGTAAATGTTACTCTTTTTGGAGAATATCTGCCCTCCATAAAAATGTGTAACCATCTCTGAACCGATACATTTAATAACCAATCAAACTAAAACGGTCTAATGATGACTGCTAAATGAGAAATCTTCAAAATATTTAAGAATTTATTTTTAAAGAGGAGTAGCACAAAGGAACTCCAAGTATGAATGGGTTCATAACTTTGCTTTCCCAGAAAACAAATAAATTAAACTCTTATATATAGTCATTGGAGATTTTAACTTACAGACAGCAATTCATTTAGATACATATTTGATTTCATCAAAAGCTTTTCTTGCTCTTCTGAGTTCTTCATTCATTAATAATAGTTCTTTTACTCTTGAGTACTTTTTTGGATCTTTCCGTATAAGAAATATGACATCTTCAACTTGGATCTTTCCTACTCTTCCTACTTCCATTGCCTTTTTAGTCTGCAAAAAACAATGAAAAAATGGCAGATCACTCAAAACATTTTTTGGATCTAACAATCTATCAGATGTCAGTTCTAAATTATCATAACTGACTATGAGCTAGATTGCGAAAAAATTATAACATTTTCAATAAACACATAATAAAGCATTGATTCTTGTGTCTATAATGTTCACTGAAGTAAGGTAACACAAAAATTTAATAAAATCTAATTTTATCTGTTATTTATGAAATCAATTTGTGATATCAAGATAAACTTTTTTTCCGGATCCTGTTAAGTTGTTAACACCTTTATTCAAACATAGTTGGTCGCACAAATGTTTTCTAAATATGGATGCAGTGATTTAATTGAAAATCTTGAAGGTCTTGCTGGATTCTTCATGCAACATTTAGTGTGCGAATTCAAAGGAGATTGTAAGTGAAGATGTTCAGGATATACTCTTTTGATGGCCTTTATCCAGGGTCTTAGCCAGGATTTTATGCCTGTCGGAAACCGCAATAACAATTGTTTTGCCTGTCCAGACTTAGCTTCTTCAAATTCTGAAATGGACCAGCATTTAACTCTCAACTGATGAATGAATGCAGCCAAGTATTGCTGTATATGGAGTGGTATGGACTCTTGTATAATCCTTTGTATTATAGGTTCTAGCCGTAGTACTTAATACTTACAGTCTCTGTAATATATTCCACCACAAGATCTTCCAGCAGGTCCACTGATTCTGTGTAAGGATTCTGGTCATCCCCAAACCCATACATCATACAACGTACTGCAAGCAAATAAAGTACATCATTCATTATGGATAAAACAGTTATTCAAAACGTAGAATTGAACATAAGTATTGGGATGCTAACAAACTTTTTACAACTGTTCACAACGTTCATTTTTTAAGACCCAAAAATTATCATAAGTATTGGGATGCTAACAATGCTGTTCACAACGTTAATTTTTTAAGACCCAAAAATTATCATAAAGTGTCATGGCAACCATTAAACTTCATAGTTAAGGATAATTGATATAATGATGATGTACCCTGCAATGAATGGACAGGTCTACTTACATTCTTTAGAAAATATTTTCTTCCTCCTTTCCAATGGGACATCTTCCTCTAATTCCTCCTCTTCGAACTAAAAAAAAATAACTTGTTTAATAGCTGACTATATGAATATTGAGAGAGAGAGAGAGAGAGAGAGAGAGAGAGAGAGAGAGAGAGAGAGAGAGAGAGAGAGAGAGAGAGAGAGAGAGAGAGAGAGAGAGAGAGAGAGAGAGAGAGAGAGAGAGAGAGAGAGAGAGAGAGAGAGAGAGAGAGAGAGAGAGAGAGAGAGAGAGAGAGAGAGCATTGACACATATGACGGGGTTAAAACTCATTATGAGTACGGATGGGTACTGACTGTCGCCTCTTTAGGTGCAGCTCCATCAGCGCCTTCTGCCATTCTTGTTTTTTTGTGTCTAGCAGTGAAGGAAGTTCAGAATATAGGTCAAAATGCACGATGTGTACTACAGCACTTTCAAAGGATGTATATTTTCCGCAGTACAACGTAATAATTTTGGCACCGAGCAAATTACGGTAGTGCGTGAAAAATAATCTGTACTTCCTAGGGAGTATAGATTATTTTCCAAATTCGGCAAAGAATCCCCCAAAAAACAAAAAAAACAGTTTGCTTTAATTGGATATGAATATATGATTTGTAAATGTTATATGGCGTGGAGTAGAGAGGAACAGAAACAAGAAGCTGATGTCTTTGATTGATTAATTTTATTTAGGTATAAAAATGTACATGTACAATACAAGGTAAAACAATATAAATACAGTGTCAAAGGTTATACATGGCATTAAATATACCTCGGATAGCACTTTAAGTGATTTGATGTCATAACGTAAATTTATCTCAAAAGGTGAAAGTGCCTTCGTTATCATAATCAGTTTGGGAGGTAGATACCAGGGATATGCAGCGGGGTGCAATATAATCATGCAATTACATTGGGCCCAGTATGCAGCGACCTTGATACAGCTGGGTGTTCAGCCGCTCACTCGGGTCATGATGTCAGGCGAAAACGCCCGATATGCCAAAACGCCCGCATTGAAATCGCCCGCTATTTTCAAGTGCTGCCGTGAGCGGTGGCTTGCTGTGAAGTGAATATATATCTACGTGTGTGCTGTTTCTCGTGTGTCCGCTTGTCGCTGATGGGTGAAGCCATATATTTATCTATAATGGTGAAATAACTCATTTTTGAACTTTATTCTAATGTTTAAAAGTGACATAGCGTGTGCCGACACACAAGTGAAATGAATCCACGGTGCCAGATCCAACTCTCGGGTGCGTTCTCATGAGTATAAACCTGCGAAGAAAAAATGGACACCACTATAGTAACTACACTACGACTAACTCGACTATGAACGTAAATAACTAAGAGAAAGAGAACAAGAAAGGAAAAGAAGAGAAAGGAGGAAGAAAAGAAGAAGAAATACACTGTTGTGTAAAGTAAGAAATAGCGGGCGTTTTCGATGCAGGCGTTTTTGCATATCGGGTGTTTTCGCCTGTATTCCGGGTTATTGACGAGGAGACTAAATGGAATAGAGGATGCTCATTGGCTCCGATCAGTTGATCCTCTGGTGTGACCCGTAAAGAAGCCATGCAGCGAGGTCTGCTGGCTACCAGTCCATCCAATTTTTGTCCAAGTAACATAATTAATTAGCTTCAGTAGATGCTTACTTAAAGCCATGCTGCAGTTCATGATTTTGCAAATTTTTCTGAAATGATAGATCATTTCAAATAAAATTATTTAAGTAAATCATAGTATTTTGATTGGATGAAATGCTTCTGAGAAATTACTATTAAAATAACTATAGAAACTGACATATACCTCGGATAGCACTTTAAGTGATTTGATGTCATAACGTAAATTTATCTCAAAAGGTGAAAGTGCCTTCGTTATCATAATCAGTTTGGGAGGTAGATACCAGGGATATGCAGCGGGGTGCAATATAATCATGCAATTACATTGGGCCCAGTATGCAGCGACCTTGATACAGCTGGGTGTTCAGCCGCTCACTCGGGTCATGATGTCAGGCGAAAACGCCCGATATGCCAAAACGCCCGCATTGAAATCGCCCGCTATTTTCAAGTGCTGCCGTGAGCGGTGGCTTGCTGTGAAGTGAATATATATCTACGTGTGTGCTGTTTCTCGTGTGTCCGCTTGTCGCTGATGGGTGAAGCCATATATTTATCTATAATGGTGAAATAACTCATTTTTGAACTTTATTCTAATGTTTAAAAGTGACATAGCGTGTGCCGACACACAAGTGAAATGAATCCACGGTGCCAGATCCAACTCTCGGGTGCGTTCTCATGAGTATAAACCTGCGAAGAAAAAATGGACACCACTATAGTAACTACACTACGACTAACTCGACTATGAACGTAAATAACTAAGAGAAAGAGAACAAGAAAGGAAAAGAAGAGAAAGGAGGAAGAAAAGAAGAAGAAATACACTGTTGTGTAAAGTAAGAAATAGCGGGCGTTTTCGATGCAGGCGTTTTTGCATATCGGGTGTTTTCGCCTGTATTCCGGGTTATTGACGAGGAGACTAAATGGAATAGAGGATGCTCATTGGCTCCGATCAGTTGATCCTCTGGTGTGACCCGTAAAGAAGCCATGCAGCGAGGTCTGCTGGCTACCAGTCCATCCAATTTTTGTCCAAGTAACATAATTAATTAGCTTCAGTAGATGCTTACTTAAAGCCATGCTGCAGTTCATGATTTTGCAAATTTTTCTGAAATGATAGATCATTTCAAATAAAATTATTTAAGTAAATCATAGTATTTTGATTGGATGAAATGCTTCTGAGAAATTACTATTAAAATAACTATAGAAAAAGGTTAATATATATTATACATACTAAATATATAAAAATGGTAATCCCAAAAGGACACATAATGTTCAGACCTTTAGACATAGGGCTTCTCAAACTATGGGATTTCTGGTTTATAAATGGAATATAAAAAGGAAACTTGATCTCGCATTCCCATTTATTGATGATTTCAGGATGTCATATTTCCCACACAAGTAAGGGAAATGTAACGAGAGTAGCCAGGTCAAGAAAAGCATTTCTGATATACATGTAGGTATAACAAAAGCACTGGCGAATGGTAACACTAACCGAGTAACCCAAACCACACCGCGTTATGTAAAGCGTCTTACGGATAGAACGCAAAAAGTCTTCCGTCGAAAGGTTTTTAACGCAATATCGACTTCATTTTACATGACGTACCTAATGCTCAATTTTAGTTCCAATTGGGTGGCATTGAGAACCTTAGTTCGAGCAACTCTAACTCTGGTACCGGCCAATGTTTACTATATGCTATCTCTGTTGGCCTCCACCACCGTTAGAGATCCAAGCATTTAAAAAATAGCACTTGTGCCAAAAAAACTCGGCGCTTATATTTATAGCATGAAACACCCCAGCCAAAACCAAAACTTTATTTTATTGAAATCTGTTGTAAGATGCCTGTTTGCCACAATTTTAAAGTTGAAGCGCACCAAAATCTCGGGAATCTAGCGACCTTCTGCCATGATGCACAAATGCGCACTCAGTAAAATATCGCCATGAAGCCCGATATTTTGGTCCGCTTCAACTAGTGTCGATGTAGATGGCGCCACTATCTCACTGTAGATGGCGTCACTGTGTGACGAAGTTCCATCAAATCACATCACCCACGATTGAGCGCTAATGAAGGAATATGGTATTGGTGCCGATTATTTCCTTATCATATTTCCTTATTTCATCAGGGCACTGTATATCAGGGATATGCATTTATGTCATTATGAAGATACCCTGTTAACTGCCTATCAAAATTAAGGTTGCAGGAGATTTCGTAACCAAACATCTTCGTACCCAAACATCTTCGTACCCAACAGATTTCGTCACCACATTTTCGTACCCAAAGGAAATTGATTGAATTAGATAATGGCAAATAAATCACGTATTTTATAATTGAAGTCAGGTATAGACAGGTGGAAAATAAGGAATTTGTTGGGGAAAATTGTGTTGTTTACTTCTTGACAATCTTGTGTACGAAGTTAGCGGTCGATTTTCCATCTAACTTTCGTTTCAATTGACAAGTAATATTGTAAGCATTGAAAGAAATGTTTAAATATGCGAAGTATCCTATTTGATTTTAGGCTATAAACGAACATTTCTAGTGCCCCTATATCTGCCTTAGATGAGCAACCACTATCCAAATGTCTGCCAAAACACGCTGGTCGCGAAACCGGAAGTAGCGCCATTTTGAAGGTATAGACTTTTTGAAAGTATAATAATTCAATGCGTATGGCGTGCGGCATCAAGAATAAACAAGTTAACAACATATAAGGTAGGCAAGTTCCTTTATTAGTATCTATAGGAGAGGAATGTCAACGCAGGTAGGTGGACAATAAGGATTTTGTGGGGAGAAATTGTGTTCTTGTGTGCGAAGTTAGCGATCGATCTTCCAGTCTTTCCATCTAGCTTTCGTTTCAATTGATAATATCGGCGAATTTCAGCCACGGTGTGTGAGCTTTGATCGCTATTTTCGGCAACCATCAGCCAACGAAAATCGTAATTAATAAAAAGTGTCCGATATTTGCGAGACTAGATGGTTTTATTAGGCAATGGTAACGAAATCTCTTGGGTGCGAAGCTGCTTGGGTACGAACCAGTTTGGGTACGAACCAGTTTGGGTACGAACCAGTTTGGGTACGAAGTCTCCTGATTTCAAAATTAAGACAAATGCCCGAAATTGGACTGCACACCACCAATTCAGGCTCGATACTCACAATAGCCTCCATTCTTAGAACTTTCAAACCACAATAAGATATTTTTCTCAATAATAGGAGTATGTTTTCTAAGCATGTCCATAGTTTCTGCTATGTATGTTTAGCATTGGGAATGTTATTAAAGGAATGAAATGTTTTGCTGTAGAATGACTGACGCTTAGCCATATGTTGCATCACACCAGGGGGCATAGACGGCAGCTTCTAATCTCTGATTTCCTCTAAGTTATCACTGTTAAATTGCCCATTAGTCAAGAGGTAAATTGCATACCAAGACGAAATACTATTTGTCATAATTAATGGTATGTCGCTATAAAGGTGCCACCTGAAGATCCATGGTAAATATTGAGTACTTGGTTCATTATGCACACAAGTGCTTACTTCAACTCCTAATAGATGTCGCTGTAGTCCTGTTTCCTAACACGTTTGGCAGAAACGTGACCGGTCAACGTCCTATTTTAGGGGGTATAAAAGCGCTGACCTACAAGTATGGGCGCACAGCAACCGAAGATGTCGACTCCTGAAACCGCTATCGCAGCTCCCGTCTCAGCTGAGGCTGTCAATGGAGAGGTCGAGGAGAAAAAGCCGCTGAAGGCATGCTGCGCCTGTCCAGAAACTAAGAAACCTCGAGATGCTTGGTGAGTGATTGCATAACCATGGCATAAGTTGTCATAATACTTAACAGGCAGAGAAGTGAATCTTTATTGCTCTTATTTTGTTTTAAATGATAAACATCATATTTCACTTTTTGAACTTTATCGACCTTTGGCCAAGCTCAAGCTCCTGGCGTCATATAAGGCACTGGACCAGTAACGCCATGTCTGTCTGACCATTCAGTACTTTTCCCACATGGTTATGCCTGCGGCTGGGTGAAGCCTGAAGGTCATATAGCACCAAGTCAAGTTTGTTTTGTTTTTGGGCAAAAAATAAATAAAAATTGAAATAGTAGTTTTTAACCATATGGACTGTGTCAGAGGTGGTCAGATCTCTTTAGGAATTGTAAGAAATATTTTAACACCATGTTATGTTTTAGCCCATATGCCTCTGGACAACTTAAAAAAAACATGATTCATCAGAAATCTTGAGTAATATTTGAAAAAAATATTTGAAAAAAATATTAGATGAAGATTTGTCGTACTGTGCAGGAGCATTATAATCCAGGCTAATACTTCGCTTAAAAATTCCCTCAATATCCAACTATTTCCATTTGTGTCTGATTATCATGTGTTGGCTCCAGATACAAATGGACTAAGGACAGTGAAAAAAGTCACTTTAAAAAAATTGTGATTGCTCTCTGGAGTAGAGTGTGAGACCGCAAGTGATTCATTTCGCTTTTGTCATCAATTTGCATCTTGTAACTTTTAACCATTTTGATCTCGAAACTGAGGATTCTAAGCTGTGAATATTTGCATTATATTGTTTTTTGAAGTTTAATATTTGATATTTTGCAGTGCTCTGCAGCTGCCTGGGAAAGAAATATATTTCTTAATAGAGTATATATTTGCCTTTCAGATAGGCATACAGACACCTGAAATAATAAAAAGTTCTAAATATATTTCACTGCCTACGGTACTCCAGAGCGGCTCCCAACTTGCTCCTCCACTATGCATTTGCTCCTCTCCCACTCTTTCTTATATACCATCTTCTTATGAGGGGACTTGATACCCTTCACTGCATTTTAAAAATCTCCCCGAATTTTGACCCTAATAATAATATTTCCCCTATTTGATATCTGAACTTGTCTGCCATCATAAAACGATCTTTAGAGCAATCAATCACTCCTTTTCGTATCTCGTTAATTCTCCACTGAAGCAAATTGATGGTTTGATTATCCCTAGATTTTTTTTAGACTAGGGGCCCAAAAAAGTATGTATAATAAATTGTGTTTTTTGACCACTTATGTTTATCAAAATACCTTTTAGGGCCCCTAGTCTGAAATCTTAGAGTTTTGACCTTCAGAGTGTCAGACAACCTTGATACAATCAAGTACTTCAGTCCTAACCTTAATCTTATTTGCACAAATGCATATAACCTAACTTGTTGTCTCAGAATCTATCCTCTTTATTTATATGCACCCCAGAAATCATACTTTTCCTTTATCACTCAGGTCTGTTAAGAAAATATGCCTGGAAATTACTAACAAAGATGTGCTGGACATGGTGTACTTGGTCATTTGATATCTGCCAAGTGCCCAATTGAGGTGATCCAAAGTTCATTGGCCCTGCTTGACCTAGTGATATATTTAGTTTGCAACTTTGCAATCCCAGACACCATGCCTTATCATCAACAGTAGTTGCCCAGTACAATGGGAACTGACAAACAAAGAATATATCTACCGGTTGTCTTGAAGTACTACTGATCACTACCATGGGTTGACAATTAGAGTTGGCAACCAGCACTATAATTGTTGATTTTGCTGATGTCTTTCTAACAAAAAAAGACATATTTTAGAAAAATATCTGACATACATTTGTTTAAACATCACAAACCAGCCTGCAACTCCTTCAAATATTTTGTAAATTCTTGCATTAACCTATTTTAATAGAGTTTTAAAAGTAGCATAGGACCTGACCGCAACTTCAGTAGGAACTCTCAAGCATGAATGGGTTTTAGATGGTCAACATCTGGTTGGAGCTATAAATACTTCGAGACTGTCTGGCTACCTGAGAAATAGGTTGTTTAGATATAGCTCCGCAGACAGGTCAGGCTTTGAGTTAGACAGTTGACCGAGACTGCGGGTTGCAGTTGCCAAACATATCAGCCACAAGGCAGTAGATCACTGTCATACCAGCTGGGCCTGACCGTGTGTTGGTGGTAACATGTGTAAGGGTCATAGTGACTCAGCATGGCAGCTCAGACAGGTGGCCTGTGTGGTCCTCTACATACAGGCTCAGTCACACATGAAGGTCACTGAATAAGTCAATGCAGAATTTTTTCAAGATTTTTTTCAAAAATGATTAACAGTATATTGGTACTCTTCTTTTAAACTATTTAAAACATTCTATGATGTTTTTAAATATGACCTGTAGAGTGCAAAATAACAGTACATGTATATTAGTTCTTTTCCTTTAAACTGTTGAAAGCATTCTATTAAGTATTCAAATATGGCATGGATTTGTTTTAGCTACAATGCTTATGTCTGTCCACCACTGTTCACAACGTGTGAGAGACTGGTTATGTACAGTCAACTTTAATGACAGAAAGGGTGGCACTCACTTAAAGGCAGTCTTTTGTAAAAAGAAGAAGTGTCAGTAACCTTATTCATGCTGGCTATGGATGATTTCGATCTTAGAATGTCTTCCTGATTCAGCTTGGGCGCACAGACCCTGTATCATACTGTGTACAGTAGGTTTTTAAGTTCAACAGTGAAATGTTTATTCATGTATCATATCACAAAGCAAGATAAAATCTATAATCTGGTATGCAAATCTATAGGGGTTACCTTGGGCTTTGTTTATAGAATACTTATGACTTATACAATGGACATACTTTGACCAATTCATTCTTGTTATATCCTGAAGTGCTGAGGCATTGGTGTTAGCCAGGGACTTAGCCAGGATTTGGAAACTGGGTGCCCAAAATTGGCAAGTGTAAAATTTTTGGGCGTCCAAATTTTGAAGGGGGATCACATTATACTCCGATTTCAACCATAAACATGTATAAATTTATCAAAATAAAGCATGATATCATTAAACAATGTCAATGGGAATCATAAGGAGATGAAAAGATTCAATTATATGCTTGAGATTGACATTTTTAGAAATTCCTCTCAAAAAAAAATGGGTGTCCTGAGGGGTGCTTTTTAAGGGTTTGGGTGTCCAAAAAGACACCCAGACGCCCTGCTGGCTAAGACCATGGTGTTAGCACAATAAGGGGGGATTAATATTCTTCTAGACTATGAATATTGAATAGGTGACATGATTAAAAAAAATGTCAAATTGTGTTCAGATCCCTGGTAGCTCCACTTAACTTGCCCTTGTTGTTTATCTTTACAGGCCTCAACTTTTGAACTTCTCCCATCTGGCATTTACCATTGCACGTTTTCCTGACATTCCTTTTTGAGAGTTGATGTACTGAGACTGTCCTGTATCTATCATACATGTTTCTCCTCTTTTTCAGTATAATTGAGAAGGGTGAGGAAAACTGTGGAGATCTCATTGAGGCTCATAAAGTGTGTATGAGAGATCTAGGATTCAAGATCTAGAGCATCAGGTAAGATGGAAATCCCTTTCAGTTCATTGTGGTTGCTTATTCATCCCATCAGTTAGTTGTTTTAATAACTGCCACCAGCTACACAAGCTTTTCTAATATCAAATGAAGATGTCATAAACCTGCATATTTGGAATTCAAGCATCTTTTAAGTCTTAATTGAATTCTTTATTCGAGAAGCACTCCATTGCCAAGATGGACAGATGAATGACTTAACTATCTGGAAAATGTTTTTAATCAAGTGATTTTTTAAAAGTTAATCATTTCTAAATAATTCAGTACACTTTATGATGTGCATGAATGTTATAATGCCTCATTCCTTATACTTTGTTTCATGAAGATGTATAAAATATATTTGTTACCTTAGTTTGTCGGCATGATTCATCCTTCTATTCATATCATTTTATACGTATAATCCAAGATATCGTACCTGAAAATTGCTTATTGTTGTTTATTACAGATATTATTTCATCTGTACATATGCACCTTCCCTAAGGCCAAGATGAATAAGAAAAGAAACAAGTCAAGGACAAGGATGGATTGATCGTGAATCAATGTTTCTCAGGAGTATGACATTATTGAAATATGAACTGGCTTTATAGGATATTTTTGTATAGAATCCTGTTGTACATGTAGTGTCCTTGATATTTCTTTTGTGCTGTATACTTGATACAGTAGCCATCATGTTATACATTGCCATTTTACTTGAAATACTATAAAAGAGGAATATTTCCTTCTTTAGAACATGGTATCTCAACTCTTGTAAATTGGTTGTAATTGTTTTTAAAGTGTTTGTTTGGAATAAATAAAAAAATGTTTCACATCATTTTACAATCTCTGCTTTATTTATCACATTCCTTCAATCCTATCCATCTCTAACAGAATATCTAGTTAGAATGTATTTGACTCCAATATATTATTTTGGAGTTTAAAGGATCAGTGGTATTGATTAAGTTCACAATTAGGGTGGTGGAACATCTATTTCCTTGCATTTAAAAGACCAATTTTTGATGCCCCATTTCTATATTTATGCTCCATTTACACACACTAGATCATTCAAAATGAAGTCATGCAATGTTATAAGACAACATCACCCATCATTACATGTTTTGTCAGACATTTAGACCTAGTTCATCTTACAAATATAGCATAAACCTTTCTGTGAACTACACATATTTAGTAGAAAAGTAGTGTCAGAAAAGAAAAAAAATATCTCCCTTAATATATTGGAAAATTCAAGGGAAGGAAATCCTATGAAAGGGGTGGGGTAACTATTTCTTTAGTCCTGTACACATATACCATGCTCAACTTAACTTTTGCAAGTGAGTTAACCCATCAATGGCCAAAGCAGCCTGGCCATTTTAATGATTCTTGCAGCCAAGATAATTAAAGAAAAATGTTCATCAGAAAACTATCAACAACTCCCCTCAAAATAATCCTAATTCACAATTTATTGCCAAGAGTATCATAGAACTAGTTGACAATTTCTGAAGCAAGAATGGACTAAACAGAACTGGCCATTTGATTAGCCATTTTCTCACTTAAAATTTGGAATAAATATGATACACGCTAAAGTTATTTAAACACTACCAACTTCTCCATTATTTTGTTTAAGTATTCCTAAGTATCATTATTTTGTAAAATTACTCCTTATTAAAGACTAAATAAACATGAATGGGTTGAAACTTTTGGCCGCACACACAACTTGATGACAATAAGTCAATACTACATTGTACTGATATCAACATGTACTCCCAGAATAACTGTTTTTTCCTGAGATTCTCTGACTGATATGTTGATCTCTTGCTAACAGGGTCAAAATAATAAGGTCAAACAGTCAACGTCTCTCTGTGACCCAGTCCCCTCTTAGCACAAATACCAGTAGTGCCACCTTTTGAAAAAATAAGGAACTAAAATATATGTTAAACCTATAACTGGGCAGTTTCTCACTTCCCTTAGATATGTAGTGCATACAGTTATTGCTTATCAGTTTCTTAATTGAAAGAAAAAAGAGAGAGAGGGCTTTATATTAATATATATTTAAGTAGAGGATCGTGGGCCTGCAGTGACAGCCATGTGGTCTAAGGCGCCGCCACTGACTGCATGCTGTCTCTCACCACTGCCTGGGTTCGAATCCCGGGTACCTCGGTTTCCTCCACCACATACATCTGGCTAGTCACGAATTTACCATATTTGGCACAAATGTGACGAAAAACTAAATTCCAAATTTAAGAGATCATCTGTATGCAAGTAAAAATATGCTCAAATGAAAAAGAAGCTAACCTAAACTATAGAATTAAAAAGATGTGGCTCTAGACTGGTTAGCTATTAGGTTGCCTATGTCCATATTGCCTAACCTTGTTTACCCTATACACATTACTCTCACATGAGAATACTTCTGCAATTGAAAAATATTGTCATGCATGGGACACTTTCTTCCTGTTAATCCTCTTATTTAGCCAGGCTAAAGCTTCTCATCTTGATAGAAGCTTTTTCAAGCTAGGATTGTTAGGCCACACATATAGATTAACACCAAATATCAAAAAGGAATTAAAGAAAGGATAAGTATACAATAATGAGTTCAGTGCCCAAAGATATCTGCTTGTTAGAATTTGTGTCTTCTCATAATTAACAGAAATATAGAACAATTTATTAATCAAAAACAAAAACGGAACAGCCACATTACCTCTGTCAAGATCTGTAAGGCAACACATATATGCATATTTGTTCCATGGGCGTTGACAATACTACATGTTTGCTTTGGCCATTGGTATTTAAGAAAGAGCCTCCAATACAGACCTATTGAAAAAAATTCTGAAGAAAATCCCTTCTAAGTTTTCCTCTTAGCTGTAAGCTGGCATACAACAACTGTAACTGATGAAGTGCAGTACCTCATACTATATTTGGCCTTCCTCTCATTTCTAGAGAAAGCTGGCTATTTATACTTGGGAAGAGAGAGTCCTCCCAACTGTACGTAAACGGACCTGACTACTAAGTGTTTGGTCCGAGTAAATATTGAAGACAGTCTAAAAATGTATATTAGCCTAATTGTAGACAGGGAATCCTCACTTTTCTGGCCCTCCCTTTCATGCATTAGCACTTTTTCTATGAAAGTTGGTCCACTTGTGTGGTATATTGATTATTGATATTGATGAAAATTATTGAGAGGCTTCCTTCATAAATCTGTTGTTTCCCTCCCCTCCCCCCCCCCCCCCCCCCGCTCCCCCAACCCTTTATTTTTTTGACTTTCCCTCTAATATCTGGAGCCCCTTTCATAACTGTCTAGTGATTGTTTTACTAACTGTGCTGGTTATGACATTGATCAGACAAGGAAAGAATAGGTCAAAGATGAGTCCAGTTAACTAGATAAAGTTTATTTTGCGGTAATTCTTACAAATATACACAAAAGCTTATTTACATACTATACATTTTATTTTAATAGTCACATGATTCCTTTTCAAATACTTCCACAATAAATCAATGAAACCAAATATCCAGACACTTAACAATTTGATGATCTTGATTAAAATGTTTCTTGTTTTTCACTTGCTTATATTTCAGTGAAGTAAAGCATGTCTAATCATATCTTTTTTGTCTGGTGTAAGTTGAGCAGGAAACTCTATGTCAAATTCAATAATCAGATTGCCTTTTGTAGAAGGGTCTGATGTGATGGGCATTCCTTCATTCGGTACCGTCTTGGTATAACCAGGGCTGGAATAAAAAGAAGTAACCATAGTAGAATTATGTATTTTGCAGTGGGTAGTATCCATGTTTTCCATTTATTTAATTAAATATTTGAGAATTTTATTTCAAAAGTGAAATTTGCTTAGTGTTGCAAACTTTTGTGTAATGATTAATCTTTAACTAAATTTAAACAACATTATCTCAATATCAATTGTCTAATTTTTGAAATTGAATGCCTCACACAAAATAACATCTTACTTTTGCACTTAATCAAATAAATGGCAGATTATACAAATGATGGATAGCATGCTTTTTTGAATAAGATTTCTACCCATTCGTGTTTGTAGTGGCTAAAAAGGCATTACTATCTTTGTGTTATCTTCCTGACAAAAACTTCTGGAACATCACCAATAAAGAGAAATTTATCAGAACTAAACTGCAACTTTCTTTCATATATTTTGTTTATTCATCTTCCAATCTTCAAGTTATTTTCATACGAACCAAATGTCTAGAGAATATTTTTCAAAGGGAACTCTAAGACGTAAATGGGATTATGGGATAGCAATACACTTTCTCAGAGTATGATTTATTCGAAGTCTCAAAAAGAGTTAGTGTTAGTTTTTGATACATCAGGAATAAGCAACAGTACAATGTTAATGCTACCAAGTACTTACTGAACAATATCATTGATGGGTATATGTAGAATTCTCTCATCCAGGGTCATGATTTCAACTGTACATCCTGTCAGGGCCTTACCAAGTTTGATACAGGCAGTGTATATAAGATCTGATCCCTGGCGCCTGAATCTCAGGTGAGGTTTGTCTCGAACAACAAATACAATATTTGCTAAAACAAAGAAATAACAGCATGGTTAGAATACTGTGTTAGCAGTCTGCGTGTTAATCAAGCGCACGTTGCCTTCCTTTATAACTGCAGTTATGTAATGGTGGAGAGTTGTAAACAAATTTTAAATCATTATTTGAAAAAAAAGGAAATGATAGGATGGATTCTATTCTATTCAGAGTGCCCTAAGCAGTGGACCAAATAGAGCTTTCATTAGAAAAAAACTTCTAAGTGTGTGACAGACCATCACACCATCTCTACTTCTACTAATTTTTTCCCACGCTGCAAACAATTTACTATGTGGATGTTGGATTTATGAAGAGTTGGCGGTGAAAGGGCAAAGATTCAAGAGTTCATGTGCCTGAAGCTAGTATATAACTACCCAACTATTTAACTAGTTGATATTTTATTTACACAACTGGGTTCTGGTGTTATTGGGATGTATTGTATGTATGCATACCAGGGATATTGTTTGGACCTTGATCACCCTCTTCAGGGAATGTGATCTTTGTACCAGGCTTCCATCCTCGCTTCACTGTGATTGTAAGAATCTTATCCCTGATACTGGATGTATGTCCATCCTCATTCATAACCTGAAAAAAAAATAATGAAATTAACCAAATTAAAAATGAATCGTGAAATTTAGTAAACAACAAGTAAAGTCAATAATCATTGATGTTAATGATAAGAAAAAAGGATACCCAAATAAGTATTGTTGCACTGATAAAGGGTTAAATAGTCATTTGTTAAAATGAAAGTAGTGAAAGGCATAGCAAGTATGAAGAGAAGGTACATATTTTATTCATATTCAGAAATTCATGTTTTCCAAAAATGACTTGTCCTCAGAATCTGGGGAGATAAACATTCTGGCAGTATGCCTCATAATTGTAACTTTACCAGCCTTTTGTTGCCTACCAAGCAAGAAATCCAGTTGGCTCAATAAAGAATGATTGACCTTCCAATTATAAAAAAAATATCATTATCATTGTACTCACCCTTCTTGAAATTTTCATCTTCTTTGTACATCCATGGAATACTTCCTCTAATGACAGGTGGAGATCTCTTTCAATTGGAGGGTCTTGTTTCTTTCTTCCTCGTCCCTGAAGACCTCCAAAACCCATGCTCATGTCACCATCAACACGGTCATAATATTCTACAATAAAGAAAGCAAATGAGTATAGACGATTAGTCATCCAATGAACTTCCTTTAATTCAATATCTCTATATTGATAAAAATATAACTAAACAAGTATTAACTTAAAACACCTTCAGTCATCTACTGATAAAATTTATTATGTGAAAAAATGAATCACACATGAAAAAATACAAATACAACTCACTCAGAGTATGTTATAACAATACCCTCAGGTGGCTCCTTCACCTGAGAAGAGATGGTACAGCCAAAGAGATGTTCATTCTGAATGGATACCTTAGTTTCGGGGAACTAACTCGGCAGAATATTTACAAATTCAAAACTTGTATCAATAAAAGTGCCAACAGTAGAAGTGTATATTATAGATAGTAGTGTAGGTGCACACTGGGAGACTTCCCTGTACAACTTCTAGTCATGTTTGTACCTATGTTTATGGACAGCTCGAGTCTGAAAAGAAGTATTGAATAAATAACTATAATAATTGAATTGAATTCAATAACATTTTATACACTCTTACCTTGAAAGGGGTTATCTCCACCAAAGAAATCCCTAAAAACCTTGTCAGCATTGCCATGAAATGTGTACCCTTGCGTCCATGCTCCAGAATCTATGGTTCCAGAGGGAACACCTGCCTTCAGCCCCTCCTCACCAAATTGGTCATAAACGGCTCGTTTCCTGGCTGCAAAACCAAGGTATTTTCCAACAATGTACTGTTGTACTTTGCTGTTTGTATAGAGCAGCATGTGGCCACTGATGAAGTCCAACAATTCATCCAACAGGTTTTAGACTTGATTTGTTCACAATAATCAAATAGCCATCATTAAAATGTCTGAACAAAAAAAGTAGCTCTTAATGTGTATGTCTAAGAAACAAGTCTTGACTTTATATATTATTTTTATGTTCAATTCATGACTGGATCAAAAGCAACAATCTTGTCTATGTCAGCAAATACTGACCTGCATATTTTTGAAATTTAATTATCTCCTGAAAGCATTGCTTTGGAAATATCCAGAGGAAATATGTTGATCATAACTCAACCAATATATATTTTCATTTACATATTTCATATACAAGTAACATACAATGGGAACTCTAAGCATGGAAGGGTTTCAATGATATTGTGGCACATGTATTATTTCACAATGAAATTTGTTCAATCTACCTAAGTATGTTTGATTTAGAAATGAATTTATAGAGGGATTACTTCCTTTCAAACATGTTGTGGAACCTGTTCATACCCAAAGCGTACCAAGTAGGTCTGACTATCGATCAGTCTTTTATAAATATCATTGATACTTTTTAAAACAAGAATCTTCATGAAGTTGAATCTGAATGTGACAAGTGGATCAATTCTGATTTCTGAGCACTCACCATCACTCAGCACATCATAAGCTTCAGCCACCTGTTTGTACTTCTCTGTAACTACCTGGTCACCAGGATTCTTCTCAGGGTGGAATTTCAAAGAAAGTTTGCGGTACCTAGAAAATAAGCAATAATAAAACATTATATAATCATTATGCAAAAATTATCCAAATGTAGCACTCGATGATGGCTTGTCAAAGTTTTGTTGTTTTTCCATTTTTTCTGTGTTGCGTGATTAAAGGTAAAGGTATTCAGTTCATAGTCTTGTATCCACCGGAACGTTCACACGACTTTCCTCCCCTAGCAGGCCTGTACACACAGAGACTATTTCAATCCCCTGAGGGATATTCCAGAGCAGCTGGCAGCATATAGCACACAAGCTCTAAGTACTGCCTTATTAATGCTAGGTACCAATTTAGCAGCTGGGTAGACTGAGGCAATATGGAGTAAACTGTCTTGCCCAAGGACAGAATAAAGTGCCCCGGCCGGAAATTGAACCAGCGACCTACTGATTACTGGGGACAAAGTAGCTCAGTTGGTTAGGTGTCGGACTAGTAATCAGAGGGTCGCTGGTTCGATTCCCGGCCACTCTGGGCACTTTGGTCGTTCTTGGGCAAAACAGTTTATTCCATATTGCTTCAGTCTACCCAGCTGCAAAATGGGTACCTAGCATAAATAAGGCAGTGCTTAGAGTGTGTGCGCTATATGCTGCCAGTTGCTCTGGAATATCCCCCGGGGGATTGAAATGGTTCCTGTATGTACAGTGCCTGCTAGGAGAGGAAGGTCGTGTGAGCACTTCGGTGGATACAAGACTATAAACCGAATACCTTTTACCTTTACTAGTCTGACACCTCACCAACGGAGCTACTTTGTCCCCTGATTTATGTCAAAGAAGTTTTAACACAAGACCAACTCTGAGATATATGTGTGTGCAATGGAAAGCAGTACTGCTGATCAAGCTCTTTGCTATTAATCTCTATAGCAGTGGTTATGAGGAGTCTCTTTGATCAAACCCTACTCGGCTACTGCTATCGAGATGATGGTCATTCATATTGAAACTTTGTTTTGTTACAGAGAAGAAATCATAAATACTCAGTATTGAGATAGCCAATCAGTCATATTCCTCATTAATGAAGACTTATAGCATTTAAATTAGAGCCACTTGTGGACTTTTATGTTTAGCTGCTGGGGACAACCCAATCAATTTTAATTACAATTGGTAATGGTACAGTGTGTGTTTATTTCCTCCAGAGATGTTTCCAATCAGCAAAACGGTCTGTGTAATTGAGGATGTTGACTTAAGTGGCTTTAGATCTATCTTCGTCACATATTTGACAATGTCAGCTTTGACAGGCTGGTTTACATGCTTGTGTTCACCGTTCAAGATACAGGTGATCACATTATCTAGTAGGCGTACATTATTTCATTAAACAGTTAGACTAAAGTCTGAGATAGTCATAGAATTTCACTCACGCTTTCTTGATGTCTGCATCTGCCGCACTCCTCGTCAATCCTAGGATGCTGTAGTAATCCTGCCCCATGCCTAATTATCTGTTTATTTCAAAAGGACTGTGCGTTCCACAACGACGAGATGTCACACTCGTCTTCCAGACCCGCTTGTGGCCACACTGCTGCTCTGTTGATATTTACTTCCAAGATGGCGGATTGCTTAGCGACGGAACGTGGAGCTAAGCAATCCGCGAATAAACAGAAGCCATACATTTTTCTTTTGCGATTCAGTTAGTGCAGTGCTATGAACTATTGATAAAATTCAATATAGAATAATTCTATATTATTGAAAATAATATTGGTAATAACAAAAGAAATATAGGCCTCCTATAAAAAAATTCGTAAATGCGGCTTTCACGCACCTGGTACTGAGTTCCAGGCAACAAGACCTCAAACTACCTCAAACATTCGTGATTTTCTTTGGTTTATTTCTACTCATGTTGTTTGTTTTTTTCGGTTATTGTTAATGGTCTAACTATGCAAAGTTTATAGAAACATGGCGTGATGGACGGAGATATAGCAGGTGTAAGGATCATTCCTGCCGTCATCCAATTCAATGATACGGAGGTGAATGTTGTCCATAGAATCAATGTAACTGTGAAAAATGTCAGCAAAACAAGCAAAAGTATACGATACTACGGACCTCAAACGAAGGTAAAGTTCTGTGTTATTCAGTCATTCCGCCTCGTACATGCATTGCAATTCTATGCTGTATAATCCTAGCAATAACTGCCCTGAGACCTGTCACCTATGACAAAGATGATCTCTCCAGGGAGTTCTCTAATCATTCCCACATTGGTTGTGGCTTAGATAAATAAAACAAGGGGATATGAAACCAGTCGGTCACCCTGAACAGGCTAGCCTCAACCAGTGTAAACTAATAGCCCAAAATGTGTGCACTGCACATGCTCAGTTGATGCTGGCAATCAGGTTTCTCTGTAATGTAAATGATACCAGAGCCTTGATTGGGCCTTGTTCCCTCATGACCCAATGCTGAGGCCAGATCAGTGACCTCTGGCATGAGTCCAGCCCTTCACTATAGCTCATATAGCAATTCTTTTCTTCATCTAAATGAAAAGGAAGTATTTTATAAGTTCATTATACATGTTCCCAAAAAAATATACACCCTTCCTGAGTTGCATGTTATTTTGAGAGTTGCATGATATATTTAACAAAGTTGAACGATATATTGAAAGTTGCATGATATTTTGTGAGTTTGAATAAATACAATTTTGCCATGCCATAGAAACCCACACAAATAGCCAAAACAAATCTCAAAGACCTCTTTTAAATGAGACCAATACAGCCATTTTCTGTGGGTCTTCATAGAAAAAAATTGAATTTAAAAAGGCATGAGTCCAGCACTTCACCATAGCTCATATAGTAATTGGTCTCTCGCTACATATCCATTCTTTTCTTCATCTAAGGTAGTGGCACCAAAAGGGCAGTCCAAGTAAAATAAGCAATCTTTGGAAAGTTTTCCTTATGGAGCTGACTCATCCAGATAAATGGGAGAATTGATCCAAATTATTGAGGCTTGTAACTTTGTGTTAGGCCACTCAAATTTATTTACTTGTCTTACATGCTCAGGAGGTAGGAAATGAGCCATTTTGGAATTTAAAAAAAAAGTTGAAAAATGCAACTTTTTTTATTATTATTTTTTATTTTAGAGTCTGCCGACTAGGGCTGGTAGCGATATGTTTCTACCAGCCTATTCTCAACTAAATAAAATCAATCAATCAATTTATCCCTGTAACCTGAAGGTTGGGAGGTATACCTCCTCAAGTCTGAGGCTCTACTACAGCAATGATAGCTTCCTGTAGATGATTGAATCACCCTTACAAAGAATATTCTTTTAAAACTTGCACTTTTTTTTTTTTTTGGAGTCTGACAGAAAATTTTGAAACCACTTTCGTCCGTAAGACACCAAAGGTGACTTTTTCTTTTTTTTTTGAGTCTGACAGGATTTTTTTTCCAAAAAAAGCTCGTAAGACAAGTAATTAAATTGGAATGGCCTTAAGCACTAACCCAACCTGTTAATTTATTTTTGTAATATAAAAGCCAACAAACCATTGAAAGATGGAAATTGCAAGATAAATAGTTAATAGTTATGCTAAAATATTTGGAATACATACATTACACACATGTGCGTGACGTTAACATTATTCCACCTGAATAGCAATTAAGTAAAATATAGCCCTACAGTGCACTCTGCGGAGTCCTCTCTGCAGCTCCTATAGTGCTGCAGCACTATGTATACATGGAGAAAGGCAGGATGCTGATTTAAAACCCAGTACCCTATAATCGTCTGGGCATGATTTACCACAAAAATATGCTTCAGTACAAAACACCTCTAATATCTCTGGCCATTACATCCACAAAAATCTACATGAAATCATTTATTTTATGAAGTCTAGGCAAATCTCAAAGACCTCTTTTAAATGAGACCAATACAGCCATTTTCTGTGGGTCTTCATAGAAAAAAATTGAATTTAAAAAGGCATGAGTCCAGCACTTCACCATAGCTCATATAGTAATTGGTCTCTCGCTACATATCCATTCTTTTCTTCATCTAAGGTAGTGGCACCAAAAGGGTAGTCCAAGTAAAATAAGCAATCTTTGGAAAGTTTTCCTTATGGAGCTGACTCATCCAGATAAATGGGATAATTGATCCAAATTATTGAGGCTTGTAACTTTGTGTTAGGCCACTCCAATTTATTTACTTGTCTTACATGCTCAGGAGGTAGGAAATGAGCCATTTTGGAATTTAAAAAAAAAGTTGAAAAATGCAACTTTTTTTATTATTATTTTTTATTTTAGAGTCTGCCGACTAGGGCTGGTAGCGATATGTTTCTACCAGCCTATTCTCAACTAAATAAAATCAATCAATCAATTTATCCCTGTAACCTGAAGGTTGGGAGGTATACCTCCTCAAGTCTGAGGCTCTACTACAGCAATGATAGCTTCCTGTAGATGATTGAATCACCCTTACAAAGAATATTCTTTTAAAACTTGCACTTTTTTTTTTTTTTGGAGTCTGACAGAAAATTTCGAAACCACTTTCGTCCGTAAGACACCAAAGGTGACTTTTTCTTTTTTTTTTGAGTCTGACAGGATTTTTTTTCCAAAAAAAGCTCGTAAGACAAGTAATTAAATTGGAATGGCCTTAAGCACTAACCCAACCTGTTAATTTATTTTTGTAATATAAAAGCCAACAAACCATTGAAAGATGGAAATTGCAAGATAAATAGTTAATAGTTATGCTAAAATATTTGGAATACATACATTACACACATGTGCGTGACGTTAACATTATTCCACCTGAATAGCAATTAAGTAAAATATAGCCCTACAGTGCACTCTGCGGAGTCCTCTCTGCAGCTCCTATAGTGCTGCAGCACTATGTATACATGGAGAAAGGCAGGATGCTGATTTAAAACCCAGTACCCTATAATCGTCTGGGCATGATTTACCACAAAAATATGCTTCAGTACAAAACACCTCTAATATCTCTGGCCATTACATCCACAAAAATCTACATGAAATCATTTATTTTATGAAGTCTAGGCAACATTTGTTATGGCTCTACTGGCATTCATTAATCCCAGAGAGGATCCTGGGAGGGTGGAATTCCCAGTTGTCCACACTGGTTCCTTTAACTATAAACCTTTTTCCTTTGCAGAACTTTAAATTGAAGGTCAAGAATCCGGAAAACCCAGTAGCAGCAGGCCTAGAAGTTCCAGCAATAGTTGAGTTCATCACACCAGAGGCGAAGGAGCACAAGGATAGGCTTGTGATAACTGTTGATGATGATGTAATCGAGGTTCCCCTCATAGGGTAAGCTATATTCACATGGCATTTAAAGTTCAAATTCACCAGTATACTCATCAATATCTAAGTATCTATCTAAGTTTTTGTCAGTACTTTTGCCAGTCCAAGTTTCCAACATGCATTAGTTAACTCAAAAACCTGAACCCACTTTCGTGTCCTTCCCTCATTGATTAGCTTGCTATCTTTCCCAGTCAACTGACGCTATTAAAATATGTGATATGTGTCTGTCCATTTTTGGAGACCTGAGGTTTTATGATTCAATTTTGACATGAATAAATTGAGTATTGCAATGCATACTCTGCAATATCACTAGGACCAAATTCATTCAAATGGCTTTTAATCACTTACATGATTATTGATAATTTCAAACGATATACATTTTGTCAATATGCCATGAACTTTTAGATGCTACTATTTACTATTTCATTAATGTAAACAATCTTAGTATAGAAACAAGATATATGATATTAATCTTAGTAAAAACAACTTGATTTTCATTTCAGATATCCAGCCCAGCCGTTACTTCAGCTTGAGGGCCCAGTTGACTTTGGCCACGTTGTTGCCAACAGTAAAGTGATAGCAAAAGAAATATCACTTTATAATCATGGCTCAAAGACAGGAGAATTCAAAATCAAATACTCTGGGGAAAAGCCAATTGCAGTTTTCCCAAGCAGTGGATCAGTACCACCTAAAACAGCACAGATTATCAAGGTATGACATGAAAATATGAATACCTTTGCACTCTTTTGTAATTAAAGGATATTGAAAACTCAAGATAAAATAATCCAATTTGAATTTAGATTGATGATAATGATTGCAGCTACAATTAAATAAAGTTAGTGATTATCATAGCAGTTTATTTTTTGTACTACATAGATAGTCTGTCATAGTAACCAGACATTCCCAGAATTACATTTGGTGAACAATGTCATGTCAGTAGTGAACTTTCAATCAAAAGAAATCATCAAAGATCTGTCTCATTGACATGCATGGTTAAATTCCAGATTGAATATGTGACCAAACAGCCCGGAAGATTTGATGAAGAGGCCAGGTAAGGTTTATTAAAACATTCATATTAAAATAGTGTTAATTAAGAAAGATTTCAAAGAAATCTTTATTCATAAATGTTATGAATTTACACACCAATTATTTTTACGATTTATCTCATGTAAGACTTAATTTGCCTATGTGATTTAATAGTGGTTTCTCCATCATGTTTGTTAGTGGAGCTGTGATTTACTTATATGTGGGCGTGGTTGATATATAAATATATAGGGTGTAGATGGTAATGTGTATACAATCCCTGAGCACTATTCCATGACAGGGCTCGACACTAACAGTGGTCCTATGGCCCCAGACCAGTAAAAATTTCCCAAAATGGCTTAGGGCCAGTAAAAAAGACTTCAACTGGTCCTACAGGGCCAGTAAACATTTGGGGTCATTCTTGGTATCAAGTTTTACCTCAAGAATGTGCCAAATGTTTTTGAAATAAATGAAGATGAATTAAATAGAAATAAATGTTATCTGTGAATTATATGCAATGTTTTTTCTTTTTATAATAAAGAAAAATTTGTAGGACCAGTAAAAATTTTGCAGGACCAGTAGATGCTAGGTGTTATTGGTCCTACGGGACCAGTAACAGTTTGAGTTAGCGTTGAGGCCTGCATGAGCAATGAAATGAGTTAAATATAACCCTGGGTTTCGGTCCTATAGTGATATGTCGTCAGCTGCTGAAAACAGCAAATATCTCAACTAAACAAATCAAAATATAATCTGTTATCTGTGCAAATGATATATTCCATTATTCTGAAACCATCCATGCCTAGATATTATTGCAAGTATGCAGATACTTTGAACACAGCAGTGACAGTGTAGAAATATATATATATAAACACATCTTACAATCCAATCAAATATTATAATCAATTCCGAAAGTACAGAACATTTTTGTCATGAAATTGACAGAACCTTTTGTGATGAACAGGCTGTAATAAACATCTGGCCATGAACTTGCTTCACCTTGAAACAAACTATATAATGTTTGTTAATTATTTCAGGGTGAAGCTCGAGGGCCAGGAGCCCGCGCTGCTGAGGATTCAGGGTAGCGTTGTTGAGGGTGGCCTCCAGCTGCTCTCCCCTCACACTGATGACCCCATGGAGAGAATCAGGTTTGGCTCCACCTACTACGGGACTGACAAGACCGAGGTGGCCATGCTCTACAACAATGGACCCGAGATGGCCAGCTTTGTCTGTGTACTAGAAGAGGAGGCACTTGGCCAGGAGGTGGTATGTGGTATTCTAGTTTTATTGTGATGCACCTGATTTCAGAAACACATGTAGAACCATTTACCTCATGAACGCACAACCATCTCCAAACATTTTTTGATTTTAATTTTTTTTGTTTATTCAGCATAAGATGCATATCAATAGTTTATAAGTTATGTAACCTCTTACTTAAAAACTTCATTTTTTTAAATCTGAATTTGAACAGAATGTTATCAGTAAATCAGTGAATAGCAAAATCATTTCAGACTGAGAGTCATCAGTTATATTTCTAATCACTGAAAATATATAATTTTGTGATACTTCATTCAGTAAGATTAGTTTGAATGTTTTCGATGAAGGATTTTCTTTTTCTTTAAGGGAGTCGATTTGACCAAAAGCACAGCGGCAACTGTAGCTGAGAAAAATGACCTTAGTATGAAAACAACTGGTGAGCTGAACAAGCTGACCTCACTTGTGACAGCAATACCTAATCAAGGTGTACTGGGACCATATGAGAGGATACCTGTCTTCTTCCGCTTCAGCCCCAGGTGAGAATTCTTATTATCCTCAAAGAGAATAGTTTCTTATGGATCTCTAGCAAATTAAAGCGAAGATCTAACATATAGATAGCTAAGACAATAAGTTAGATACCTTTCATATCATCATATTCTTCACCCTAATTAATAATTCACCTTCTCTAGGTATGGTTTCATAGTTTATGTTGCATGTCAAAATAGAAAGAAACTTCTTCTAGAACCCTGGAGAAATCCATAGTGTTCTTTGGAGTGTGATTAGAGACCAACAAAACCATATTTTAAAAATGTAGTTGTGATTTTCCTTGTTTTAGTAAATACCTTGCTTCATCTACAATAGACATCTCTCTAAGGCATGCCCTTAGCCAGCAGGGCGTCTGGGTGTCTTTTTGGACACCCAAACCCTTAAAAAGCACCCCTCTGGACACCCAATTTCTTTTGTGAGGAATTTCTTAAAATGTCAATCTCAAGCATATAATTTGACTTTTTTCATCTCCATGTAATTCCCATGACATTCTATAAGGATATCGTGCCTTATTTTGATAAATTTATACATGTTAATGATTGGAATCTGATAATATTGGGGTTCCCCTAAAAATTTGGATGCCCCAAAATTTCACAATTGCCAATTTTAGGCACCCAGTTTCTAAATCCTGGCTAAGTCCCTGGTCTAAGGTAAGGGTTCGTGTTTCTTGGGATTATTGTAATGAAACACTGGTTATCATTAAACTACAAATTACACCTGCCATAATCTTTGCTTCTGTCATGACCCTCAAAAAGGGACACTGTTTATTCCTACACTATAAATAGTACCTGCCAGAATCAAAATTGCTTCTGTCACTTCAGGTGGAATGACTCTCAGAAAGGCTTCATTAGCAACCAGCAGGTCCCACCAAGACAAGACTTCGCTCTCTTCATGCATATCCAGATGGTTGGCAGCAAGCAGGGGTTCACAAGCAAAGATAGTCATCTAGAGAAGAGTAATGTGGAAGGTATGTAATTCCATGAATGGCCTTAGCTACTTAAATAAGGATTTAGTTATAGTGATATCAGTATTGGCAGGGACATAGTCCCAATAAAATAATATACCTAAAATTTGGTGTACAGGAGGAGGTGATATGTGTGTCAATTATGAAGTGATATTGTGTTATGAATATTCAATAAAACCTCGCGAAGTTTGAATGTGAATGCCATATGACCTGGACAATCATTTTCTGAAATGTTCACGGCTTAGATTTTCTAAGATATATTAGAGTGAAATGGAGCCTACACAAGGTGTGCACAAGAGGAGATCCTCATATCTAGGAGGTGATCAAGTTTTGGGCTTTTTCTTAGTATTCCATTCTTATTTTTCTAGGCTCACATGTTGAGGTAGCACTGACAGGCACAGCCTTGCCAACACTGCTGGGCCTGGTTCCACAGACCAGGTATGACTTCGGGGAATGTCCAGTAGGGGAACATGTGGACACATTGTGCGCCCTCAGGAACGAGTCGACGCTCCTTCCCGTCACCTTCCAGTTCAGAAGAGTTGCTCACTTCACCGCCCACCCGCCTAATGGTAAAATCAAGCCAGGCCAGGCACAGGACATCATCTTCTCATTTGCCCCTAACCAGATTGGTAAGTCTATTGAATTTGCAACACATGGCAGTGTGCCCAAAATTGGCAATTGTAAAATTTTGGTTATCCTATTCATCAAGGGTGACCACAATATACCGTTTCGGCCAAAAAACATGTATTTACCTGATTGAAATAAGGGATTATATCCTTGTACAATGTCAAGGGATTTAAATTGTGTTGAAAAAGTTCAATTTTATGCTTGAAATTAACATTTTCAGAAATTCCCCATAAAAAAATGTTGGGTGTACAGAGGGGTGATTTTTTAGTGTTTGGGTGTTCAAATTACTACCAGACGCCCTGCTGGCTAAGACCATGTCAGACATGGTCCACAGATGTTATTGTACTGTCTATACTTCCTAGGCTAGTATTGATTTAACTTCATTACACATTTGATGTAGTAATTTATGCAAAAATAATGTCATGACTGAGTATTTACAGTGGCACATGATTGAATGCATGAATGTCAGTCATCAATAAAATTCAGTTTCAGCGTTTACATATAAAGTGACATTGATTGCTTATATTTGCCCTATCTGCTGTAAATACAGATGCATGTATCTGATTAATTGTAATAACAATATCATGTTTTGATATGAATGTTTTAGGTTCTTTCAAGCCCACCCAGTATTTGGATGTCATTGGACAAGTAGCGGATAATCAGAATCCATTCCTGATGCATTTACAAATCATTCACTCGCTCCCCATCCAGTTCCTGGGAAAAAGCAATCCTATGACAAGAAGGAAGGAAGCCAAGTTCAATGCAGGTTTGTTCATTCAGTTTATTCTTTATGACTGGTGTATCTATTACTCTATTGTCTGTTTGATATTTGTTACAGTTTGATTTATTCTTCAAGAGTAGAAAAATCTTTTGTTATAGAAAATCAGGAAACTTTCCCATCAAATGAAATCAGCTGAAAGTTTTATCATAGTTTTTTTTCAGTTTTTTTGATGGATCTTAGAATATTTGTCTCAAAGTTATACTTGTAGGTTCCTTATCAAACTCTGATGGATGTTTCTAACAATTACCTCAAAAGGCAGCTATCATTAAATTGAAATAACATGGCACAGTTACCAGGTGAACAACAGTTTTAAAGTCTTGTATGGTGATTGGAGAGGTCTGGTACCCTAGATAAACTTTTCAAAATGTCTTTTTTGTCTTTTTTGTTTCAGGTATCACTCCTGCCATCAGTAATGAGGTTGGTCAGTATGTGGAGACCACCGTCTCGTCGGCTGGCAAGGAGCCTAAGGGAGCCATGCAGAACGCCAAGGGAACCAAGATGCACAGGCTGAAATCCTCCCTGAAGGCATCACAGCTAGAGGAGGACCTCACACTGGTGGCTTTCCCAAACGACAGGTCTCGTAGTATACGGCCAAGCGAAAGAGACAAGAACTACAGGTAGAGATTAAAAATTCCTTATTTCTTTGAATGATATCTTGGCACCAACATGGTTCCAAATCAAAATTAATTCCTTTAGTCATAGTGTGACTTGAATTGAAGTAAACAAAATCAGAACTACTGGTAGAGTATGGAATTTACTCATTTAGTTGTTTCAAAGTAGTTTCCTAATTGTAGGAAAAATGAAAACAACCCCCTTGCTAGCCCTATTGAATCTGAAAAAAAAAACATTTTGAAAATTTATGCTCTTTGTACAATGCTTTTGTGAGTTAAACACAAGTAAGATATATTGTAGGACAGCTGCAGTCAAGAGGAATATTTTGCCACTCATGAAATGAGACGGCATATATTATTGCTCAGTATATTGTTGTGTTATTTTAGACATTGTTATAATAACTACAATTAGTGAATCACTTGTTCCCTAAAAGTATAATTGCTTTCACATCTTAATTTTGAAATTGTATCATATTCACCATATCTAATCCTGTGGAAAGGAGATGAAAAGATGTCTTTAATCTAACTTATTGATTGAATATTATTGAGTCTCAAAATTCTCTTCGAATTTTTTCATCATTTTATTTATTTATTTTTTCATAATTTTTTTTTATTATATTATTTTTTCATCTTACTCTTCTTTTGTATTTTCAGGACAATTTTCACTCATGTTGATCGGTACACCTATGTAGATCCAGACTACGCCTACACTGATGAGGAGGAGAGACTGGTGAAGGGCCACAGGCAGCGCTACGTCTCATACATCGATGACATGAGAAACAAGAGAACCAACATAGAGAGGGTCAAGTAAGTGCACTGGATATTGATATGGTAATGTCAGTATTGCCATTGATGCCTTTAAGTTGAAATATACATGGGTTAGGATAAAGGAGATGAGGTCATCTTTAAATTCATTGTGTTTCTATCTACATGTCGATCAAACAAAACAAATCATCTTGATTCAAATTGTATGTTTTACAAATGAATGATTCTTTTTTTGCTAAATCCTCTAATTCCACTTAGATAATCTGTGGAGGAGATTTAAAAAATAGAAATATTAAATTCTTTTCATCTTTGAATTTGTATTTATTGATTATTTGTTTTTAATCATGCCTGTCCTTTAAAGACTATGGACTGATGCCCACCCACTCTTTAGTGGTGTGAGGCCTAGTTTCTGTTTTATCCTATATGTATGCCAGCTAACTAAAAGTTCCAAGCCAATTTCTGCTAGGTTGCAGATCCAGGAGCAGCTGGAAAGAGCTAACATGAGGTACAATTAGCCTGTCGTGAGAGCACATGCACGCAGCATAGAAATTGACTGATAGGGCATGTTTCATCCTAGAATTATATAGCAAAATTTCTAAAATTGTACATTCATTTAATCCCATCTGCATGCAAAATAAGCCATAGCAGTACTAGCGGAGGTTAGCTGAGTGAAATTGCATATAAAATATCTAGCAGGCTAATAAATGCCAATCATCGTAGCCCTTGCTGGCCAATAGGTTTGGATAAAATAGATTGTCAAACCAAAGTGGAAAGCAATCTCCATTTAAATTTATCACTTAATGTACAAATTTTAAATCTCAACTGATACTTTATTCATTTTGCTTAAAAAATGTCATTAATCAAGCATTCCAAGAAAATTTGAAGTGGGTCATACAGTGATTTTAGTAGGTCTAGTATAAAGCATATGGTAGAAGCCACTTTTTTTTTCGGCCCTGCACATTTGAACTTTTTCTTTCTAGATGGTTAATAATTCAGTTCATAATTAAGATTGAAATAATGCTGCACTGGTTTAGTTTTTCATTAGAAATGGCTTGTGCCATTTTGTCACAACAGGTTGCCTGCATGTCTGAAATCAACTTAAAGATAGCATCTGGACAATACATGTGTTTGTGTTGAAGGTTTGTGCTTATTGACTTGAAAGTAGTGAAACCTAATGTTTTTGTTGCGTTTCAGGGAGTTTAAGGAGACAAACAACAAGACTGATATTGGAATCAAAGCGGCAGCAGGGCTGAAGCCAAAGAAGATTGCCATTCAGGAAGTTGGTCCTGATCCTTCAGGTAAACACTTATTTCATGTGCAATACATTCATGAAAAAAATATTTCAATCTTAGAAGCGATCATATAGCCCATTGAAATCTTAATTGTTGAATTGTGTTTCAATGTATCCAAAATATTCAACGCTGTTTGATTATTGTGTGTGTTGTAAAGTTTGCAATTATTTCATTTGAGTTTTATGGATTTTTCTTTTAACTTTTTCACAATTACATACTAATTTCAGTTTTGAAATTTCATTTGAATGATTTAATCCTAAAATAAGGAGATAAGATAATGTTTAGCCTGCAGATGTAAGATACACAAAGGAGGGTTTGGGTGGTTGGGCACAAAGATAGCAATCAATTGGTCAAATGGCAGAAGATCAATGATATTCATCTTTCCTTACAATATATATAGATTTAGGACAGATATGAAAAAATATCATGCTGTATTGTTATTCACAAATATAAGGCCAACTAAACTGCTGATGGATGTGGCCAAAAGGTTAAGCTTAGAGCTACTGTATAAGTGGTATTTTTTACAGTCATTTGATTTTCGCTATTTTCACGCTCTCCATGATAGCGCCTTAATAATATCCTTCAAATAAATATCCTGCTTTCATATTTGCTTTGCTTGAATGCATGAACGTGCAAATTTAAAGTAGCACAAATTGCCTACAACAGGGCTGTAAAGTGAAAGTTTTAGCACTCCAAATTAAAGCAATATCAAGATATTGAATAATGCATTTTTTACCATTTATAGAATATTCATCAAGTTTTTTATGAACTTGCATACTGTCAACTTGCTTGTATACTATTGCTATTTATGCACAGCCCCAGCAGAACCCAATGAAAACTTCAGGTTGCTGAGTAGCAAAGAATTGACCAACATGGAACTCAAGTCCATAAAGAAGACAATGGATGGTCTGAATGCTGTGCCCACAACACGGCAGGAGAAAGAGGACTGTGCTAAGATACTCAGTCCTCAGCAACTGCACCAAATTGTCATAGGTCTGTACAAAATAACTTATGCATATCATAACTTGTGATGGTCAATAGCTATTTCATTGTACAACTGAAGTGTACATGTTTTACCCATATGCACCAGTGTAATTTCCTTATTAACATTAGTTGATATTATAGAAAGTGCTTGGCTACAAAATCAAAATTATAATCGTTTTCCAATGGTATTGCATTAATTGAGGGCTTAACTATTAATGATTAAAAGAGTAGACTTAAGGTTATTGAGTTAGAAAGAATAAGCAGCTGGCTTGATTATCACAAGCGCCATTTTTCTAAATAACTTTGTCTCAGAATCAGCTAGCTTAAGGTTATAAGATTTTTGAGTTGTATTGTATGCTATTGACTATGCACTGAAATGGGTCCTCTTAGCATGACAAGTATTGTTATGTCTATGATATAAGTAGGAGTGCCTTTTATATGAAGGTGCCACATTCTTTGTTATTGGTTGTATTCAGTCGCAATTTTGTCAATAAATGTAAAGAATCTTTGATGTTATTTTCACACATTCTAGATTTATGATTATTTCCCATGTTTTTCAGGACCGCCAACCATCGACTATGGTGAAGTTTGTCTAAGATCTGTCAGCAATCAGGATTTGAACATTGTGAACAATCTGAATCAATACATCCATGTAGTAGTTGATGTAAGTACACAGAGTAAATGAATGGTATTCCCAGGTCTTGTTATTGTCAGCTATATTTGGCTTAGATATATTTCACCACTGCAAATTGAAATAACAATTTGTGCAAATACTAAAAATGTTAAGTAGAGGTAGACTTTTGTGTGTTTTTCACTGAATAATATCGCTGCATTTGAGTGTGTTGAATAATTTAAGTTGCTCAATCTATCAAATAATTGTTGAGGAGTAAAATTAAATCAATCATGTACCAATTAATAGCACATTGCATGTATTTGACTTATCTTATCTTTGGGCTCTTGTTTTCAGGTGGATTGCAGAGAGCTCCGTCAGACCAGTCCATTGTCTCAGGTAGTACCACCATGCTCAAAAGCCACATTGCCACTCATCTTTGAATCAAATACCAAGGGAAAGTTTCAAAGGTAAGCAACTCAGCATGAGGCAATAGTGTTACTCTATAACTGGTATTTATTACAGGCATTTAGTTTTCACTATTTTCACACTCCCCATGATTAAGTAACATCCTTGAAATGAATATCCTGCCTTGTATCTATGTAGTTTGAGTGCTTCAATGTGCAAATTTAAAGTAGCACTAATGCTATCCTGCAGGGCTGTAAAGCGAAATTTTTAGCACTCCAAATTAAAGCCATATAACATATTCATCTCCAATTGAAATTATGATGGTCAAAGTATGGAACATATGGTCAACAAATACACAGGTATAACAGCAGAGGAAATATGGAAATTTTGTTGTGGTCTTATAGGATACTGTATACTGTGTTTATTTTGCACCTAAAGTAATAGGTTCGACAGGCAGATGCCTTTGATATACAGTTTAATTTTTGCATACAGGTGTTGAATGACAAGCTGTCATGTCAGCGTGTTGTTCAATACTAGAATAGAGATCAGATGTCCAAATAATGGTGCATAGCTAAGTATATGCCGACTCCAGGGGTGCACAAATAATGCATTAGTAAAACTGCAGCAATATTAACATGGTATACAGTGGTGTATACAGATAGAGAATAACCAAAATGGAAATTCTGTTTAGGTAGTATTTTATGTAAGTGTGACCTACTCTAATACTTATACTCCCTACCCAATCATGTACAATTGACCTTAAATCTTTAACAACCAAAATTGATTGGAGGATATTTTTTAAGTAGAGCTTGCGCAGCTTGTGGAGTTGATTAAGATTTAAGGTCAATTGTACTTGATAGGTAGGTATCATATATTACTAGAGTGTAGATCACTTAATCCTTCATCTAGTGATCTTTGCATTTTGTAGTTCCAATCTAACACATACTTGCTGCTGCCTTCAATTGATAATAAATGTCTTATATCCATTCTTATTCCTTTCCCGAGTTTGCCTGACTCAAAAGCAGAAAATAGTTATTTGAATGTCATCATTTTCAACTTCTACCCTTTTCCAGATCTGTAGATTACACCATCAATGGGTTTTACAAGCAGCATGTGATAGTACTCGCTGAGGTGGTCCAGGTAGCACTACACCTCTCTACTGATGAACTAATGCTCCACCCCGCACCAGGGATGCCTGCTGAAGCTGGTAAGTAACCCAGGTAATCTGTGACTTAATAGTACTCGCTGAGGTGGTCCAGGTAGCACTACATCTCTCTACTGATGAACTCATGCTCCACCCCGCACCAGGGATGCCTGCTGAAGCTGGTAAGTAACCCAGGTAATCTGTGACTTAATAGTACTCGCTGAGGTGGTCCAGGTAGCACTACACCTCTCTACTGATGAACTCATGCTCCACCCCGCACCAGGGATGCCTGCTGAAGCTGGTAAGTAACCCAGGTAATCTGTGACTTAATAGTACTCGCTGAGGTGGTCCAGGTAGCACTACACCTCTCTACTGATGAACTCATGCTCCACCCCGCACCAGGGATGCCTGCTGAAGCTGGTAAGTAACCCAGGTAATCTGTGACTTAATAGTACTCGCTGAGGTGGTCCAGGTAGCACTACATCTCTCTACTGATGAACTCATGCTCCACCCCGCACCAGGGATGCCTGCTGAAGCTGGTAAGTAACCCAGGTATCTTGTGGCTTGATTGTGCTAGTTATAACCCTTCCAATGCTGAGGCTACCTTCGTCTCAATGCACAAGAATGCAAAGATTTATGAAAACCATCGAAGCCCTGTCGTGTTGGTACTCATTGGAAAGCTCTCACCGAGTACTCTCAGATGAGTACCCATATGTCAGGGTTTCAGTAATTTTTCAGGTTTTTTGCATTATTTTATATTGGCCAAATTAGCCATCAGCAGCATAAGGTTTAAAATGAAAATTTGTGGGGTTTTGCATTCCTCAAAATATTTCTGTATTGATATAAACAATGAACTTTCCATAATTGCTCAGAACCATGCTTTTGTGTTATCCTACATTATTCACATTTTTGAATTTTCTATTCAATGATTTATATTAAAATCAGTAGAAGTGCATCAGGCTCAAAGGCATTCAGTGCATTGCATTTGTGCTGAGAGAATAGGTCATTGTTGAATTTCATTTGATATTTGTCTGTTACAAGTGGAGCTCATCTTGTTACAGGTATCCGTGGAGTGATAACTTTGAGTAACAAGTTGAACTATCCTGCTGAGTTTACCTGGACCCCTATCCTTGGAGAAAGAGGCATGGCTTTCTCCATTAGGCCTGCAACAGGGCAGGTGGATGCTTTCAAGGACCTGGACTGTGAGGTGGTGTTCCATCCTTCCTTCCTGGCGCCCGAGGAGGGAGACTTTGCCCTGCAGATTCATGGTGGAAACCCACTCAAACTCAAGTGTATTGCACAGGTAAGATGGTTATTTTGTCTATCAGGGGGGGGGGGGGGGGGGGGGGGGGGGGGGAATATATTGTTATTGGCACAGTTCCAGTCTACATCAGTGTTATCATCCAGCTTTGTGTGCAAGATTGCTCAAAAACTATTCAATGAAAATTTAAGGGATTTTTTTGTTTGGCATTCCTATGAAGTGGTTAAATTTTGGTAACCTCAATCAATCAAGAAACACACACATATTCACCCTACCCAATCCAAGTACAATTGACCTTAAATCTATATCAACCTTATCGATGCTTAGAATAGAACTAAGTGTTAATTATGATATGTGGCTTGATGTTCAGCATACCACCTTTATTTTACAGCTTGGGGAGACCAGTGCTCAGTTCATCGAGAGGAGGATCATGTTCAGCCCAGCACCTCTTCACCTCACAAGCATCAAGTCTGCCCTCTTACAAAATACCAGCCAAAATCATGCCTTTTTCCAGGTAAGTATAGGGAGAGATCTTAATCAAGATTCTTTTTCTAGCATAAAACGTATCCAGTCTGCCCTCTTACAAAATACCAGCCAAAGTCATGCTTTTTCAATTTTCTGGGTACATATAGCGAGAGATCTTATTCAAGATTCTTTTTCTAGCATCTGAAAAGAAAGTAAAGAACTTTATGATCATTTCTGTTTTAGATAAACTTTTACATGTAATGTGACTTACCCTTTGACATTTGTGGCTTTCTTCCTCAGAGTGACCAAAATAAACCTCATGATTTTGGAGATATATTTCTAATGAAAAAATCCTTGAGGATATTTCATGAAGAATTGTTAATTGCAACGCAACTAGTAACTTTCCATTGATCATTTTCCCAAACCATATTTTAACATTTCCAAGTTATCGTTTCAAATATTTTAACCTAGCGGATACTCTTCAAGGGAAAACTCTGTGCTTCAGTAGGTTAATGCATCAGTTGCAGATCATGTTCATTTCTTATTGCCATGTGCTTGTACCAGATACACAGAAAATGGAAAATTCATAATTTTCACCAAAGGGAATTGGTATTTATGACATCATTATTCTGCATTTGTAGGTGCTTGACCCAAACCCATTTCCAGGCTTGACGGTGCAGCCATTGCAGGGTGTGGTCCCTGTGGGAGGGTATGCAGAAATCAAGGTGTACTTTACCCCCAACGCAGTGCTCAAGTTTGACACCAGGGTACAGGTGGCCATTCGTGGCTGGAAAACCATCGAGTTAAGAATGGGAGGAACAGTGGAGCCGCCTTGTGTGGATATTGACGTGGTGAGTTATGGTATCTATATTTACCAGGGCTTCCAATGCAGGTGACTAATTTGGCCAATACAAAATGATGCAAAAAACCTAGAAAAAACCCTGAAACCCTGGCAAATTGGTACTCATCTGAGAGTACTCAGTGAGAGCTTTCCAATGAATACCAGCATGACAGGGTTTAGGTTATTTTCATAAGTTTTTGCTTTTTTGTGTGTTGGACGAAATTAACACCAGCAACATTAGGGTTAACCCTTCCAATGCTGAGGCTACTTTCGTTCGAAGCACAAGGATGCAAAGATTTTTGAAAACCACCTAAATCCTGTCATGTTGGTATTCATTGGATAGCCCTCGCTGAGTACTCTGAGATGAGTACAAATGTGCCAGGGTTTCAGTTAATTTTTCAGGTTTTTGCACTTATTTTGTATTGGCCAAATTAGCCACCAGCAGCATTGGGGTTAAGACCCTCACTATGGGTGGCTGCTCCTATGGTAAGGTGGTCTACATGTAGCCTTGACTGCTTGTATTGTCTCACTTCGGCACAGGGCTGATGTGACTCTTGGAGGAGGCATTGAGAAAGTTGCCAGTGACTCGGGTTAGATGCTTTCTTATATATTCTCTTTTCCCTCACCAATAACTAATAATCATTCACCATCCATGATAATAGCTTCATCATATCATCTTTGAGGACGTCGGTTTTATGCATGGATTATGCATTGATTGTGAGTAAATCATAGATTTCATTGTGATCAATCAATGGTCATGATTTCAGATCTAAAAAATTGTGTTAAGATGGGGGGCAGCTTGCAATATGTCCATTAGACCTTTTGTCCATCAAGCCTATTGATCTGTTACAAATGCAATGTTTTGGTATTCTAAAATTCTGGTATTCTATGCTCTCTTGCATATTATAAAGTATATGCTGTTGAATGTATCCACATGCTGTTTATACAGGTTCTTATCAATGACCCAAGCATGTTTTATTCTTTATATGCATTTCTATATATTGATCATTTACCATTTATCTTTTAAATCTGCAGAGTTCATTCAATCTTGGAGGGGTATACTGTGGCTCAAGCCTGACCACTTCTTTCACACTGACCAACAAGGTAAGAATATTCAGAGAGAGTAGCCAGTCTTCAGGAGAACCAGGATTAGTGGCTCATGGAAAAAAGTCATTTAATTGTTTTTGTGATAATCATTTAATAACCTGTTTCACAAATTTTAATCCAGTACTATTTAACATATTTGTCTATTATGAAGTGAATTGATATTTTGTTATTATTATATGATGTTCAATTCTTGAAAAACATAATCCTAACAATTAAAGTTTTACTAGTATTACTATTTTGTCCAGTTACATTGTTGTATCAATCATCCAAAGCAATGTCTATTGCCAAAAACATTGTTTTGATTGGTTGTGGTGCAAAATATATTGTCTAAAACATGTCTTTTAGTATGTTTTGTTAAAAATGTCTGTGACAAATATAAATATTGTATAGTTAATTTTGTGTGTGTGTTATCATGAGCTATGTGTTATCCATGTTGCAGACCAGTACCAAGACTCGCATGGACTTTGACCTGAGCAGGTTTGCTGATTTTCAGCTCCATTTTCCAGGCCACCAAACAGCTGGTGAGTGCTGATAATAGATATCTAGAAATATGACCTCTGTAATATTATCACTTCTGCTGCTGAGGTTACTTTCATCCAATGCACAAAAAAGCAATGAATTATAAAAATCATCTTAACCCTGTCATGTTGGTATTCATTGGTATCCCTTCTGCTGCTGAGGTTACTTTAGTCCAATGCACCGAAAAGCAATAAATTATGAAAATCATCTTAACCATGTCATGTTGGTATTCATTGGAAATCAGATGAGTACCCATTTGCCATGATTTCAGTCTTTTCTCCGCTTTTTGTCATCAAATTACAAAAGCGGGCAGCCCGCTTAATATTAGATGTTGATTTGTCAATTCCATCTTCTGATCTATTCAAAAAGCTTAAATGGCTCCCTTTCCCTAAATATGTGGAATACCAACAGGCGGTTACTGTGTACAAAAGCCTTAATGAGTTAAACCCCCATTATATGAACAAACTTTTCTCACATACACAAGAAAACCACAGCTATGGTACTCGAAATGCAACCTCCTCACTACAAACTCTTCCAAAATGTAATAAATCAATTGGCCAAAAATGCATTTCATACTCAGGAACCAAAGTTTGGAATAGCTTAACTGAAGCAATCAGATGTGCACCATCACTACCTTCCTTCAAGTCTAGATACCTAAAAGCATTGTACCGTACTACTTTGTAACCCTGGGGCCCTCAAGCTACTGATGTAAACATGCCAGAGGGCCTCAGGGAAGATCCTTACTATTGGACTGAGTTACCCTCTTTAGATAAAGATTATTATTATTATTATTATTATTTCATGTTAACCAAATTAGCAACCAGCAACAAAAGGATTATGGTTGATCCTACTTATATTTAAAAAAAAATTCTTAAAAATTGGAAGAGAAGAGTAGAGCATAAGGAATCTCACATGCATGGTGGAATAATGTTGATTTAAGGTCTAAACTTCATAGCTGATTAGAAGGGCATCCTAATGCATTTATGCAATTTTTTGTGTAAGCTAAACTATACCAAGAATCAGTCTTTCTATATTCAGGGTTGATTTTTGAAAATCTATTTTCTCTCTATATGTATAAACATTTTCTGTATATATATTTTCTAACCTTTTTGGCGTTGATGCTCTGAAATTAATATATTCATCATGATGAAGAATATCAGCATTTATCCTGTGCTTACTTTTTTCAGAGGATCACACATTCCAGATGATGAACCCAGGTCTCTTCACTGTCACCTTAAGCCCAGATCAAGTCATTCAAGCAGAGCTGCTCTTTGAACCGTCAGAGGTAAAAGCTTTTTTGTATTTGGTCCTGGGTAACTTTCGAAATGAAACCATTCCTCCTACTTTGCTAATTAGGAACTCTCCTCATCAACTTAGAATTTTTATTTTTATTTAATTAGTTGATTTGATCATTTTTCTTAGAAATTCTACATAGTGGCCTTGTCATACCTAAAGAGTTTTTTTAGTGACTAAAGGTTTGTATCTCCATTGTACAAGCTTAGGTTGTTTTGTAAAGATAAGAAGGAAAGCTTTCTTGGGTCAAAACAATATAAAGTTATTGGTTGATAATTTGGTTTTACATTTCCTATTTCAGGTGGCTTCCTATGACTTCATCATACCTGTTACTATAAATCAGACAGGTGCCCCCAGCCCCTCTCCCACACCCTTCCCTCCCACCCCTGCACCCTCCACCAAGAACAGCATACAGCACATCATCAATCCACGACCAGTTCATGTCTCCATAGCAACACCACGGAAACGGGTTGTTGCCACGGCGCTTAGACAACCACTTCAGCTGTCTCACAACAGGATAGAATTTTCACTCTCACCTGGCTATTATGAGATGTCTAAGTCTGCAGGCATCGGGCAGAATAAGGTAAGTGAATTGTCTTAAATCAAACATTTCGATACATCATGTTGGGAACAGATAGAGACCAATGTCTTTATTTAACTATTTTATTCATGGATACTTATTGATCAGATAACATCTTGTTCTTTTTCCACTTTTTGAATGATGTGTTGGAAGTCATTTTCATGGTGTTAATATGCCTTCAGTTAATATTATAAATTCCACAATTTTCTAAGAAATCACCAACCTTTATTTTGAGTGCAGCAAAAAAATCTTCAGCATTGCTTATGTAGTGTCATCTTGTTCTCCTGCTCTTTTGCAATCTGGTATTTTTCACTCTGATTATAGAACTATTTTGGCACTCATCAATATCTGTAGATAAACCACCAAATTTTTTTAATAAGAAATCATTTTCATTCGCATTCTTCCTGGTTTAAAATTCTTCCCTTTAAAGCTACATATAATTTGAATTATAATTTTCATTGCTTTGGCCTTTCTTCTTTTAACATCAGCAAGTTTGTAAAAAGTGATTTTTTTTGCTTTGTTTTAGTAATACTCCTTTTCTGTTTTGTTTTTCTTTTGTTCCATAAAAAGGTATTCTTGCTAACCATGAAAACCAATAATCTTTTGCCTATTTCTCTGCAGCAATTCCTGCTGGTGAACAACAGTGACCAGGTTCTGAAGTGGAAGATAGATCTCAATCAGGGTGGTAAGATCCTGGAGGAGGGGACGTTTAAGTTCCTGCGCTCCAGTGGTATGCCGTACCTGAGCCACGGTGAGGGCGGCGTGGAGGGGCAGCTAGAGCCTGGGCAAGCCTTACAGCTGGGAGTACTCTTCTGTCCCAGTAAGTAATACTACAACTCTTATAACCTCTATACATAGATTACTAACAGGGGATAATTTAAGGTTAAACAATAGGGAAGTTATATGTCTAAAGATGGAGGGGCAGCTGAAGCCTGAGCAAGCCTTACAGTTGGGAGTACTCTTCTGTCCCAGTAAGTATTACTACAACTCTCACAACCTCTATGCATAGATTACTAACAGGTGATGAACTAAGGTTAAACAATAGGGAAGTTATATGTCTGAAGGTGGAGGGGCAGCTGGAGCCTGGGCAAGCCTTACAGCTGGGAGTACTCTATTGTCCCAGTAAGTAATACTACAACTCTTATAACCTCTATGCATAGGTGACAAACAGGGAATCCAATGCTTTTGTTCAGTGAACTAAGGTTAAACAAAAGGAAGTTATATGTCTGAAGGTGTTCAATATAAATAAGTTTTTTTATGCAGATTTCACCGGGCTGGTTTGAAATGACTGAAGTTTCGAAAGCAATCAAATATGATTGCACATATCCATTATTTTAAAGATGATGATTAACTTGATGATTTCCTAAATAATGACAAATACTATAGTATGCCTGTATTAAGAAGTTACATTACATCATGAACCAGTTGTGCCAATGTGTCAAAATGAGTGCTTATATTTATGTGTGACTTTGTGTGATTTTCAGGTAAAGCAGGCCACTATAAGGTGACTACCATGTGTAGTGAGTCCCTTTATTTTACAATTTATGTACTATTTCGTTTGATCTCCAGATAAAGCGGGGCACTATGAGGTGACTGTGCCAGTGTACATCAATGATGAAGAGAAGAGAGCCTACCAGCACATCACACTGTGTGGAGAACTCAAGTCTCCCATGGTGTGGTTTGATCCTCTAGCCATCGTCCTGACGCCTGTCCCTCTGGGCACTGACGTATCCGTAGACTTCAGCATCCTAGCAGCAACCTATCAGACGTAAGAATTTACACTTGGAGGGCCCATGCAGAATTTAAACTATTGGGTTTGTTTTCAGTGGGGGAGGGGTAGGAGGTAGGATTCATTTCGGTCAGTATTCAGGGAGGGGTTTGGTTTTTTTATGATGAAAATTGTAAATTTACTCCTCTGTCATTTCCTCTATCAAAATAACACATTTATCTAAGATTATGCCTTTGTCATTTTCACAATGAAATGATTTACTCCCCTGTTTTTAGCACTTAACCATTATGGGTTAACCAACCCATTATCCTAAAGTTCAAAAAGGTAAAAAGTGACCACACAAGCTGAAGCACATTTAATAGTCATTTAATGTCATTGGATAAGTGGAAAAAGCTGTAAGCAATGTAGTGTGACTTCCAGCCTGTATATGGTGGCCAACACTTTGTAATTTAATAAATAGAAGATCTTATTCAACCCTTTCATACCTGGAGATCTACTTGACTAGTAGCAGTTTTGGCTGATACGGGTATGAATGGGTTAATCCATTATGCACGCCCATGTTATATATATAATTCATAATATCATCCTGGAATTTCTATGTCAATAGTGTTAAAATTCTCTTTTTGGCCAATCTTTTCAAACAATAGTTCAAACAATAGCAATTAACTGCAGTATAGTTTAATATCATTTATTACACCTCACGTGAAGATTCTTGATTCTGGTTGGTCAAGGGCCATGAATTAATCGTCATGTTTTCCTCACTCCTTAGTGACAGACTGTTGTCCTTAACAGCTTATGAAATAATTGAATAGTTCATAGCAACAGCTATGAAATAGTTGACTAGTTACCGCTAGCCCGAAGAATACCCACGAACACCCACAGAGTTTGCCGAGTGACCTACCGGTGAAACTAGTTCAACAAGGCAGACAACGAGTATTTATCCAAAATCACTGGTGTTTGTAATGTTTCCCCCTTTTGTGTTTTGTATTTTGTTCGGTATAATAAAACAGATATGACATCCCTGTGGGGTTTTCACCAGGAATAACTTCCCCTCAAGAGGATTGTCGCCATCGGGCTACGCCCTCGAGTGACAATCCTCTCTCGGGGAAGTTATTCCTGGTGGAAACCCCACAGGGATGTCATATTTGTATAATGTAACCCATCATGTATGTCCATAATACCTGTAACTTGATAACATCCATCTGGTATTTCTTTGTCATTAGTGATATTTGTCATTATTATTATCATTATTATTATTATCATTATTATTATTATCATTATTATTATTATCATTATTATTATTATTATTATTATTATTATCATCATTATTATTATTATTAGTGATAATGGTCGTCATCTATTGTTTTCATTGTTTTCTCTCCCGCAGGAGCACAGTGCTGGACGTGGAGCTGCCTGAGGTGGAGTGTGATGATGGAAGCAAGATCTCACCCCTTGCTGTCACATTTCCTGATGGACAAGGTATGTTATACATCTTTTTCTGAGAAAGTCAATAAATTTATCTGTGTGCTCCATATATAGATATGTTTACCCTTTTCTGAGAAAGATTCTCTGTATCCTAGGATACCCCTTGCTGTCACATTTCCTGATGGACAAGGTACATGGAGAGATAATTTATACATTTACTTTTTATGAGAAAGTCAATAAATTGATTCTTGTGCAAGGCACATGGATAGATAAATTATACATTTACTTTTTCTGAGAAAGTCAATAAATTGATTCTTGTCCAAGGTACATGGAGAGATTATTTATACATTTACTTTTTCTGGGAAAGTCAATAAATTGATTCTTGTGCAAGGTACATGGGTAGATAATTTATACATTTACTTTTTCTGAGAAAGTAAAAAAATTGATTCTTTTGCAAGGTACGTGGATAGGTAATTTATACGTTTGCTTTTTCTGAGAAAGTCCATAAATTGTTTCTTGTGCAAGGTACATGGATAGATAGTTTATACATTTACTTTTCCTGAGAAAGTCAATGTATTCATTCTTGTGCTTTATATATAGATATGTTTACCTACTCTGAGAAATTATTAAAATGATTCTCTGTATTCTAGGATAGCCCTTGCTGTGACATTTCCCGATGGACAAACTACATAGATAGTAGCTTGAGAATCCATCTTATTTCCTAGAATAGTAACTTTATTTCTAATGTTACTTTAAATTCAACATATTTTTTTCTTGAAATCTAGGTTCATTCATACCAACTGAGTGATCTAAGCAAAAGTTTGTTTATTACAGTGCATGTATTCAGAAGATATTTGATTTTCTTTCTGTTTGAGAATTGTTGCAATGCCTCACCTCTGCACAAGGTGAGATTTCATTCCTGCATACAGCATTTGGATAAGTTGCCAGTGACTGGGATTTCCCCTAGAAATCTGCTTTTCTATAACAGTAACATACAGCTTTTCTCTATTAAGCTGTTAAGGGCGGGTAATGTGTGATAACTCATAGTCTATTCAATATCAATGTTTAATGAAAGTCTATATTTGAGCAATGTCTCCATTTTTTGCCAGAGATCAAGCCCTGCTGTGGAGATGAGGGCCACCCAGAACCCTTTGTCTTATCATGCAAGGTCACCTTCAACAGCCCGCGGCCGGTGTCCTTCTGTCAGCCTTTGAACTTCGTAGATTCTTTGGGAAATATGTAAGTCTATGAAAAAAGAGAGGTTTATGATATCTTTGCTTTCGTTTAGACCACCTTTCATCCATAGCCTCAAAATTAAAAAAATAACAAATAAAAAAATACTAAGTTCCATGTAGCCTTGGAAAGTATACTTTCTTCTATTATGGACACCTGTACTAATTGTCATATAATAGAGACCATCTAATTGAGAACTATTGTCGACAATAGGTCCACAATAGAGAGAATTTCTGTTTGAGGTTCATTATCTAGTAATGCTTTTAAATATTTAATATCAATAGAAAAAGCTTATGTGTTGTGTAATATTTTGCAAGAAGATATTTTAACCATCAAAACATGATCACTAAATGTCATAACGATTTATATAAGTTATAGATATACCTTGAAATAATAGATTATGTGAGAAAGATTTATTTAATTGATAGATATATATTTATACAATGGATTTTTGGGGGAACACATACAGCAGTCTATGATCCTTATTTGATTGCATAGTTACAGTATAGTGACCTGACTGACACCATCCTTTTTTGCCTTGCCAGTTTCTCCATACCTGTGACAGCGACTGCAGACAACTGCCTGCTGACCTGCTATCCATTCCTAGCTCAGCACCGCACGGATCATCAGATAGTCTGTGAACAGGTGAGTTGACTATTATGTTACCTGCCAAATATGTTCCTATGATGACTGAACCTTATAAGCCATAATGAATTGCAAGGCAAGAAAATTAGTTGAGGACATCTCTCTCTCTCTCTCTCTCTCTCTCTCTCTCTCTCTCTCTCTCTCTCTC
>OZ012684.1:23171359-23461233 GCA_963942565.1 Maea johnstoni
CTCTCTTTTTTTGGCCAATCCTTTCAAACAATAGTTCAAACAATTGGAATTAACTGCAGTATGGTTATCATATGTAACCCATCATGTAAGTCCATAATACCTGTAGATTTATAACATCCATCTGATATTTGTTATTTATTATTATTATTATTATTATTATTATTATTATTATTAGTGATAATGGTCGTCATCTATTGTTTTCATTGTTTTCTCTCCCGCAGGAGCACAGTGCTGGACGTGGAGCTGCCTGAGGTGGAGTGTGACGATGGAAGCAAGATCTCACCCCTTGCTGTCACATTTCCTGATGGACAAGGTACATGGAGAGATAATTCATACATTTACTTTTTCTGAGTGATCTAAGCAAATATTTGTTTATTACAGTGCATGTATTCAAATAATACTTGATTTCTTTCTGTTTGAGAATTGTTGCAATGCCTCACCTCTGCACAAGGTGAGATTTCATTCCTGCATACAGCATTTGGAAAAGTTGCCAGTGACTCTGGGATTTCCCCGAGAAATCCGCTTTTCTATAACAGTAACATACAGCTGTCAAAGGCGGGTAATGTGTGATAACTCATAGTCTATTCAATATCAATGTTTAATGAAGTCTATAAATGAGCAATGTCTCCATTTTTTGCCAGAGATCAAGCCCTGCTGTGGAGATGAGGGCCACCCAGAACCCTTTGTCTTATCATGCAAAGTCACCTTCAACAGCCCGCGGCCGGTGTCCTTCTGTCAGCCTTTGAACTTTGTGGATTCTTTGGGAAATATGTAAGTCTATGAAAAAATAAGGTTTATGATATCTTCGCTTTCGTTTAGACCACCTTTTTCCCATAGCCCCAAAATTAAAAAACTAACAAATAAAAAGATACTAAGTTCCATGTAGCCTTGGAAAGTATACTTTCGTCTATTATGGACACCTGTACTAATTTTCATATAATACAGACCCTTTTATTTGAGAACTACTGTCAACAATAGGTCCACAATAATGAGGATTTCTGTTTGAGGTTCATTATCTAGTAATGCTTTTAAATATTTAATATCAATAGACAAAGCTTATGTGTTGTGAAATATTTTGCAAGAGGATATTTTTACCATCAAAACATGATCACTAAATGTCAATAACGATTTATATAAATTATAGATATACCTTGAAATAATATATAATGTAGTACATTATATATTATTTCAAGGTATATCTAATTGTAGGAAAGATTTATTTAATTGATCGATATATTTATACAATGGATTTTTGGGGGAACACATACAGCAGTCTATGATCCTTATATTTGATTGCAAAGTGACCTGACTGACACCATCCTTTTTTACCTTACCAGTTTCTCCATCCCTGTGACAGCGACTGCAGACAACTGCCTGCTGACCTGCTATCCATTCCTAGCTCAACACCGCACGGATCATCAGATAGTCTGTGAACAGGTGAGTTGATTATGTTACGTGCCATATATGTGCCTATGGTGACTGAACCTTATAAGCCATAATGAATTACAATCTCTCTCTCTCTCTCTCTCTCTCTCTCTCTCTCTCTCTCTCTCTCTCTCTCTCTCTCTCTCTCTCTCTCTCTCTCTCTCTCTCTCTCTCTTCTCTCTCTCTCTCTCTCTCTCTCTCTCTCTCTCTCTCTCTCTCTCTCTCTCTCTCTCTCTCTCTCTCTCTCTCTCTCTCTCTCTCTCTCTCTCTCTCTCTCTCTCTCTCTCTCTCTCTCTCTCTCTCTCTCTCTCTCTCTCTTGTATGTATATATTTATATATATATATATATATATATATATATATATATATATATATATTATATATATATATATATATATATATATATATATACACACACACACATATATATATATATATATATATTTATATATATATATATATATATTTATATATATATATATATATATATATATATATATATATATTTATATATTTATATATATTTTTATCTATCTTTCTATCTATCTATCTATATCTGTCTATTTGTCTGTCTGTCTGTGACATAATGATACTGCAATGTTGCTTGTGATAATGTCGATTCTAAACCATTCACTATGATCGATTTCCCTATACACAAAGGATAAAAGATTCTGCATTCTTTAGAAATAGACAAAACTGTTTTCAAAACACATAAATTTACTTTTAACGCAGATGTGAGCATGTTATCTTTATAGATAAACTTGCCTATGGTGGTTAGTGATAAGCTCTTTCAATTCTTGATCGATTGCCATTCCATTTTGCATATTCACATCTTTCACATTTTTCTCTAATTGGCAGTCTATTGTGCTTAACAATTTAACTCTCACTTCTGTCACATATTTGAATGAAATATCCTATATTTTTCTATATTCCTCACAGAAAATGAACTGATATCCGACAGCGTCTTTTTCTAAAGGCTTGTTGCCCTCTCACTCTCTCACTTTTAACCAAACCTCTTGGAAGGAACGCGTATACCTGACCTAACCTTTCCCTGTGTTTTGTTTTAGGATTCAGACTACCTGAGTTATTATGTCTTTGTCAATGACTACCCTAGTAGTGTGTTCGTAAGTAGGCATGACTGAACAACAAAATTACACCCAATGATCACCATTAAAACTTCCATGATGCATTGTGTTGTCTTTATGCTCTTATTATCAAGGATCCTAGAATGGTATTGGACTTTGCTGCATGGCTTTTTCTATTTCTAGCAATCAGTTTATTGCTATATTGTGTAAATATATATTTCAAGGAACAAAGGCTTCTGTTCACAGCCATTTTTTTCTATTATTAGAATTTGAATTATTTGGTCAATGTTACCATGCTACTCACTCAATAGTAGATTCTGTTACTAGTGAAAATATAGCACAGATATTTCCCTAATTTATGAATAGTTTAGAGATTCTCATAATATCAATGCTAAGAGATTCTACACAATAACCATCGAAAGAAATTATAGAACAGTTGTAAAACCTTCATAATATATTGACAGCTTCAAGTTTCTTCTGTGTAGAATTTGTTAGGTATATATATATATGCTTAATAAGATTTTTCAGAACTGACCAATTAAGTCTTAAGGATATTATCTAATATGTTGACCTTAAGAAAAAAGATTGTTCCATCAAATATAAGAATGCTTGCGTGTTATATGTATATTATACTTGGAACCTCATTTTATTGATATATCAGTGTTTGTATGTGAAATTTTTATGACTTTTTATTCATGTGGCAAGCAGTATGGTTTGTGTGCTTTTTCTGTGGAATTGATATCACTATGTTTGATATGTGTCTGCATTTATTTTTGGAAACAAGGTAATAATAAACCTGTTTTCATGCTTCTCCTGCTTGCTGGTTTTCAGGGCACATCATTGAAGGGCAGAAGGACGGCCTCCAAGGAGAGTGTGAATGTTGGAGAAGCAGTGTTTGTTCCCTGTATCTCCCCTCCACGAGCTCCCAGCAGGCCTAGCACGGCCGCCACCAGCTCCAACTTCCAAATCTCATCCTCTAGTTACGAGGACAGCTCACAAAGTGTAACAGGTAAGAAGCAGTGTTTGTTCCCTGTATCTCCCCTCCACGAGCTCCCAGCAGGCCCAGCACGGCCGCCACCAGCTCCAACTTCCAAATCTAATCCTCTAGTTACGAGGACAGCTCACAAAGTGTAACAGGTAAGAAGCAGTCTTTGCTCCCTGTATCTCCCTTGTGCAAGATCTCAACAGGCAAATTTCACTAAGCAGGTCTACAGAGACCATGTTTAAACACTGAGGACGGGTCTTGAAGTTACCACACATACTGTAAAGTTCGAAATATTGGGGTGGAACTATTATTGGCGACATTAGCGAGTTGGTCAGATTCGCTAATATTACGATCCGTTTATATTTGTTCCATTTTTCAACGATTTTCTTTGTTTTTCTAGGTAGTCTCACAATTTCGTAACACTTCAGGTTAGAGTATGTTCTACTAGTATATTGAATGAAAGTGAGGAATTGAAATTATGCTCCGTGTATATAGAAGACTTTCAAAACGAAGATGGCTTTAGGGATACTGTATATAAATCATTATTGATATACTCGTATTTGAAATGATGATTTTTATTGGCCAAACACTGACTGCGAACAGTTGAAATGACCGTGAACTACAAGGCGACGGAGACGAATCAGAAACGAAATACATCCCCCCAATCTCTGTCAGTTACGTTTCCACTACTAGCTTAATGAATACAGTAATGTCTATACTTTTATGATTTTATGTAATGTCCCCGTCCCCTGGTAGTCTAGAACATACGTATTTAGTTCAAAAAACGGCCGAAACTTTGCACGGGCCTCCAGGCGCGTCTCTGTGTTTGGAGGCCATGTGCACCAGCGTGGATCAAGGCACGTCCGCAAAAATAACGCGCCACATTTTGACCATTTATCAAACCAGTCTAGTTTGAATATCTGGCGGCAGATGGCGCTTTTCGAGATGGTTCACACGCTAATATTACGATTCGCTAATATGGAAAAATTTATCAATTTGCTAAATTTAAGCACGCCAATATTTCGAACTTTACAGTATATAGTACTCGTCTTCTAAGTCAGGATCTGATTTCGCTAAGAGGTAAAAAGAAGTTCAGGCCTAAGTGCAGTTAGATCGGTCCTAACTTCCCAACAGGACCAGCACAGCTGCCACTAGCTCCAATTTTTAGCATTTCCCTTTTATTGTGACAGAATCTACATATCCAAGCACTCCTAGAGATGGCGCTCTGAACAAGGCCCCCTCTGACTCTGAGCAGCAGAGTAAGGGAGGGCGGCAGGACATCACCTCACGCTCACTTGGCTCTGCACTCTTTCCCGAAGAGGACACAGAAGAGGGGATCTTCCACACAGAAGTCTTGCTCTCCGTTCAGCGATGGTTCTCCGCCCAGGGATGGCCTGGTGGACCTCATCCTATCAATATACCTGAAGCACTCAGAAGGTAAATATATTGCAGTCTCAATCTGCATATCTATTTTTTGAACAGGTGTGCTTTTAGTGGGCCACAATTACAAAATATCTTAAATGGGGAGTTAACTTTTCCATGCCTGGTACACCCCAAGACTGCCACTATGTATGTGGATATCATTGATAAAAGCATAATCCCCAGGACTATTTGAAAAAGGATTGTCAATCAATACCCAACCAAATATACTTTACTTAGAATTCCTGCGTTACTCATGATTTATGGTCAAAATTGAAAAAGCCCCATTTGTCAAGGAACTAATCATGAACTCTCGTAGCCAAATGTGCTGAGGACCTTTGTTGAATCTCTCATAGCCCTTTAGGTGCTCCATCAAAACAGTTTTATGGCAATTGTTTCTCATAGCATGTATTCAAAACATTTTAATGCACACTGCACCACCATTTAAAAGCATCTTATTATACATTTAGATTCAGACTGCACCATCTTGAAAAATCTTAATAATCTCATCTCCTTGTTAATACATTTAGACTATATTTACCATAGTACTATTCAGACAGTGGAATGACATGCGCTATTCTGATGTTTTAGTGGTATCAGTAAGAAGCCTGCGGATGAGGAACAGAAGCATCCCAAGGGAGGCACCTGGGAGGCCAACAACCTGAAGAAGGAATTCAAGACTGTGTATGACATGATGTGCCACCTGTGTGGCCGCCAGGTTCCCGGGATCCCCATCAACCAGCCCATCCCCAGAGAGCCCACTGAGAGGGCCAAACAGATCTACTGGCAGCACGCTACTCTTCTCACCTTCCTCAAGTAAGTCTTTTAAGTACAAAGATGTCTCAAAATTACTAGTTTTAAGAATCTTTTTGTTTTAGTACAATGAATATTGAATTCAATATTGAATACTTTACAAATTTAAGGTTTGTTCCAAAGTTATTTTTAAAAGTATAAAAGGCCCAGACGACATTCATCAATGAATTCTTTTATGGTTATGGTTGTTGACTATAGGATCTTGAACAATGAAATGGTTGATCACTGTTCGCTTTTATTAGTTTGTGTCTTTCTTTCAGGGCACAGAGGGCATGGAGTGTGTTTGTTCATTTAAGCCTGGACATCTTATTGAGCTCCTGTGAGGACTACAAGAATTGATGGTTGTTGATTTGTTTTATTGATTTATTGGTGTTTACCTTTAAGGGCACAAGGTGCGTGTGTCGCCTCTATCAAGCTTGAATATCTCATGGAGCCCACAGACTACAAGAAATAATGGTTGCTGATGTATTGTATTCATTTGTTTGTGTTTACCTTTAAGGGCACAGGGTGCGTGTGTTGCTTCCATCAAGCCTGAATATCTGATGGAGCCCACGGACTACAAGAGATGGGTTGAGCTCCAGAGGGCGCTCGAAGCAGAGAAATACAAAGACGGGATCCGTGAGAACAAGGTGAAGACTGAAGAAGAGGAGGCGCTAGAAGATCAGCTATTTGAGGCTGTCTCTAAGAGAGCTTGGACTGATGTACTCTTACAGTTACTCAAGGTACAAAACCTACATTCAGTAATGTATATATGTATTTTAGATGAATCACATTTGGTTTTTATGATTATGATTAATGTTAATATAGGAATGTTGCAGTTATCTATTTAGATGTATTTAAGAATGAGAACATTTTGCCAGTATATCTTTTGTTTTTTACAAGATCTATGAGATTAAAACATAGTCTGATAATTAGAAATAACTAATATATGTTGCTGATGTTGAACTGGCTTAAGCATGCTGGAATCCTAAGTGATATACACATAGTTTGATTTTGGATAAAGAAAAACAAAAAACAATAAGGCTATTCTTTGCATTGCGATTTCTTGGTATCTGGAATATCAGACTTGAAAAAGGTCAACCCTGTACCTTTACAAACATTTTATCTCACAGTGTTTTTTTTGAAGAAGAGCTTGATTGTGTATTCACAAATGAGCAAATTGAGCTCTTGTATTTGTATTGTTACATTTTGATAGGCAAGTACATCCTTTCTCTTTAGACCACGTGTTAGCAAGAACTAGTCCACAATAGTTTAACAATTGCTGTGCTTAACTCTAGTATGTCACTACTTATGTCGTACATAGGTCCCATCGGTATTAATGGTTTTGTGATCAAGGAAACCCTTCATTTTTCAGACGTTAGTGTTAGCAAGAATTACCCCACGCCAGTTTAAGAATCTCCCTGTGCCTGATCGCAGTGTGTCGATGCCTGTGGTGAACCCTGACCCTCTGTGTAGTAACGTCTACAGCATGGGTGAGCGCATCGTGCTAGCCTGGCTCAATCATCACTATGAACAGCAAAGAAACAAGATATGGGAGGACTGTACAAAAGGTAAATAATTAATATTCAAATTGGTATTTTGTGTTCAAGAACAACAAAAGATAGAAGGCTACTAACATTAAACATAGATATCTAAGAGAAAAAATACATTAGACTCACCCTAATCACCATTTAGTATAATATGAGATAATGGATGTGACTGATATAAGTGTGAATATATTAGGGTAAATTTCTCACAAGGGCATTGTTTAAGATTAGAATCTGAATATTGCTTATGTTATGTGTTGATATTATTATTGTACATTTGATGCAATACACAGCATCTCTGCTTTGTTCTTTTGCCTAGAATCTAATGTTATTAGAAGAGCAACCCCCACCTGATAAAGTCTCTTTGGTAATTAGATGTTTTTATGTTTTAGGAGGTGTCCCACCTTCCCGCTGGATTGTGAACTTCGACTATGACCTGCTGGATGGACTTGTTATAGCTGCTGCTTTGGGCGCACACCTTCCTTTTTTGGTTAGTTTAATCAAATGTTTATACCTTTCATCCAAATGTTTCTACTAAAACATTTATCTTTACTAAATGTTTTAATGAGAATGTGTATCACAACTCAACTCTTATTAATATTTTGCCATGTTTTTTCACAGAAATGTCATGACATTCAAATGGCAGTTTTCAAGAAATATGAGTTTCCTATGTTCAAATGTCTGGACTTCATTATCTATTTTAGCAGATATTAGTGTGAATTAGAAAGGGTTTATTTTCTGTACTAGCTAAAAGCTAATGCAATGTTTTATCGTTCGGTTTTGGCAAATTTTTATGTTTTTCATCCTAGATTGAATTTTGGTTTCTGTGCATGGATATAGTGTTTTGATATACTTTGCCATAAAGTGTATAACATACATGTGCATGGGTCAGTAGACACAATGCATAACAATGAATATTCTTTGTATGCATTTATAAATAGGCTATGTAATGTTTAGATATACACGTTCAATGATATATTGAATAACACCAACTGTTTGAGCTAATAGATACAAAAAATGATAATCAATGATCTTTTTATACATTTTTTCATTCATTACTATTTGATGTTTTGTGCATATTCAGGTAAAGACCCATCTGCATGACATGTACACCCGTCCCAGTACAGCAGAGCAGTGTCTACACAATGCCCTCAAGGTGGTCAATGCCATGAGGTACATAGGAATGGACTATGACATACAGGTAGGTTTCATGGAATGAATTACTTATATGTGAACGCAATTCTAAATACAATTATCTGGATCCAGCATGGTGATGGAATGTTAAAACATACGTAGTTTTGGAATTGGGAACATGCAATAATGCAAATTATTGATCAAAGTTTTTCTAATCTATGGTTTAAGGAGCATGATAAGCTGATAAATTGATAATCAGTGTTTAACAATAAAAGATGATTTCTCAGGTAGTTAGATGAATAGATAGAAAAATGTATACTGCTGTATTTGATGTGTACTGAATATATATAAAAAACTGGACATTATTATTGCTGAAGATGGCCACATCTGAAAGATCTATGAAATGGCAGAATGCTCCTGAATATTCTGTACCCCAAATTCTCATTTGCCATAAACCATGTTGGCCCTTAATTCAAACAATGAAAATTTGAAAAAAAAAAATTCATAGATATGTCTTTCAATAACAATTAATTTTGCACAACCATTCCTGCAGGCCATTGACATCACTGACCCCAACCCGATCCTGCTGCTGCTGTTGACTGTGCACCTCTACCAGTGCCTGCCACAGTACCTCCCAAAGACCTCCGTGGAGTTCATAGGTAGTCTCCATGCCACCGTAGTCAGACAGGTAAGTAGCATTCAGTTTCCGTGAGCTGCATTGACCAAGTAAGGCCTGAACGGTTCATGTTATTTTTCTGATGAAAGCATCAATTGGAAAGTACGTGAAAGAGAAACTTTGATAAGAATATAGTGATTGATTTTCTTTGAATATTTCTCTTCAAAATATTGCTTTATTCCCAAATCATTCTCATAACCTCATAAGAAGTTCCATCCAATGTTTTCTTGGGAAACATTTTGTGCATCAATGGGTTAACAGTGGCTATTTGTAATAAATTACTATATGAGAAAATAGTATACAAAATAAAAGATGGAAATTCATCTATAACCCTTGTTTTTTTGGTTGCATTTTACTTTTTATATATAATAAAATGAACATGGAGAGATACTTCTTTTCATTATATTTTGCCATTATCAGAACCGTATTCCTCTGAATTAGCACACATGCCAAGATTGGTCCATTTCTATGATAAATGACATACCTTTTGGTCATGCTTTCAGGTGAAACTGAGCAACCCCAGCAGCAAGCCCCTGACATACCACGTCCTCATAGCAGGCCTGGATGCCAGGGACTTCAAGAGCGTGAAGGGCGACTCTGTGACCATACCGCCCAAGAGCACCCATAGCCTTGCCATCGAGTTCAAGAGTCGCTTTCTGCGGCCAGCCGAGGCAGTGCTGGTGCTGGTCGGAAGAAGAGCCGGCTCATCTGTTGGTTCAACATTGGTATTTAACCTCAGGACTCAAATAGACAACATAACCCCAAGGGTAAGAGTGCTGATTATTTAAGTTGATTTATTATCGGTTAAAAGATTTGAGTTTAAAGTAAATTTAGCAAAGACCATCCTACATGTAGGTGATAGTCTGATTAATTTAATATGATTCACGAAAGGTTCGAATCAATAAATGACTCTGTAAGTTTGAAAATGTTAAAGTTGATGGTGTGGTAAGCAAAAAACTATTTGTATGTTTAGTTGAATAACCAATGATATGTAAAATGGTCTAACTGTAAATGTGCAACTTTCTATGAGACTAACAAGACAACCCTAGAGAGTTATCTGAGAGTAACTGACTTGATGTTCAGTTCCCAGTTTCCTGTTTCCTGTTTTGCTTTTGCAACAGCTTTGAGACCTGCCAAAGATGGCAATTTATTGGCAATTTATCCATGAATATACATGCGTATTGCAGGACACTGAAAAATGTGAGTCTCCCTGCTATGAGTTGCACAAGATTGCTCTGTCGGTAACAAACCCCTTTAAAGAAGGCAGTGAATTCCGCATTGTGCTGGTGGAGGCCAAGGGGGACGTTTTCCAGGAGAAGAAGAACACAGCATTGCTCGAGGCGCCAAAAAGGAAAAACAAGAAGATCACATCAAAGATAGATGCTGGCAAGAAACTGAGACCTGAAACACCAGAAACGCCACCTGCAAAACCCAAATATGTGGATACAGCAGAGGATACTGAGGCTGATTGTAAGATACCTCTACATGTTCCTTTCTATTGTTAATTATTTGTTGATTACAGTGTTAATATTATTGTCATATCCCTCAACTCATTGATGCTCGCTTTGGCCAAAAGCAGTCTGACAATTATTTTGAAATCATATAGGTGAAAATAAATTCAGGAAATGATTTGAAGGAGAAATGTTTTTTCGAAACACTACCAACAACTTTTCGTCAAATATTTTTGCAAAATGCCAAATTATTATAAAAAGTATCCTAGATCCAGATAACAATTTCTGGAGGGACTCTTATGCATAAATGGTTTAAATACTAACTATGTGATGCCCTTAAAGTGTCCTTAAGATGCATTTGTAGAATGCCACCACCTTTGATATTATCCCAATTGTTTTCCAGTGGATCCAGACACGATGATGAGTGCGTTTTTCTGCCCCGCCCCCAGTATCTACCTCGAGGGGGAGGAGACCAGTCATGTGGAGCTTCACTTCCTGCCGTTCCACACGGGGAAGCGTCAGTGCTCCATCATCCTGATCAGCGAGGAGGTGGGCGAGGTGCTCTACTCCATAGAGGCCACGGCTCACCTGCCCCTCCCCTCCTCATTACCATTCAAAAAGTCTACCAATAGCGTCCGCATCAGCAGTGCTGCTGCAGCAGGTAAGACATTTACGCCATTTCCATGTTCATTCAGTCTTTTTTTACTCGTTAGGTAATGGAAACCTAAAAATTGAGAGCATAAATTCTTGAAAAGAAATTGTTAAATTTGACCCATGAAATACAGTACTGAACTCAATATTACTTCCAATTTGGTCTTACATTTAGTCTTTTAGTTGGTAGGTAAGGGAAAATTAAAAATTTACAGCTTAAACTCTTGAAAAGAAGCTGTTAAATTTGACACATGCATGCAGAAATGTTTTGCGAGTCTATTATGTTGTATCTTATTCAAAGTTTAGCAACAAGTTTTTACCAAGTAAATTGTGTACTTGCTGTATATGAATGATAATACAAAGATATCTTTGAGTTCTGTTATTATCAAAAAAACTCATTTTACTATAAATTCTCAGTGATGTGGGACACTCTTTAATAATTACAATTTTTATGGGTTCAGGGTGGCCCATGTTTTCTTAAAAATCCCTTGATGTTGTATATAATAGCAGGATTTACAGCACCAACCATATTTTGTGAAATGGCAAACCTTGATAGTTCAAGGGTTGCCCAGATTTACCATTATTTATTTTCCTCGGGTGGTCTAAATTTCCGAGAATTTACTGTAGTGTTAATGGTCAGGTAATATGTGAAAAATACAATTCAAGAGTTTTTATTATGTACATATATTGAGTTACAAAAAACTCAGGCCTGATGTGGTGCATATAAAGGGTTTAGTAATGATATCATTTTACTAATACTCTTTCAAGGGTACTCCTATTCACTCTGGGGTTATCATGCCTGTTTCTACACTTTCAGCCAATACAAGAACTCTTGAAGGTAGTTTATAGCCCTTGTTCTTGCTAATTACATGCTTAACCATAATCATCACCACCAAACTAACCTTAATTGTTGAAATGTAACCCATTGATCAAATGTGATTGTGCTCCATTAATTGTTGTGTGCTTTGATGATTTGCTTTATAATTTGGAAACTAATACAAATTGGAGAAAAAAGGACCATTAAGTCACCTTGGACTAATCATTACATTTTTTGCCAAGTAATGACTTGAATGGTCATTACATTTGGATGGTATCCTTATACTAGCATAGAAAAGCTTGCCTTAAATAATCCACTGTTAAATGGATATTTATCCCTGTAATTATTTTTGTCATGAAGTACATACAATCTGAGGGTCATAGTCATAGAAAGTGTAGGTCTTGATGAATATAAATACAATGTGATTTTGATTTTATGAAAATTGAAAGAAAGAGTATTGTTTTATCGTAAGTGATTTTATTGACATGAATGTGTTGATATTTTATTCTTCTGATTCCTAACAAGGCTGAGGTATTGATTCCAATGTCGTAACTTACTTCTCTGCTTCATCTCATGTCACGCAATATTACAGCTATTGGCAAATTCATGCCAAATGTTTCTATGCTAAAATGTTACTTCAACAACCTTCCTGATATTGTTAATTCATTCACAATTTTTACTTATGTAATATGTCATATCAAATTGTATAAATGGTAGTACTAGCAGTAGTAGTAGAGGGAAAAGAGGAAAAGTAGTTGTGTTGTTAATATATCGAGTAGAAGTTGTAGTATTAGCAACGGTAGTTGTAGTAGTGGTATTAGAAGTAGTAGTAGTAGTAGTAGTAGTAGTAGTAGTAGTAGTAGTAGTAGTAGTAGTAGTAGTAGTAGTAGTAGTAGTAGCGATAGTAGTAGTTGAAATAGTTGAAATAGTTTTGTGGTAGAAGATGTGAACTATTTTTTTTATATTTGACTGTTTATCATCACTATACCTACTAACCAATTTATAGTCTTGGACTCTTTCTTGGGGTCTAACTTCCACTCACCCTTTTCTCTTAAGATTGTAATTCACTAGGATATATTACTCTTTGATATCTTGACTTTTCAAATTTAGAATTATTAATCACATGACAAAATACTTGTTTCATCCAATTTATAATATAAAGGCAAGATATCTATACTCTTCCTATTAAAATACTTCCACAATATCTAGACTTTATTATTTCAATAATTCTACAATTCTTTTTCTTCCAACCTCCTTTACCTCTATCTTGACACACAAGTAGTTATCATCCTATTTCAATAAGTAGAATTCTTTCAACATATTTTTTTAAGCTTTTTAATGGATATTAATGTTAATACCTAATTAGTGATGTTAATATAGGTACATTCTTACTTCCAAACCAAGTCTGATATAGGTATGAAGGATATGCATTCCAAAAAGAAGTAGTTTATATTGGTCCTCCTATTTCCTAATAAAACCATGACCTCTTGAGGACCCATTGAATAGTATTGTACCTGTACTGGACAGTAAGGTAAGGATAAGCAATTAGTATCATTAAAAAATATTAAAAACAAACTTATAATTAAAAGAAATGAACTTTAGCAATATGCTTTTGTATGGAACCTTAACCCTTATGCTGCTGGTGGCTATTTTTGCCAATACAAAATGATGAAAAAATTCTGAAAATGAATGAAACCCTGGCAAATGGGTACTCATCTGTGAGTACTCAGCTAGAGCTATCCAATGAATACCAACATGACAGGGCTTTGATGGTTTTCAAAACTTTTTCTGTCCTTGTGCTCTGGATGAAAGTAGCCTTAGCATTAGAAGGGTTAAGATCTGCTGTTATAATCGTAGCTAATGGGTTCCATATAGCTGTAATTGCTGTTTAGCTTTAGCAAATGTCTTTTACATGGTACCCTAGATCTGCTCTGATTAAGATTAAATGTGTTCACCTCTACGTATATGACGTATGTCTGCACTGATTAAGGAGACTTGATGTAATATATCTGTATACGATCCATTAAGATATGTGCTTGTGATGTGTTGTTGCAGGCCATGGGCGTGGATTATTTGGCGGGGACGACCGTGTGGTGTACTGGAAGTGTGAGAGTCACCAGGTGCTGAAGGAGAACCTGTCTATCCCTGTGACCAACTCCTCAAGGGAAAGAGCTCTTATCATCGCATCACAACAGGTAAGACTCCTGCATACAACAATAGCTGAGCAAAAAATCTATCAAGTCAAATAAAGGACATATTCAGAGGATTTAAAGGAGATTTTATCAATTATAAATTGGAATTTTATTTACAGTATTTTTTTTCAGATTGATAATTTTTAAGGGTCCATAAAGTCGAATCAGGGAAATACTTACTAGATTCATATTGATTCAAATGAATTTGACTTGGAATTTCATTCATAGTAAGTTTTACAAATTTGATAAGGATCTACAATGTCAAATATGGGACTTATTTATTATTTATGTGATTCAAGGCACTTAAACAATTTAGAATTGGAACTTCTTTTAAGGTAATTGTTTTGCAAGGCTAAATTGTGACTAACCAGTTGTTTTCAATGGAGGAGACTGGAGTACCTGAGAAAAGTATCAGTTATAACTAACCCCAAGTGACATGCAACTTTCTTACATGCCTGAAGCTAGGTTATTGATACACATAGTTGCCTGGCACATTCCTAGTTGAGAGAAAAGAGCCCTTTTCTTTGGTCATAATGTTACTGTCATTCCATTAATGCTTAGTTTAGCTGATTAAATAAAGGTCTTATTATGTTTTTAACTTGCTTATAAACATTAGACAGGGACAGGGTAGCTCAATTGGTTAGGTGTTGGACCAGCGATCAGAGGGTCGCCGGTTCGATTCCCAGCCGGGTAACTTTGGTCTGTTCTTGGGCAAGACAGTTAACTTCACATTGCCTCAGTTCACCCAGCTGTGAATAGGGTACCTGGCATTAAGGGCAGAATGGCTATGTGATTGCTTCAACCTAAGAGCGCCGAAATGGCTGCCAAGATTGCATGCTCCCCAGTGAGTTGAAATGGTTCAAAGATTGAACAGGCCTGCTGGGGAATAAATTTAAGTGTCGTGTGAGCATTGATAAAATGGAACAAGACTATAAACCTAACATTTATTTATTTTTATTTTCATTAACTTATTTGTTTGAAATTCAATGATTAATGGTATAGAGGAAGTCCATACCAGCGTTATATGTTGACATGGGAATATATATTCCAATAGCGAATTGCACACTTCAAATTCCCAGCCTACCCTGAATATCAAAAAGGTAACCACCAAATTTTGTGATCTCGCACACACTCGATCATAACAAATACTTTCACACATTTGTTTGCTGTTAAAAGCAGACATGAGTGTCTTTTGAGAACTATCCACTTGAGGCCAAAGCCAACTGTATTTGATTGTTGAAATATAAATATGCTGTTTTTGCACGTTGTGCTGTCAACTTGATTTTTAAGAGGTATTGAAATTTCACTGTGTCCAACTGTCACTTTTATTGCCCATTTTAATACTTGCATTTCAGCATGACGTGTTTAACTCTTTCACATGAGTGACACATGGTCTGACACAAATGGAAATATTTTGATAATATATATATATATATATATATATATATATATATATATATATATATATATATATATATATATATATATATATATATATATATATATATATATAATATATATATATATATTTATATATTTATATATATATATATATATTTATATATATATATATGTATATGTATATATATATATATATATATATATATATATATATATATATATATATATATATATATATATATATATATATATATATATATATATATATATATATATATATATATATATGTATTTGCATGCATATCAGTGCTGTACATTGAGATGTGAGGACTTTTGTTTTGCTGTGAAGCATGATGATTGCAGAATAGAAATAGTACTAAATTGCAGATTGTCTCAATTTCATATTTTCAATATCAGGAGAATTTTATTCTCTAGGATTCAGCATGGGGATCACTATCAAATATGATTGATACATTTAAAAATCAATAGGTAGCAGAAACCACTAGCTATACCCAGTCATGCATAAAATAAAATATACACCAAATAAAAGGAAGGCATTTGAGTTTAGCAACTGTCATGCACGTTTGTTTTGAGTTACATATATAATTGTATTAGACCGTATTATCATATTTAAAACTCATTTAGAAAATTCAGCGAAAAAAATAGAAACGGTTTTGATGTATTTTTATGTAATATTAAGTGGTATTTGTTGTGCAGTTGTAGCATATGACAGAGATCCTGGATTTTCTTGCATATGAGTGGAAAAAGACACAGTTGTGATGCATTTCTATGTGAGTTTAAGTGGTATTTTTTGTGCTGTTGTAGCATATGACTGAGATGGAGCTCCAGAGGAGAAGGATCACTGGTACACTGGCCAGTGCCACCATCACAGCCAGGACACAGAATCTACTCACAAAAACACCCGCGACTCTACCAAGGCGACTACCAAAGGTATGTGCTTTAGGAAATATTACCATTCACAATCGCTGTGCACTAACACGGGCACTGCCCCAGATGATCACCTAAGATCTGTGTCATAAGCAATATCAATACTGATCATCATCAACTGCTTTGAGCAATGGGTTTTTGATTAGTTTTTATTGTATTTTCCCACTGTTGGTTTTGAATATTATTTTCAATGATTATTGGCCAATTCAAAGGTAGATTTCCATTCATTCTAGAGGATTTTTAATATGGCCAAGCCCATGGTCATATTCCTTCGGCATTCAATGAAGACAGGCCTATGAGGCTCCACTGATTATCAGTAACAACTATTGGGCACTATTTTAGCAGGAAAAATAGTGATATATTTTAATAGGGTATGGTGTTTATTATTAGAAACCTTTAGTAAGAAAAATATACAGCATGTTTGCATATATTATGCCTGAATTTCTGTTTTCATGTGAGTATGTTACTTCCAGGTGCAGTCTGCTGATGGGGTGAGCTTCACAGTGGAGGCCGACTCTGAGTATTTCAGTGCTCCCCGCAGCCTCTTCGTGCCCAATCCTCTCAATGCCAAGCCCAAGACAGCCGAGGCCATCGTCAGGAGCGGGCACAGAGCCAGCAGGTCACCAGCGGGGCTCTTTGGAAATGAAGGTAGATTTACTGAGTCCAGATAGAAATGATTTCCACAATGAATGTGGTTATTCCTAATGCTGCTGGCTAATTTTGCCAATATGAAATGATGCAAAAAAGCTAATGAATGTGGTTATTCCTAATGCTGCTGGCTAATTTTGCCAATATGAAATGATGCAAAAAAGCTAAAAAAAATGACTGAAACCCTTGGTACTTATCTGAGAGTATTCGGTGAGAGCTATCTAATGAATACCAACGTAACAGGGTTTAGATGGTTATCAAAAATCTTTGCATCCTTATGCTTTGGGCGAAAGTAGCCTTAGCATTGGGAGGGTTAATGTATGAAAGATGGCCAAGTACAAAAAGTTATATAACAAAGCCATGAGCCAAGCAAAGCACCCAAGTCTAATTTAACCACAGATGAAAGACTCTTCTGCCATTGATCTTATTTGAGGATAAACAACTTTCATTATCAAATTGAGGATTATTAGAAGAAGATCCTGTCCTGTATGTATAAGATGTAAATAAAAATCATGATAAGTTTAGGCGCATGATGCATCTCTTATTATCTTTTTTGTTCAGCATTGTTTTTCAAGCAAGATTAATGTTGTCCTATATTGCTTTACACAGTCAATGGGTCTCAAAAAAATGCAATACATATTAATGCTGTGACCTTTTGGTATATTTTTTTCTTTATTTGTTTATTTGTTTATTTGTTTGAATTACAAGTTGTTTTGGATCATTATACAATTAGGTTGCTCATTAAAAAGAGCTGTTCCAATACATAAATGATGGTCCAAGAGTAATCATAATATTGTGCCTTTTTGACTGAATTCTCTATGTTCTTTTAAGGAGTGGTGTTGGATGATGGTACTGTGGATCTCCCCGTCACATTCAATGCTAAGGGTCCAGGTCACTACCCCTGCAAGGTGATTCTGCGCAGTCAGGATGATATCAGGGTCTACCACATAGAGTGCACAGTCAACCCTGAAGGCAGCAACGCACACCTGGAGTTCACCTCACCTGTACACCAATCAGTCACACAGGATATACCAGTGGTAAGACAATAGAATCTCTCACCTGTACACCAATCAGTCACACAGGATATACCAGTGGTAAGACAATAGAATCTCTCACCTGTACACCAATCAGTCACACAGGATATACCAGTGGTAAGGCAATAGAATCTCTCACCTGTACACCAATCAGTCACACAGGATATACCAGTGGTAAGGCAATAGAATCTCTCACCTGTACACCAATCAGTCACACAGGATATACCAGTGGTAAGACAATAGAATCTCTCACCTGTACACCAATCAGTCACACAGGATATACCAGTGGTAAGACAATAGAATCTCTCACCTGTACACCAATCAGTCACACAGGATATACCAGTGGTAAGACAATAGAATCTCTCACCTGTACACCAATCAGTCACACAGGATATACCAGTGGTAAGGCAATAGAATCTCTCACCTGTACACCAATCAGTCACACAGGATATACCAGTGGTAAGACAATAGAATCTCTCACCTGTACACCAATCAGTCACACAGGATATACCAGTGGTAAGACAATAGAATCTCTCACCTGTACACCAATCAGTCACACAGGATATACCAGTGGTAAGACAATAGAATCTCTCACCTGTACACCAATCAGTCACACAGGATATACCAGTGGTAAGACAATAGAATCTCTCACCTGTACACCAATCAGTCACACAGGATATACCAGTGGTAAGACAATAGAATCTCTCACCTGTACACCAATCAGTCACACAGGATATACCAGTGGTAAGACAATAGAATCTCTCACCTGTACACCAATCAGTCACACAGGATATACCAGTGGTAAGACAATAGAATCTCTCACCTGTACACCAATCAGTCACACAGGATATACCAGTGGTAAGACAATAGAATCTCTCACCTGTACACCAATCAGTCACACAGGATATACCAGTGGTAAGACAATAGAATCTCTCACCTGTACACCAATCAGTCACACAGGATATACCAGTGGTAAGACAATAGAATCTCTCACCTGTACACCAATCAGTCACACAGGATATACCAGTGGTAAGACAATAGAATCTCTCACCTGTACACCAATCAGTCACACAGGATATACCAGTGGTAAGACAATAGAATCTCTCACCTGTACACCAATCAGTCACACAGGATATACCAGTGGTAAGACAATAGAATCTCTCACCTGTACACCAATCAGCCACACAGGATATACCAGTGGTAAGGCAATAGAATCTCTCACCTGTACACCAATCAGCCACACAGGATATACCAGTGGTAAGACAATAGAATCTCTCACCTGTACACCAATCAGTCACACAGGATATACCAGTGGTAAGACAATAGAATCCCTCACCTGTACACCAATCAGTCACACAGGATATACCAGTGGTAAGACAATAGAATCTCTCACCTGTACACCAATCAGTCTCACAGGATATACCAGTGGTAAGACAATAGAATCTCTCACCTGTACACCAATCAGTCACACAGGATATACCAGTGGTAAGACAATAGAATCCCTCACCTGTACACCAATCAGTCACACAGGATATACCAGTGGTAAGACAATAGAATCTCTCACCTGTACACCAATCAGTCACACAGGAGATACCAGTGGTAAGACAATAGAATCTCTCACCTGTACACCAATCAGTCACACAGGATATACCAGTGGTAAGGCAATAGAATCTCTCACCTGTACACCAATCAGTCACACAGGATATACCAGTGGTAAGACAATAGAATCTCTCACATTTACACCAATCAGTCACACAGGATATACCAGTGGTAAGACAATAGAATCTCTCACCTGTACACCAATCAGTCACACAGGATATACCAGTGGTAAGACAATAGAATCTCTCACCTGTACACCAATCAGTCACACAGGATATACCAGTGGTAAGACAATAGAATCTCTCACCTGTACACCAATCAGTCACACAGGATATACCAGTGGTAAGGCAATAGAATATCTCACCTGTACACCAATCAGTCACACAGGATATACCAGTGGTAAGGCAATAGAATCTCTCACCTGTACACCAATCAGTCACACAGGATATACCAGTGGTAAGGCAATAGAATATCTCACCTGTACACCAATCAGTCACACAGGATATACCAGTGGTAAGGCAATAGAATCTCTCACCTGTACACCAATCAGTCACACAGGATATACCAGTGGTAAGACAATAGAATCTCTCACCTGTACACCAATCAGTCACACAGGATATACCAGTGGTAAGACAATAGAATCTCTCACCTGTACACCAATCAGTCACACAGGATATACCAGTGGTAAGACAATAGAATCTCTCACCTGTACACCAATCAGTCACACAGGATATACCAGTGGTAAGGCAATAGAATCTCTCACCTGTACACCAATCAGTCACACAGGATATACCAATGGTAAGACCCTAGAATCTCTCACCTGTACACCAATCAGTCACACAGGATATACCAGTGGTAAGACCCTAGAATCTCTCACCTGTACACCAATCAGTCACACAGGATATACCAGTGGTAAGACCCTAGAATCTCTCACCTGTACACCAATCAGTCACACAGGATATACCAGTGGTAAGACAATAGAATCCCTCACCTGTACACCAATCAGTCACACAGGATATACCAGTGGTAAGACAATAGAATCTCTCACCTGTACACCAATCAGTCACACAGGATATACCAGTGGTAAGACAATAGAATCCCTCACCTGTACACCAATCAGTCACACAGGATATACCAGTGGTAAGGCAATAGAATCTCTCACCTGTACACCAATCAGTCACACAGGATATACCAGTGGTAAGACAATAGCATCTCTCACCTGTACACCAATCAGTCACACAGGATATACCAGTGGTAAGACAATAGAATCACTCACCTGTACACCAATCAGTCACACAGGATATACCAGTGGTAAGGCAATAGAATCTCTCACCTGTACACCAATCAGTCACACAGGATATACCAGTGGTAAGACAATAGAATCTCTCACCTGTACACCAATCAGTCACACAGGATATACCAGTGGTAAGGCAATAGAATCTCTCACCTGTACACCAATCAGTCACACAGGATATACCAGTGGTAAGACAATAGAATCACTCACCTGTACACCAATCAGTCACACAGGATATACCAGTGGTAAGGCAATAGAATCTCTCACCTGTACACCAATCAGTCACACAGGATATACCAGTGGTAAGACAATAGAATCTCTCACCTGTACACCAATCAGTCACACAGGATATACCAGTGGTAAGGCAATAGAATCTCTCACCTGTACACCAATCAGTCACACAGGATATACCAGTGGTAAGGCAATAGAATCTCTCACCTGTACACCAATCAGTCACACAGGATATACCAGTGGTAAGACAATAGAATCACTCACCTGTACACCAATCAGTCACACAGGATATACCAGTGGTAAGACAATAGAATCTCTCACCTGTACACCAATCAGTCACACAGGATATACCAGTGGTAAGACAATAGAATCTCTCACCTGTACACCAATCAGTCACACATGATATACCAGTGGTAAGGCAATAGAATTTCTCACCTGTACACCAATCAGTCACACAGGATATACCAGTGGTAAGACAATAGAATCTCTCACCTGTACACCAATCAGTCACACTGGATATACCAGTGGTAAGACAATAGAATCTCTCACCTGTACACCAATCAGTCACATTGGATATACCAGTGGTAAGACAATAGAATCTCTCACCACCTGCACAGCCATGGACCAACTGGCATGCATGCAATCACATCAGGCCCATTGCACAGTTGATGCATACCTGTGTTGCCCTCATACGCACTGTGTAATCAGTGCTGCACATCATTCCTTAGCCGCAACTTATTAGATAAATGTTAAACTGTCATTCTGCATCATCCTAGCATACATCATTATTTTGCATATTTATATTTGAAAACCTGGTTTGTACAATGTCCTTTTCCATTGCCAGGTGAACCAGACGACCCATGACTGGCCGCTGGAAGCCATCATTGAAGGCAGCGGTTTCTTCGGTCCCACCACCCTGATTGCCAAGGCTTCCATGACGTCCTATTACCCACTCATGTTCCGACCCCACTATGAAGCTGAGGTGGATGTAAGTAGACCTCACTAGAGTGACTGTTGGTGGTAGTCCAGCAGATAAGGAGAAAGATAAATTGAACCCTTATTGTTAACCCTTGTGATGCTGAGTTTACCATTTTGTTCAAGGCACAATTTTGCAAAAATATTTGACAGTAATCTAAACCCTGTCATATTGGTATCCATTGGAAAGCCCTTGCTGAGTAAAAATGAGTACCCATATGCCAGGGGTTCATTTATGTTCTGGCTTTTTTTTACACTATTTGGTATAAACCAAATTAGCCACCAGCACCCAAAGGGTTAAAAGCACCAAAATTGGCGCATACTAAGGTAGTTTTAGCTAGGATTTTCATTTAACCTTAAGACACGCCTGGATGACACATATGTTTCATATATTGTCATTGAATTAACATGCCAATCAGAAGGCTCAGTAGTATAGTTCCTAAAAAGAATAATAATATTCTATGGGTACTTATAGGATTTTTAGCTATATACTATTCAATACTGATATCCTTTGGCAATACCACTTCTTAAGGATATTTACACTGGTATTGCTATGCTCCTGTTTCTATGTCATAGGGAATGAACTTATGTAAGAATCCTTCAAATATTTTCATTTAGAGAATAGAATATTTCAAAGTTTCACCAGTTTAACTAATATATATGCAGCAAGATACTAAAGGCTGTCATCAAATTGTTCTAATTTTCACCTGCATCGAATCACTTTTATTTTGAATGATGAATTGATGTGTTATTGTGTATAACATGCTACATGGCATTAAAAAACAAATTTAAGTTCTTAATCTTGATATAATATCATGTTTATGGATCCCATTGCACTCTCTCTCTATATGAATGATATTCTTAGAAGTGTATTACAATAGAAGTTGAATCTGTTTCTGTTTTCAGGGTAAACTGTTACTGACTAACAAGGAAGATGGTACTGAGCACATATTCTCTCTGCATGGAAAAGCAGAGAAACCCCTGCCTGTGCAGCACATAGTACTCAAATGTGAAGCAAAACAAAAGTAAGTTTACTTCATCTTTTGTCATATAAAAATTTAAAGCTTTTTAATGTATAACACGCAGGTCTCTGTCATGTTTATTGGATTGCAATACCTGAAGTCCCCATAATTCTTTAGGTCATCCTACATGAAGGAAATGGTGTTTTAAAATGGTCACCATGGCTTTTATTTTGATGTTTTCTTTCTTTATCTTTGTCTTTGCATTCTACAAAAGAAATTAAATGTTATTTTTTTTTAAATTGGAATTATTATTTATCAGTGAGTATATGTCGTTAGTTACTTCAAATAAGTCTGAGGTTCCTGTTATACTTGCCTTTTATTCTATTTCTATCAAGCATGTGATTAAGAAATACTGTATTCCTCCAAAAAAGTGCATAGTAAAGATGGGGGGGGGAGGGGGGTGCAGTATTTTGGGGTCTGTGCGCTAAATCATAGGAATACGTTAAGTATTTTGGTGTTTTATTTGTTTACATTATTGTATCCTAAGATATCTTGGATGTTAATCAGTCTGTCATGATATTTTCTACTTTTGATATAACATGGATTTTTAAAAGGATCTTGTGATATTATTTTAACCATTTTTCCAGGATAAGTCAACTCTTGCCTGTGCCGAATGTGACAAGTAAAAAGCTGCATTTCCGTGCCGAGTCTGATATAGGGTTTGTGAGTGGCAAGGCAGGGCTGAATGTTCTGCAGGGACAGACAGTGAACTACACCCTCACAGCAGCACCCTTACGCCGGGGTGTGTACAAGGGTGTCATGGCCTTCGTGGCAGGTTCTAACCCCATCAGGTAAGAGTTTCATATCTGAGGAATCTGTTGCTCTGATGCAAATGTACCTGAACATTAGTGATAGCTTATTGATATCTCCGAAAAAGCATGTGCTTTTTTTTCCCCCGTTATTTTACAACTGGATGAAATTTGTTTGTACATAAATCACTAGCTGGATATGTTGTTAACATGAATGATAAAATTTTAAAATTGAATTAAAAAGTATTGATTTTCCCACTTATTATATTTGGTAATCACACTCACATTCCTTGGATGAGCATAAGTGTATATTTCATGTGAGGTATTATTCCAACTGTGAAAGGTTCAAATTTTTCAATTTGGATGACCATAGTAATTTCATGTTAAAGAAATTGGCTATAATTTTCATTTGTTTTGCTTCCAGGGAGGTTGATAGTGATGGAGATGAGATACCTGAGGAGGCAGAGATTGCTAACGAGTATGATGGCTACCGTGTGTGGTATTCATTGGAAATTCACGTCAGCCCACCCAAACCTGAGAAAACTCTAGAAATCACCTGTGCCTGTCAGGTAAGTAGTAACTACCTGTATATAATCACATCTAAATGTGGCTTGTATTGTGAATGCTTAGAGACAAAACATATGGAACCTTTCTTACCTTTTATTAATGACATCAACATGTGGCTTGTATTGTGTATGCTTATAAACAAAAACTATGGAACCTCGAGCTCTCTTACCATTAATCAATGACATCATCATATGACTTGTAATGTGTATTGCTATAGACAAAACAGTGTAACCAACCTATGGGTACCTTAAAATGGAATTAATGACCTGTGGTCTTTATTGTGTATGTGTAGTAAAGAGAAAAAGATGGAACCAACTTTGATTAGACACAAAAACATGCAGTTGTACCTTTATAAACATAACAGAATGAATTTCGCCATGAATATCCAAATACGTATAGAGACAAAATTGAGAAAAATATTCAGTTCGATCGTCATCTATGACACATTCATTATTTCATAATTTTACTATAAAGTGTATGATATAAAGGACTGTCATGCTTTATTTTGATTTTAGCAAAACAAATAATCCAGAAATACACCTTCTATATTTTAAGTGTTTTCTTTTATTTTGTTTGGTTCAGAAAAAGGCAGTGTTGGAGATAGGTGTGAATAATCCCCTGAATGAGGAGATCACCCTGGAGACTGAGATTGTTGGCCAGAGTCTGAGCGGTCACCCGGGCATCACTCTACCTGCTAGGGCAAAGGGGATCTATGAGCTAGACTACTTTCCTGCCATCGTGGGAACCTCTGAGGGAAGGTATGAATACTTGGAGAAAATAGTGGAGAAAGTTTCGGTCCAACCTTTATACATCTTCTACCCTTGATACATGCTGATTGAGTATGGTTTGCAATCGAAATGCAGACATGATCACATTAACTTGTTTCAATTTCTCTATGTGATATCAATTTTATGTGATACATCAACATGTGAAAACTGTTCATATGCTTGAAAAAAAGAAATATTGAAAATAAAATATTAAGGTAATAGTACTCGTAAGTAATGGAAAAATTGTTTCCTGAGAGTTTGTGTAAAACTTTTCCACTGATTTGTTTGCATATTTTAAAATTTCAGCTTGATCTTTTTCCACGAGTCTACAGGGGAGTTTTGGTATAAGCTGATGCTAGTTGCTGAACCCCCCATCCCTACAACACTCAAGCATATGGAATGTGAACTGGGCAGGTAACTATACATGTGGTTTCCACTTTCTCCTAGAGGATACATATTATACATATCAAAACAAAGTCTTGTTGTAAATGCATGTATTTTGGGAAGAGTTTATATATCCTACATAATTTCAACAAAGTTTTGCTAATTAATATGCATGTATTCTATGTACTATTTCAAAAATAAAATTGGAAAGTGTTGTGCCACAGAAGAAACCCAGCTGACCAGCATCCTTTAAATCCTTTTGGTATTGATTCTAGCTAAAAAGACCTACATGAAGAATGATTAGTGCTTCAAAATCATGTTACCATTGTTCAATTTCTTTTGTTATTTAATACTTGTATCTGCAAGGTAATGAAATGTGTTGATGGTAACTGAAATCTCATTTTTATAGTAAATACCTGTTGTGATTTTGGTGGAAATGTTTTATTAGATATTTTTCTCTTTTCTTTCATACCATAATTTATTATAATAAGTTTTATTTTTTCACCTGTTTCAGGTGGGTCCGTCAGTACATCACTTTGAACAATCCCACGGATGAGAGCCTGGAACTGATACCTACCATATCAAACACAAATAACTTCACCCTGGAGAGGAGCAATGATCAGCCCATTGTTCTGAGACCGCGTTCTCAGCTGAAGATCCCGCTCAACTTCATGCCCTCCACCATCGGAGAGGGCGACCACAAGGCCAAGATATCATTCCACTCTGCACAGGTGAGAACAATGCTGCCTATATGGAGAATACTGCATTCCTCCTAATTAAGCGCATTGACCCCAAATAAGCGCATCCCCCCCCCCCCCCCCATTTTTTCTGAAAATTATTGGAAGGGGCAAGCCAGCATGCATTGTTCTCTGGCCTTTTGAACCTTTCAAAGCTCCCCCTATATCAAATATGCCATAGGATAGACTTCTTAAAAATTAAGGATTCTTGATTTGTCAATAAAATGATAAAATCAAGTTTCATATCAGTAGAGGTATGCTAATATATTTCTTTCAACTTAATGAAATATGCCCACTTTTGACAAAAGCATTCCTAGTCTTTGAATGGAGACTACTTTAAGGTATCTTTAAAAGTAAGGTGCTTAATGCATCAGTGCTCTGATCGCAAGGTTGGGTCAAGAAAAGAAAATTTCTTATTAGGTAATGTAACAATATTCACTCAATGGTTCTTTCCATAGTTTTTCTTTTGCTTTCTTTTGATGATTGATTCACTAATATAAACATAAACATGAACTTTCGCAACTGAACCCAGCTTGCAGCTAGTTACATTGCAACCGGTGGGTAAGTCACTGTATTAACTTGCAGATGCACAATTTAAGATTGAAAACATGTGTACATGCAGTATATATTGGACGGTGTACTATAATGCTTACTTTTATACTTTACCATTTGTATTATTAAGGCAAACATAAAGGTGAGGTTTGAGAATTCTGTTCATATCTTAGATAGATATATGTAGCTTTTTGAACAGATGGTTTCTTCAGTTTTTAGGCTAGGGTATACATTAGAAAAGTAGACATTGAACCATTTTAGAAGTAGAAGTATGGTTGATAGAATTAAGTCTACTCTGGCAGTAATATTTCATAGAGGTTTGGTAGTTGTGGAAAATGTGACTGCCTGGTTTAATTTTTGTAGACAATATGTAATACCTATTGCAGTTTGTATAGTCTAATTGCACTATATAAATTTCTACTCTGTAGTCTGTAGTAGTTGAAGAGCAAGATATTCTTTCTAAATTGAGTAGTTTGAGGCTAAATGTTCATTCTAGAATGAGCTCACTACTCCCTTTTTCACGTTTTAAGTACTTTTGTTATTACTGTCATTGCAGTATGGATAAATATGCCATCTTTGAAAGACTCTCAACAGGCTTCTGCAACAGTTTTGTAATTTGTGCCCGTCAATGGAATGTTTTAATATAGTGGAGAACTAGAGGATGCACAATAGGGAGTCTAGTTTATGAACTTAATGGTAAAACATATTGTACTGGTTTTATGATACTAAAACTTGGCAGCCAAGTACTACTTTGGTAAGCACCTTCAGAACTTTGGTTTAGTTGGATGGGAGCATATATCTATTCACAATCTCATTTAGGAGATCTGCTTCATAAGATTTGTATATTCCAAGCCAGTTGATGCCATAGGACAAAAATGACCATTGCTTTTTCTTTATCTTTAGTGAAGAATGAAGCACATATCTAACTCTAGGTAGAAAAATCAATAATTGGAAAAGGTTACTTTACTGTTTTAAAAGGAAATCCTATGTAAAAATGTTCATGTTATGAAAGTACATGTTGTTTCAGTATGTCTAATTGGCATACAATGCAAACATTATGTCAAAGTATCTAACCATGTACTGTATGTATGTTTTCTGCTTGGTGAATGGGTATATACAGCATCAGGCTCAAGTTTAATGAGTCAGCCATAAGTCCCAGTCAGTATTTAACCTAATGTGTATGTTATGTATGTTTTCAGCTTGGGGAACGGGTATATACAGCAACCGGCTCAGGTTTACTGCCGCAGCCACAGGACCCAATCAGTATTTAACCTAATGCGTACTATATGTATGTCTTTTAGCTTGGAGAATGGGTATATACAGCAACAGGCTCAGGTTTACTGCCGCAGCCACAGGACCCAATCAGTATTTAACCTTATAATGCTTACTATATGTATGTCTTTCAGCTTGGAGAATGGGTATATACAGCAACAGGTTCAGGTTTACTGCCCCAGCCACAGGACCCAGTCAGTATTCAACCTAATGTGTATGTTATGTATGTTTTCAGCTTGGAGAATGGGTATATACAGCAACAGGCTCAGGTTTACTGCCGCAGCCACAGGACCCAGTCAGTATCTACTCAGCTGCTGGGTCCAACTCAACACTCATCATACCATTCCGGAACCCCATGGACCATGCTGTCATTGTAGACGTTGTTCTAACTGGTGAGAGACATTTTCAGAATTCATTTAAAAGGATATGATATTTATGAAACAAGGGCACTCTGAGATAATGGGTTTTTGTAGTTCGCAAATATTGAGATTCAATTAAAGCTTCATCTGTTCATGTGTAGAGTTTATATAAAGTGCTGTCTGGAGACAATGTACATATGAAAAAGCAAGAAAAATCGAAAAATGTCTAAAAGGTTTTTCATTTTGCTGTATCCATCTCTGTCAATCTTTCTCCTAGCAACTGTTTATAATATTTTATCTGTACTTTTAAATTCCATATGAATGACTGTGACAACAAAAAATATTCCAAACTGAAAATCTGAATTAACAAAATCAATATCTGGCTATCTAAGCTTAGGATGTTAAAGCTAATATTTTGAATGTGTCTTTCAGATAAAGAAGAGCAGTATGAGAGAATCTTCTCTAACCAGATGACAGGCGACAACTCGCCATTCTGCCTGCTATTGAAGACGTGCCAGAGGATCCGTATCGGCCCCAAGTCGACGCTGGAGATCCCGCTGTCGTTCGCCCCGGAGGAGATGAGGATGTACGAGGCCCTGTGTGTCGTGGTCGTCAGGCAGGAGGGAGGGGGAAGCTGGAAATATGACGCAGCATCAGAAACTCACACGTAAGTCAATCAATATATATGCAGTGATGTTTATCCTGAGCAATGCAGAAAGGGGATTGCATTGTAAATGAGATCTATTCCTATTGTTCCTTTTGAATGTTATACTATCAGTTACGCCCTGTTTGAAATGCGGTCCAACCTGATATCCATCCGAAGTATCCATATTCTATGAGGCAAGGCGAGTGGGATACGGATGAATGAGGGTGTATAGCAGGCCGGACCGCACTTTCAAACAGGATGTAATGAATTTATCACCTGCTCTTCCATGGTTAGTAAAAAAAATCAAATACCATACATCACATTGCTGGCTACCATGTGATATCGGTTGTGGCATGTGATATTGACTTCAGACGCTCAATAATGAATAAACGTAGTGTGAATGGGTACGTGTCTGATACCTATTGACCAATCAGCATAACGAATTACAGCAGAGCAGGTGATAATGGTGCATGCTAGTGATGTCTACTAAACTTGGTTAGATGAGATGTCTACCTAGTAGTAACATGTTATGATACTTCTATCGAAGGAGGACTATACAACACACAACAACAGCAACAATATGGCAAGCACGATCACTGTCTAATCATAAAAGAATAGCATCTAAATTTATTGATACCTTTTGATCTGCAATCTTCAAATTCATATTTATGATATACAGGAGTTAAGTGTTTTTATGATATTTGGGTTTAATGTAATTTCTTTATTTGGGGAAGTGGTAAATGGTTTCTATGTCTATATTAAAGTATGAATTGCATTTGCTATTTGAAGGATGTGAAACATTTTGCCTGCATTCATCCATATCTGGCTATCTAGACATCTTTTGACTCTTCAAGTGTATAGTAAAATACAAATATTTGTATCTTATTTCACTTCAGGCGTTATCTTTCTCGCTCTGGTAGTGGGGGTCTGCGTGAGATTCGCTGGCTGTACCCGATCCACGGCATCCCGGAGTCTGTGCCGAGGGACAGCCAGCCTGCCATAGTGGAGTGCCAGGCCCGCTGCAGGGTGGAGGAGAGACTGGAGGTCACCCTCTCAGGGGTGGCACCCAGCGCCGCCGGACCTGAGAGGGGCATCCTGGCTCGCGCCCTCACACCCAAGAATGAACCTCCTCGCCTGCCACAGGGAATAGTAGTTGGAGAAGGTGAGGTGATATTAGAAATTCTCTATACCAAGCATCATGCTTCCAATTATAAGCTAAATAAGTTTACACAAATAGAATTATTTTGAAAAATATATTTAGCAATATCTAAGAATGTGGTTAGTTAAAAAATATTTGGTTATTAACCGAAAAAATTATATTCAAACATTCTTTTTGTCTGTCTGAAAAACTTCAGGAAACTGCTAATGTTTAATGTTTATCTTTTATGCTTGTCTGTTTTGTGGTTGCAGTGAATACTGTGGTGGAGGAGTTCACCTATGAGTTGATGTATGATAACCAGGAGGACCGAGAAGATTTAGCTTCAGCCGTGGTACTGAAGCAGGTACGCCAGTACAGAGACAAGACTACAGGCCTGGTGGTTCTCATCTTCAACGTCATCTTTGCTCCATACAAAACCATGAGGTGAGTGAATGAACAGCATGAAATAGTTATCAAATGTATTTGTAGGAAGATTGGATAGTTTCCTAGTAGGGAATCTGCAGCTATCTTACAAATATTGCTGGAAATATCCAATATTTTGAGCTGGTTTATTTGGTAAAGAATTAAACCTAAGGGTACAAGAGATAATTTAATTTTAAGTCAACAATCCCAGAAAAATTCAATCAATTTGGCCAAAAATATGATTCATTTTTTTCATTCGCCTTTGATGTCATCTGCATTATACTTTTAATTTCACTCATATATATGACATAAAAATGATAAAATTTGATACAAGTGCTTTGGATTTGCATATTTTTGTATGATATTAACACAACTTTAAGAATGTTATTTTACCCCAGAAGTAAATCATTTGCAAGAATATGGAAAAACCTACTAAAATCAAAGTAAAATAATTTATCAATAGTCATTATATTCTTCATACCTTATATTTTGTATATAGTCACAATGCTCAGCTGATGGTACGAGGAGCCACCGGCGGGGTATGGAAGTTCCCGGTGCGTTTCGTTGCCACAGAACCTGAACCTGATGATGTGATTGTCATTGAGGCTGCAGGACTGAACAAGGAATCCTCCGTTGGCTTCAGACTTACAAGCCAAACCAGGTATGGTATAGTATGCATCTACAATTCCCATTGCTGCATCATAAATTCCCTACTATAGCAGATAATGAATAGAAATTTGTATATTACAAATAAATAGTGTCCTCCATTGAGCGGTAAACTTCTTAATGACACTTCTTTATAGACTGGTCAACCTTTAGTAAAGGTAATTTATAACCATTTAATTTTATTTTGCAAAATGTAATTTATATTGTTTTGAAACTTTTTTCTTTTCACTTAGCTGATTTATAAGCATGTATGATCTTTTATAACTCATAACTTCTCTGTCATGTACAATTTCTCATATTGTAGATACCCAGTTCCCTTCACAGCTTACTTTGTGGCTGGTAGCGATGCTGAGTTCTCTGTATCTCCTCAAGCGGGAGAGCTCCTCCCTGTTGGCACCAACGGTACAATGATTCGAGTGACCTTTTCCCCTACTATATATGGCAAAAACTATTTGGCCAATCTAGTTGTGCAGGTAAGATATTTGTTCCATGTACAAATTAGGCCAACTCATTTATGACATAATCTTAAGATTTTATGATATTGAAATGTTGAATTTGAATGCCTTATTCATTCATTTAACTTTCCATAGAAAATTGATCTCTGTAAAGATTAATACTTTATTCAAGTTCAAATTGTTATATTTAGAATATTTTTTTCTCTTTTTGCATTGAACATTGCGGATATGACAGTAAGACTGTTAGCACATACCTTTTTTCTCAGAATGAATAGGTCATACCACAAGGCTGTATATATTTATTTCTTATTTTATTTTGTTGAGTCTAGAAAATGTTGGTGTATATTTCCATTATTATATTGATTGTTCTGTTTGCAGACCTCTGATATGCAGTGGACGTATTGCATTAAGGGTAACCTCCCACAGTACGCCCCGCCGCGTGGCCTGTCATCCAGACCTATGGCAGGGCCCCACCCCGACCCAAGGAAGAGAGAGGACAGAAAAAAGAACTTTGTCAGAGACAACTTGAAGCTCACCACCACTGCAGTGTCCTCCCCCATCAAGGGGGCATCTGTTGTACCCAAAGGAAAATAACTTTAGAAATGAGAGAATAACGTACACTAAGTGCACTGGATTCTTTAGAAAGATCTGAACTCTCTATGGGTGGTTTGATACTATATTGGGTGCCATTTTACATTTAAGTTTCTAGAATGAACTGCATATGAAGACAGGCTTTGCATTATTAAATCTCAGAGTTGACTTACCTGCAAGTCCAAATATGTATATAGTATGTTATTAAAATCCTGCATAGAAATTATTATCCTTGTTTGCTACAATCTCCAGTAGATCTGGTTGATGCCTCTGCATGTGGACTACAAAGTACAGCATTTCTTTTTTAACTTGATCTAAAGAACCTTTGGAATATATCCTTGACATAAACATTTGTATATTTATACTAACATAAGGAGGCAAAATAAAGTTTATTTTCTGTATCAAATTCTGTGCATATACAATGTAAATTGTATTGAATATAAATATAATGATATTTTTACTGTTTCAATGTTGAAGATTTTATGACACACATTGTGTAGTTTGTTTCCTATGTACACAACTAGAATCACAGGTTATAAGCAATAGCTGCAGAAAATAGGGCTTAAATCAGATGTAATATTTAGGTCTAGCGTTCAGGAAGACATCTATATCTATTATGTAAATAACATTTGTTTTTGAATGCAATTCACTATTTTTCATTTCAATACAATATTTGAATATGCATCATTCCACCAAACCAAAAGTTCTGCAAAGTTGGCATTTTCTTTCTCGAGTCCAAAATAGGTATATGCATGTTCATCACAAGCAATTTAAACCTGATACCTAACAGTAGTTATGACACAGAATTACCCAAGAAATAGGAACCAAGTCATCACTATTTTCTACAGTAGATTTTTAAGTTCTTTAATTTATATAAGTTATAATTCCACAAACTGCATGATGTCTTAGAACTGCTGTGTTCATGTTAACCCATTCTTGCCTGCACTGCCCAGAATGTTTTGGGTAATATATTTGAAGGATAAATGTTGATCAAAACGCATCTCACAATAAACTCTCCATTGAATATCTTGCATTTTTTTATATATATATTCCAAAGAATTTTCAAAGAATCATAGCTCAGATAGCAATGGTTTGTGAGACGTCCAGGCATAAATGGGTTAATTATGCATGAAATATGTATATAGTATTACAGGTGTGGTAGACCAGACCTTATGCATCATCACCTGCTGGCTGCACTGCTGATTGTATTATACCTCATACTGCTGTGATGATTTAGTGTTATTGGTACATGAAATTTGCACACATGTTCAAGTGTACCCCAATGTGTTGTAATAAAGCTCTTAACACAAACACTGCTTGGCCTTATTTGTTGCATTTATTCTCAGCAGAGACATTGACCAGAGAGGGGTGGCCAAATCTGTCATCATAGATAATAGCCTAGTAGATAATCATTTCACCACGTGTATGATTGCATTGACAATCAAGCAAACTCATAATTTGCTCTTCTAAATATTGATCTTTTGAGATAGCTTATGTTATTCTTTTGCTAAATGACATTTGTTTTATTTGTGCAACCAATGGCAAGCTATGTGTGTAAGTTTTGTATGACAAATATTGGTCAAAAATATGGTCATATCAAACGGGTCAATTTTCAAAAAAGAGAAGAGATGTCTCTACCAAGAGTCTGTGCATATGACAAACTTTTAATTTTGCAATTTAAAAAGATTTTTCTATTAACCCCCTGCCCCACCCCTCCCCCCTTTGGTCTTTGGGCCTCACCCCTGAGACTGTCTGCTAGAAGAGGCCTGCCTTTTTTAAAAGCCTCCTCATTTTGAATACCTAATTAAGTCTGTATTTGAAAATAGGAAACACATACAATGCAGCCACAAACATTAACAACAACAAATTAAAAAGTACATTTTTGAACCTATTAACGTACTGAAAAAGGATTATGTAACCAGAGATATGATGACATGTAATTATGTATCTATTTCTCGGCCTACCCTTATCAGTTGCTGCTGGGAACACTAGACAATTATTTTTTTCTGCTTTGCATCTCTTTTTACAATTTCAAAATCATTTTTCTCTGTGTTAAAATCTTTCTGATGAAATAGCATTGCATATAGTTATTCTGTATAGGAAATATAAATACAAGATACAAGAATCTAAGCATTTTATTTGATTTCAAGACTGATGATAAAAAAATTTAAATAGAAAATATCTAAGGAGAGTGAAAAGTATTTCATATACATGGTGTGCAGGGGGGGGGGGGGGGGGGATATTTAGTTATTTTGAATTGTGATGTAGATTTATCTCTATTTTTGCACTATCCCATTTTTCTGGACCAGAGGTAAAACCACATGTTATCCCAATATTTGCAATATTAACACATTGGCTTAAATCCTTCAGATCTGAATTATTACTGCTTTTTTGAAATGGGGAAAATTATCTTATTTATTCGGATATTTTGGTCCAAATAACTAGTCTACCCAATCTACTCAAATGATTGAGTTGTAGTAAACGTGTGAGAACCCTGCTTCAAGGGTATGTTATGGCAAGTTTGGTAAATAAAGGGTGAACATACGGGCATCTTTCCACAGATGCGCATGTCGTATGACCCTCTCCTGACTTCCGGAGCGTGTTCGGTTTTAAAAATGGCTTCTGGAAAAGGCGACCAAGATGCCGCTATTTCTTCGATGATTTACGGTTATCTAAAAGGCAAATATGAAAATGTTGCCGACGTGTTCCGTAAGAAATCTGGCGTGGTAAGTTTAATGCGAGTCATACGTGCTATCACAGCTTAACGACATGTAACTTATTCGGCTCTGCTGGTACTCGAAAATGGCGGTCGTAGAGCATGCTGGAACGTGTTTTATTTGTTATTTGCATTTGCTGCTCGAAGCTTCAACCGCTTAGTTTTATGATAATTATCTCTTAATCATCAACATAGCTTTGTAAAGAGTGATGTTACGTTGATACTCATCATTATGGGACCTAGGTTATTTGCTAGGAATATCTCTTGGAAATTTCTATGGGTGGCTTCAACACGTGGTTTTAAAAATCCCCACGTGGTTATTTTAAAAAACTTTTGTTAAATGTTCTACCACTCATACGACTACCTACACAAAGTGTTGATCATGATGCATAAGCATCCTTTTTAATAGCAAGAATACAGGATAATTTAATGAATGCACCCTTTTCTGAAGTAAATGAGCCTAATGAGGTAACCTGGTAAAAATGACAAATATATTACCCTAGCCTTATCTTGTAGGGGGAAATGGAGGAACACAGAACTTTGTAAAATATAAGACTAGTCCTCAGAGGAAGAATTACAGTTCCCCTCAGTAACTGGGGGACGAATGTCTTGTATTGTGCATAATTTGTTCCTGCCAGTTACTCTAGTTCATCCTCTTAGAATGAAGGTTGTAAGGCCTAAAAAAGAAAATGTTTGTTTCCTTAAACGATCCGAAAAAAACAGGGTAGGTAGGTCGGTAAATTTTTATTATTTTTCTGGTCAAAAATGTGTAATTTAAGCATGTTTTACGTTGATTGGGAGTTGGGAAGGCGGTAAAATTTTTGGGTAGGGATTTTATTTGAATAAAAACTTGTTAGTGTAGGGTTACAGGAAACAATTTTTTTTACTTAAGGCCCAAAACTTGTATGTTTTGCTTTTGTTCATCCCAGTATTTAAATGAGACTTGGGGGCAATTGTCCAGTGCAGCATTCCTCGATGAGCATTCAAATAATTCGCAAAAAACCTAGGCAGCCAGAGGAAATAGTTGGAGCACAAGTCATACAATTTTCTAATGTGCCATCAGCTCTCCTGATCGACACCTTCCCAATCCCATAAAACTATACATACAATCCAGACAAGTTTCAAGGCTCTCTATCTAGCTGACATATATATTTTAGTACATGTTTGTAGTAAGTCTAAATTTGGTAACAAATGTTATAATCTGTAGTTGCGAAAATGTGAGGAAGGTACATACCTTCTTGCCACTCCTTAAGATTGTTATGCTGGTCTTCACCTCTGGTACAAACTGAGCACTGGAAATTTGAAATCTAGCATTCATGATCTCCCCATGAATGTGATCTCAGATAATTTCAAAATGATGGCAGTTTGTTTACCAGAGAAGGGAGCCGATATATTGATTCCTTACAGATGGTGTAAAGGTTAGCTTGAAATTTCTAGTCCACATTTTGGCATCTTGATATTTAAACACTTGGTGAATTCCTGAAGGCACCTAGGTTGATGATTGCAGATGCAGATACTTTGCTTGCAATTAATCGAGGTAGTTCTTGCCAAAACATTGGTATGTCTTAGTGTGTACTGTGTGAAATTTGCAAGGCTTTGGGTTCAAATATAATACTGGTTATCTGCAGGCCCCGACGCTACATCGTACACTTGTTGATACATTTTGTTCTTTATTTGTAGAAACCTCCTCCGGCTGGTTCACCAAAATTAGAAGAGCTGTACTCTCAGTGGAAAACGTAAGAAAATCAATATTCAGACTTGTTCTCTTAATAGTGGAAAATCTGTGAAAAGACCAGTTGAGTTTGGTATCAAAATAATGTATTTTCTATCCATTATCCTTCACTAGAGTTCTTTAAAAAGTGGTCTTAAGTATTCTTTTTGGATGAAAACAGTATTTTGGATTGCAATGAGGAAATCATCTTAAGCTTACCATCTGAAGCTAATGATGTCAACCACAGCGCTCTGAGCAGTCCATTAGATCACGAAAAACTTGAAAAATCTGTCACATATATATATGTTTAAAAGTTCATACTTTCCAGCTACTATATCTATCCCACTTATCAAGAGTTAAAGTTCTCCATTGAGTACTATGTACTCAATATTCTGCTTTAAGTGGAATTTGCACCATTGCAGAGCAGCTGATTTTATATTCTTCTAGATATGTATAATTTTACTATACTAGCCATCTTTTTGTTGCAGTTCTCCACAGAAGAGGAAGATAGAAGAAAGTGCAAGCCCTGCACCAAAGAAGGCAAGAAAAGATGCATCATCTTCATCATCAGATTCAAGGTACTTTTTTGATCAGGTTCTAAGGAAAATCATGTTTGATCTTTTTCGATATATCCACCCAGATTGCAATGAGGAAACACTTGTTTGCTTACCATTTGGCTGAAGCTATTGATGAGAAACACAGCGCTCTGAGCAGTCTTTGGTCTGATTTATCAGTTTCCCCTCTTTAATCATCATATACTGGAACTCCTTTCTTATGCACCCTGCTCTCATACAAACAAAGCAGAGTTAAATGCACTGTTGAACTACATCCAAGCATCTTTGCTCAAGGCCTGCTTTCCTTCCTTCTCCCAGTGACTCTGAAGATGAGGCTCCTCCTGCCAAGAAGCCTGCAACTCCCAAGGTAGCGCCAGGCTCAGCACAGAAGCGTGCCAAGGAGAGCAGCTCTTCTTCCTCGGACTCAAGTTCAGATGAAGATGACAAGAAACCTGCCGCCAAGCCTGCAGCTGCCTCAAAACCACCAGCTAAGAAAAAGAAGGAAAGTTCAAGTGAAGACTCAAGCTCAGGTAAGAAATAGTTTTGTGACCGACTATTCAAGTCACCTTCAAATTAAGAAATTTCAGGAATTACTTGTCCACTACAGTTTGCTCATTTCAAGGTGGGAAAGGATATTATTCCCTTTTTTGGTCAATATGTATCCTCCAGATTCTCTCTAATGCTCAATTATGATTTTGTCATCATCAGCTACATCTTTGCAGTATCAGGTACACCAATTTATAACAAATATTAAGCCGAGCTCACAAGGCTTAAGCCACAATTTTGTAACTGGATGCCCTAAATGGGCAATAATAAAACTGCTGGTGTCCTTTATTTCAAAGGCGTCACAATTTACTTGAAGATGATTGCTATAAAACAAAATTTTCATTGCAAAGTTTTTGATCAGAACTTATTTAGGGGGAAAACAATTTTACTTATTAAACAAATCATCTTTCAGGACGTAGCTGAAGTGTAAATTTCCCCTTTAGACACAAAAGGCTGTTGAATGTAGTTGTTATATGGATTCCAAGTAGCTGAGTAGCTTAATCTGGATGGGCAAAAAAATTGGAATTCCTGTTTTGGACAGGCATTTTTAAATCCTGGCTAAGACCCTGCCATCAGTCTTGAATCTAGGCTTACTCACTCCTTGCAGTTGTAGTTAGGTTATTCTGCTGGTTACCAATTTGTTTCCTCATCTTGTCACTAGAGGGCCATATTCACTGAACATTCTCCACTCAGTTACAGCCAGCAGTGGGTCATTTCCATCAAATTGTCAATTAGGGCAGCACAGTAATGTATATTATTTAGACAATTAGGCCTTGCTGAGTGATAATAACCAGTAGTTCCTGGTTTGTCAGTTTAGCATGACCCAGCCATAGCTGTAGGCGATGTCTAGAATGGAGAAGTTTCCTATTGTAAAGTCATCTGGAACCCTCTATGGGGAAGGCACAAGCGATTGCGCATTGTCTCAGCGGGAAAAGTGGATTGACATGTTGGACAGTTTGCTTGAAGTGGCATTCAGGAATAATTGGTTGGTCCCAGAAGATCTAGAGGGTAAGGCTTTAATGGTGCTAGTAATTCCCCACATTTTATAGTAGGTTTACTAAATAATTTAAAGATGTTGGATGTTGATATGAAATATGAATGTTCTAATGAATAGGTAATGGACATTTTATAGCAACAAACCAAGCTGAAGAACTTGTCTGTAGCTTCATTTATCTATAGATCCATTATCCTTCACTAGAGTTCTTTAAAAGAAAGTGAGTCTTGTTTGTTTTAGATGAACACAGTGTATTTTGGATTGCAATGAGGAAATCATCTTAAGCTTACCATCTGAAGCTAATGATGTCAACCACAGCGCTCTGAGCAGTCCATTAGATCTCTGAAAACCTTCAAAAGTTCTTACATTAATCTTTTAACTCAGATTAGTATTCATTTTCATGTGCTTCACATTTCAGATTCCAGTTCTGAGGATGAACAACCCAAGAAGGCCACACCTGCTAAACCCACAGCAAAAACCCCGCCTGCGAAACCTGTTAAGAAAGCTACTAAGGTATCTATACATTTTCATTTGGAACATAGATCTTACTATTTAAATCAAAAGTGGCTATGTGTACAGGACATGTATCCATATCCTACACATTTCCAAAGAACCCATAATCAGACTTTCTGGATATTTTTTTTCTAACTTGAATCAAACTGGACATCTGTAAGTCAAAAATCTTTTGCTGAGAGCCCTTGAATATTCTTGAAGATATCCTAGTGGTCTGTATGATAGCCAGGATAATGCTTTTGCAGTGACATGTCTTAGCTTTTGAAAACAAGATTGCTATGAGGAAAACCACTATTGCTTACCATTTACTGATTGTAGTGATGATAAACACAGCGCTCTGAGCAATCCTAGAAATATTCTTAATAGTGCCAACTAACATTGACAGCTAATGATATTGAACTTCATGATAGGGAATAGCTTATTTAACCTTTATGCATCTGAAGTGCATACATTATCCTGCAACTTAGAACATTCCCAATTGGAGAAACAATTGAAAAAATGTTGGACATGGGGGAATTAAGGTATTATACATTTTCATTTGGAACAGAAAATCTAACAATCAAAAGTGGCTATAATAGATAAATGTATTCATATCCTACACATTTCCAAAGAAGCCATAATCAGGCTTTCTGAATTATCTTATCAAACTGGACATCTGTAATTGTAAGATAAAATCTTTAGCTGAAAGCCCTTGAGATATCCCTGTGGTCTGTATAAGTCTTAAGGATGATGCTTTTAAAGCATTGACACATCTTACCTTTTGGAAACTAGATTGCTATGAGGAAAACCACTATTGCTTACCATTTACTGATTGTAGTGATGATAATCACAGCGCTCTGAGCAATCATAGAAATATTCCTAAGCTTCTTCAACTACATGTATTAAACAATCCTTATTAACTACAGAGAAATTATCACCCATAGATATCTTCTATTACATTTTTCTATTTCCCTATGGTATACAGTGATCTATTAACATTTTTAGAATATTTGAAACTTTTCTACTAGTTTAGATAGAACTCCCAGTTTCTCTCTCTTCCTACAGACCTACATTTTCTAATTATTCCTCAATATTCTGTGGTATGCAATTTTGTATTTTGATATAGATCAGAATATTTGCATCATGACTATTTCATTATGACGCCTACTTTTAGAGCAGTATTTGATGAGTAGATTGCTATGAGGAACACAACTTTTGCTTACCATTCACTGATCTCAGTGATGATAAACACAGCGCTCTGAGCAATCCACAAAATTTACTAATTAATGTAGAAATAATTTGTAGCTGGAAGAGTTAGCTTATTACAAGAACTATGTCAAATCCTGGTAATTCTTTGTGGATACAGACATTTAGCTGATGAAATGTGAACTTCTCAATAGGAAATAGCTTGTTTAACCTGCATGCATCTGAAGTGTCACCTTGTCTAGAAACTTAGAATATACCAAACTAGAGCAATATTTGAAAATTATTTGAACAGGGATTGATTAATTCTGGGGGAACAGGTATTATACATTGTATTTGGAACAGAAGATTGAACAATCAAAATGGCTGTAATAGAGACCTACATGTATCCTTATGGCATATCCTTTACGTTTCCGAAGAAGCCATAATCAGGCTCCCTGAATTATTTCATCAAATTTTTATCAAACTGGACATCTGTAAGGAAAAATCTTTAGCTCCAATACTATATTCTTGTGGTCTGTATAACAGTCTTAAGGATAATTGCTCATGCATTGACATGTCTTAGCTTTTGAAAACTAGATTGCTATGAGGAAAACCACTATTGCTTACCATTTACTGATTGTAGTGATGATAAACACAGCGCTCTGAGCAATCATAGAAATAGTTTTAAGCTTCTTCAACTACATGTATTAAAAAATCCCTATTAACTAGAGAGAAATTATCACCCATAGATATCTTATATTACATTTTGCTATTTCCCTATGGTATACAGTGATCTATTAACAATTTTAGAATATTGAAACTTTTCTACTAGTTTAGATAGAACTCCCAGTTTCTCTTCAGCCTAGCCCTCTTCCTACAGACCTACATTTTCTAATTATTCCTCGATATTCTGTGGTATGCAATTTTGTATTTTGATATAGATCAGAATATTTGCATCATGACTATTTCATTATGACGCCTACTTTTAGAGCAGTATTCGATGAGTAGATTGCTATGAGGAACACAACTTTTGCTTACCATTCACTGATCTCAGTGATGATAAACACAGCGCTCTGAGCGATCATAGAAATAGTTTTAAGCTTCTTCAACTACATGTATTAAAAAATCCCTATTAACTAGAGAGAAATTATCACCCATAGATATCTTATATTACATTTTGCTATTTCCCTATGGTATACAGTGATCTATTAACATTTTTAGAATATTTGAAACTTTTCTACTAGTTTAGATAGAACTCCCAGTTTCTCTCTCTTCCTACAGACCTACATTTTCTAATTATTCCTCAATATTCTGTGGTATGCAATTTTGTATTTTGATATAGATCAGAATATTTGCATCATGACTATTTCATTATGACGCCTACTTTTAGAGCAGTATTTGATGAGTAGATTGCTATGAGGAACACAACTTTTGCTTACCATTCACTGATCTCAGTGATGATAAACACAGCGCTCTGAGCAATCCACAAAATTTACTAATTAATGTAGAAATAATTTGTAGCTGGAAGAGTTAGCTTATTACAAGAACTATGTCAAATCCTGGTAATTCTTTGTGGATACAGACATTTAGCTGATGAAATGTGAACTTCTCAATAGGAAATAGCTTGTTTAACCTGCATGCATCTGAAGTGTCACCTTGTCTAGAAACTTAGAATATACCAAACTAGAGCAATATTTGAAAATTATTTGAACAGGGATTGATTAATTCTGGGGGAACAGGTATTATACATTGTATTTGGAACAGAAGATTGAACAATCAAAATGGCTGTAATAGAGACCTACATGTATCCTTATGGCATATCCTTTACGTTTCCGAAGAAGCCATAATCAGGCTCCCTGAATTATTTCATCAAATTTTTATCAAACTGGACATCTGTAAGGAAAAATCTTTAGCTCCAATACTATATTCTTGTGGTCTGTATAACAGTCTTAAGGATAATTGCTCATGCATTGACATGTCTTAGCTTTTGAAAACTAGATTGCTATGAGGAAAACCACTATTGCTTACCATTTACTGATTGTAGTGATGATAAACACAGCGCTCTGAGCAATCATAGAAATAGTTTTAAGCTTCTTCAACTACATGTATTAAAAAATCCCTATTAACTAGAGAGAAATTATCACCCATAGATATCTTATATTACATTTTGCTATTTCCCTATGGTATACAGTGATCTATTAACAATTTTAGAATATTGAAACTTTTCTACTAGTTTAGATAGAACTCCCAGTTTCTCTTCAGCCTAGCCCTCTTCCTACAGACCTACATTTTCTAATTATTCCTCGATATTCTGTGGTATGCAATTTTGTATTTTGATATAGATCAGAATATTTGCATCATGACTATTTCATTATGACGCCTACTTTTAGAGCAGTATTCGATGAGTAGATTGCTATGAGGAACACAACTTTTGCTTACCATTCACTGATCTCAGTGATGATAAACACAGCGCTCTGAGCGATCATAGAAATAGTTTTAAGCTTCTTCAACTACATGTATTAAAAAATCCCTATTAACTAGAGAGAAATTATCACCCATAGATATCTTATATTACATTTTGCTATTTCCCTATGGTATACAGTGATCTATTAACAATTTTAGAATATTGAAACTTTTCTACTAGTTTAGATAGAACTCCCAGTTTCTCTTCAGCCTAGCCCTCTTCCTACAGACCTACATTTTCTAATTATTCCTCGATATTCTGTGGTATGCAATTTTGTATTTTGATATAGATCAGAATATTTGCATCATGACTATTTCATTATGACGCCTACTTTTAGAGCAGTAATTGATGAGTAGATTGCTATGAGGAACACAACTTTTGCTTACCATTCACTGATCTCAGTGATGATAAACACAGCGCTCTGAGCGATCCACAAAATCTACTACTGCTGAAATTATTCGTAGCTGGAAGAGTTAGCTAATGATAGGAACTATGTCAAATCCTGGTAACTCGTTGTGGATACAGACATTTAGCTGATGAAACTGAACTACTCAATAGAAAATAGCTTGTTTAACCTGCATGCATCTGAAGTGTAACCTTGTCCATTAACTTATAATATACCAACTAGAGCAATATTTGAAAATTATTAGAACAGGGATTGATTAATTCTGGGGGAACAGAGGGATTATACATTGTATTTGGAACAGAAAATCGAACAATCAAAATGGCTGTAATAGAGACATACATGTATCCTGATGGCATATCCTTTACGTTTCCCAAGAACCCATAATCAGGCTCCCTGAAAAATGCTTTTCAATTTTTATCAAACTGGACATTCGTAAGGAAAAATCTTTAGCTCCAATACTATATTCTTGTGGTCTGTATAACAGTCTTAAGGATAATTGCTTATGCATTGACATGTCTTAGCTTTTGAAAACTAGATTGCTATGAGGAAAACCACTATTGCTTACCATTTACTGATTGTAGTGATGATAAACACAGCGCTCTGAGCAATCCTAGAAATATTCTTAACTTTACAATAAGAAATGGCTTATTTAACCCATATGCACCTGAAGTGCACATTCTCTACTCTAGCAACTTAAAACATGCTCAATTAGAGAAATATTTGAAAATTATTTGGACAAGGATGGATTAATCCTCGGGTAAAACTAATTTCAGTCAGACATTTCTTGGAAGTGTTACTCTATTATCAAGATATTTCCATATGCATCAGACCACGAGTATGTCCCAGATGTGTGTGGATTTAGGTGTAGCTAGGTCAGGGGTATTTATTTCAAGATGACCTCATTTCCAATTGGATAGAATTGTAATTACTCTCTAATTTCATCTTATAACTAGGAATGGAAATATTTTACTTATTGAAGGTATACCTAGGTTATATAGAACTTTATAAGTTCAACATGTCCTATTTTTGATTGGATATGGTACTAACTCACTCTTATCTTTGATTTTATATTTCTAATTTTTTCAAAAGAATCTGAAGTATTTCCATTGGAAATAGATTGCTATGAGGAAACTCCTATTGCTTACCATTCACTGATTATTGTGATGATAAACACAGCGCTCTGAGCGATCTAGACAACTAGAATAAGAGGTCTTTTTTAATCACAAAGATTTTTTATCATGTGATAGCATTGACCAAAATCTTATTTCCTTTCCGGCGGTAGCCTACATGACTAAAGCCTGTTCATTGGCAGTCTGTGCTGTATATTTGGGCATCAAACAAGTTTCATCAGTCATCCTGTAAGATTATGTTGCACCCTTACTTAGTCAAACTTGTTTTTGTATACTAGGAGTCCAGTTCTGACGACAGTGATGCAGATTCTGAGAGCAGTGACAGTGAGGAGGAGGCTGCCCCTAAAGCCAAGGCAGCCACCCCCGCCAAGGCGGCCACACCCACAGCCAAGCCAGCAAAGAAAGCCAAATCGTCGTCATCGTCATCTAGTGAATCAGAGGACGAGGCACCCGCAAAACCCAAGACTCCGCAGTCAGCCGCTAAAAAGCCAGTTCAGAAGAAGGCCGACTCAAGCTCCAGTTCTGATTCCTCAGATTCTGAGGATGATAGCGCCAAAAAACCTGCTCCGACTCCAAAACAAGCAGTGGCTGCTGCCAAGAAAAAGGAATCCAGTTCTAGCAGCTCCAGCTCAGAATCAGAAGATGAGGCCCCCAAAAATAAATCAGTTCAAAAAACACCCCAACCTACAGCAAAACCAGTTGCAGCAGCAAAGAAAAAGGCTGAATCCTCTAGCTCAGACAGTTCAGACTCATCTTCTGAGGACGAGGCAGCTAAAAATAAATCTGTGAAAAAATCTCCGGTGAAAAAGTCCCCAGCACCAGCCGTTAAGAAACCAGCAGACTCTAGTTCAGGTACCTCTGATTCCTCTTCAGATTCTGAGGAAGAATCCCAAAAGAAACCAGCACAGAAAAAGGCACAAGCAGCAACAAAAGCTACTCCCACTAAAAAGGATGATTCTAGTTCTGATAGTTCAGATTCTTCTGATTCAGAAGACGAAAAGAAAAAAGCAACCCCTGCACCAAAAGCAGTGGTCTCCCCTCAGAAAAAAGTAGCTGCTGCGACACCCAAGAAAGCTGAGTCTAGTTCAGACAGTTCAAGTTCAGACTCTTCTGATTCAGAGGGTGAGAAGGCAAAGAAAGCCACCCCAGCACAGAAAAAGGTTGCTGCCTCTCCACAGAAAAAAGCAACACCTGCAAAGAAAGCAGAGTCTAGTTCTGATAGTTCAAGTTCAGATTCAGAGGATGAGAAGGCAAAGAAATCCACCCCTGCACCGAAAAAGGTGGCATCCCCACAGAAAAAAGTAGCTGCCAAGAAAGCGGAGTCCAGTTCCGATAGTTCTAGTTCATCTGAGTCAGAGGATGAGGCACCCAAAAATAAATCAGTGCAAAAGACCCCACAGCCAGCCCCAGCAAAGAAAAAGGCTGAATCCAGCTCGGACAGTTCAGATTCATCATCTGAGGATGAGAAAAAAACAGTTAAAAAAACACCTCAGCCTGTAAAACAAACACCTCCAGCAAAGAAAGCAGAATCTAGTTCCGACTCTAGCTCTGACTCATCCGATTCTGAAGATGAAAAAAGTAAACCTGCCCCTAAAACCACTCCCAAATCAGCTGAAAAAAAGCCTGTAGCTAAGAGACAAGAATCCAGCTCTGATTCAAACTCTTCTGAAGATGAGAAGGAAAAGAAACCGGCTAAAAGTCCTGCAGCAAAAACACCAGTGAAGAAGGCATCGTCCAGTGAATCCAGTGACTCAGGCTCTAGTTCTGAGGATGAAAAACCAGGTGTGTTTCACTTGCTTTGTCGTTGATCTATATTACAGCTAGATCCTTATGTTCTTTCTTTTTAAATTGCCTAAAATACTCTGCATTTATGACATGAAATTGATGGTTTGGTATTATTAGAGAACTTCCAAGTTTTACTTATATGTGATTCCGCCATCCTTGATGGTCTTAAGACTGGTCGATATATTAGACCCTCATTTTCTTTTAACATTCTAGACCTTTTTTTTTCGTATGGATCTGTATATTTTTGGTTAGTATATATTGTTTAATTTGAGTTGGGAGTCAGGACACAATGTTCATACTGATATCCCACTCGCCTACATTTCTATTGTAAGGATATCTAAATATTGTAGTAGATATTGCCAAATTCTATCTATATCTGAAACTTTTTAATTCACAGCTGCAAAGAAGACCCCTTCCAAGGTGGCCAGCCCTGCAAAGGCTAAAGCCAAGGCAGATTCCAGTAGCTCTTCAGACAGTAGCGGGTCTAGTTCTGATGAAGAGGATACTAAGAAAACTCCAGGTACAAAATTAGATATTTGTTAACAAGCACATATTGTATCCTGTTAGAGTCCACACTTAGTCATCCTTCTGAGAGAACAAATTTTTCTATCAAATTCGTAGGCATTGAAATCGCATTTCTAAAAAAAAAATACCTGTCCAAAACAGCATTTCTAGAATGTCTGCCCGTCAAGATTTAGCTACTCGCTACTTCAAAACATTATACAAACTAGTATTAATAGCCGATTGTGTCAATACAGACAATTTCAACTTCAGCCATGCCTTAGAAGATGGTCTGTTAGAAAAAGATTACCTAGGGTATTACCCCAAAAAAGTCAAAAATGAGAATTTCTTCACATAAATTTTTGTCTGTCCAAAAAGGAGATTTTCAGGAAACTGATTGTCCAAAAGATAAGCTGAATGGGTTCTGCCCGAGTCCCTGCATTTGCATGTCAGAAAATTTGGGTTGTTTCTTGATACATGTTTTGGTAGCCATGATGAAACTCTACTTAACTTCCTGGGCTATGACTTACCATGATTTGAACTTCCTTTCTGTGCTACCAATAAAACAACAGCATAGTAGATAATAATCAGATCGTAAATATTGAGGGCTACTGATATTCAACCTGTGTTCATCATGTTGATCATTTTCCTTTCAGCCAAGCTCCCGAATGGAAAGGCTAATATGGTCAATGGTGCTGTAGATTCTGACGATAGTTTTGTAAAGAAGTCTGGTAATGAGGTAAGTAGCACCACTATATTGTCTCTATATATAAGCATGGTTTTAGCCAGCAGGGCGTCTGGGTGCCTTTTTGGACACCCAAACCCTTAAAAGGAACTCCTCAGGACACCCAAAGATGTTTGTGTGGAATTTCTGAAAATTTCAATCTCACGATTATAATTGATTTTTTTCATCTCCTTATAATTCCCATGACATCGTTTAATGATATCATGCCTTATTTTGATGAATATATACATGTTTATGGTTGAAATATGAGTATATTGTGATCCCCCTTAAAAGTTTGGACGCCCCAAAATTTTACAATTGCCAATTTTAGGCACCCAGTTTCTAAATCCTGGCTATGACACACTGATTACTAGGTTCAATTTTAAAATTATTAAACAGGCTTATGTCTAAACAGATAATTCTCGTTTTGTTTAGAACATCGTTTATCAATATTTCTGGAGAATCATGATCTAAACATTCGTACTGAAATATCATATTTGCTTCTTGTTTCTTCCAAGTGGTCATGTCTTTCTCAAAGTTTTCCTCTCTAAAATGTGAACTAATAGATAATCATCATTTCAAATCTTTGTGAACCGAACTGAAAGAAATTGGACAAGCGTGCTATTGTTCGCACTTGCTTGATCACATAATTATCTGGAAAAAAGACCTCGTACTGGACACGTCTCAATGCCTTGAATATAATTCCTTTCACACTTATTAGTAGTATAAATCTTTGCTGGGAAGGATTTTAGGACAGTGTTATCTATGGTATATTTGATGTTTGTGTGGCTATATATGGGCTTTATGTTTCTTGATAGACATAAAAAAAGATTGGAAACCTGCTTGCTTAAAACATCGGAATTGTTTCTTTATTATGTTATCTGATTGAGTAACTTTGTTTCTTGTGACTGTTTCAGAATGAACCCTTCACCAGCACACCAAATGCCCCTCCTCCAAATCGCGACCAGAAGAGTTCCGGCAAGAAACAAAATACCCCATTCAGAAGAGTTGATCCCAGCAGAATAAAAGTAGATCATCGACTGGCTGATAATTCTTTTGAGGCCAAGGTAAGCTTGCTTCTGTCTGCAACATCCAAGTTTGTTGAACAAGAATGTTTCTTGGCTTGTTAATTAGGTTTAATTTTGGTTGGGTCATGAACTCTTATCACAGAACAACATTCTAGCCCTGGTGTAATTGATATGAGATTCTGTAGATATTTATTCCTGTAATATTTTGCTTCTTTTTTCGCTTTTTGGCTTATTATTTCTGAACAGTAAGTGGTAGCAATGATAAAAAAAAATTAAATACTTCCATGGCTATGATGAATAGTGATTTCAAACTTCTAGCTGAGCTACCGTTCTTTCATTTGCAAAAATCTGAATATATGGCCATCTCCCTCAACAAATAGGATTCCCCCAAATTTTACAATTGCTTATTTTGGGGACCCAGTTTCTCAATCCTGGCTAAGACCCTGCCCATAATATTTTGCTCCTTAGATAAGTTAACTGCTTAAGAATTGGTAATGTATATAATGCGATAGTACTGCAAATCATGCCTTTTTAACTGGTATCAATTAATTGGTCCTCTATGATATGGTAGGTAATTTTGAATTCATGCAAATGTAAATCCATTCAATGCAATATTGTTATAACAATCATTATGCCAACTGTCACATGCTAAAGAAGATCAGGCAATAGTAATAAGACAAAACCATAAACCGCTCTTTTGACATATATATAAAAAGCAATAATGTTAACCTTTTGTATTGTAGTCTGGAGCAGCAGGATCCTGGGGTGACAAGGCCAACCGGGACCTCAAATACACACAAGGAAAATCATTCAGACACGAAAAAACAAAGAAGAAGAGAGGTTCTTACAGAGGAGGCGAAATAGACTCAAATACAGTGCATTCTATCAGATTTGATGATTAAAGCAATGTTAGACAATGTGTAAATATCAAAAATAATACTATGATTATTGTTCTTGCATGATTGTGTGCCTGTTTTCTCAAAGCTAGCCTGATGTAATACTGGAGATATGTTTATCAGCATGTTTTTATTGCATTGAACTCTTCTAAGCCAAGCGAAGCAAATAAAAACAAAAATGGAAGAATGGCTCATTTACAATCATGTGAAGTAAAGGGTTTTCTTTGCAAACAGCATATTTTCTTTGCAATTGAAGCGAAGCAAATAAAAACAAGTGGAAGAATGGCTCCTCTACAATCATGTGAAGGATTTTCTTTGCAAATTATGAAATGGCAAATTATATGTCTGTATGCATTTTATAGATGGAGTAGGGGTATCTGGCTAAGGGATGACATAATAGAATAATGTGATGCATCATTTTTTAGTAAGACTGATTGTGTTAAATACTGCACTTTAATTTTGATTTATATATCACAATAGTCGAGTCATTTGTATCATAAGCATTAATTTACAGTTAAGTAATTTGATTTTCAGCATTTGTTGACTTACAGGGATTCGTAGTCTTACGGGGACTACTACACCATTAATCTTAATTCATGAGATGTGTGTCTTCAGTTCCGTACTTAGCATTTTCAGCAATGATGGTACAAGTGTATAGTATGGATAAATTCATTGAATCAGTACTTCCCTTTTTGTTACTAGATTTCAATGTATCTGCTTAGTTTGCCATGTCAGAAGAAATTAGTTTTTACATCTAATTTGAAAAGCATTGCTTAGGATAACAACAGCATTTGAATGCTTATCCTTTAACAGTAAGTATATCAGATTTACTGTCTCAAACGAGTGAAATTATTATTATAACCTTAGATTCTCTCGGTGCTATCCATGCTGGAGAGTGGACCTGAAAGTGAGTCACCCCACTTCAAGTGTTTTATTGATTGTAACATCTACATTGTATTGCCAACTCTTCGTAGTGAACTACTTAACAGTGATTGTGTATCAATAAAACGTTTTACACAAACAACTTGTTTACTTGAGTTAATTGTGGTGTTTTGATATCTAAGTGTTTGACTTGAGAATACTGTTGAATAGTGATATTTTCCGAAATATGAATCTAAGTGATTTCTTTCTTGAAATTTCCTTTCCTGAATTGAATGAGACAGTGGTTGTCCTTATTGCTAACACCACTCAAATTAAGCCACACCAAGTCACCACTCAAATCTTGGGTCTTTATGACAAGCTTCCCCACTCCCCAAGTACGCTGTTAATAGTGGTCAACTTTCTTAGAGATCAGTTATCACCTTTAAGATGCTGTCATTGCATTAAATCAAATCAAAAAGACAACTGCCACAGACTGTCCCCTCCATGACATTCTGATTGGTAAAAAACACTTGAAAATGCATTCATTTCAATCTATAACTGGTAAGTGTTTTTCGACCTAAGATAATGGTGTCAGAATGACCATTTTTGTTCCCTACTCCTGCCAGCCAATGAAACATCACTTTCTTGTTAAATTGAAAGATTAACAGAAAACTATAACTATATTTCCATTTTCAAAGAAAGAAAAATCTGTCTTGAATAGGCTTCTATGTCTTAAAATCTAACTCTGGCCCTAAGACAAGTATACATGTTGGCTCATAAAAAGGGGTAACTTTGTTCAGGTTATAGTTGACAATTCTTTTAGTCAAATCAATTTTGGGAATAGCTTTGTTGTCAACTTATTTCTAGAGGTTGATCACAGACCCTGCTGCCACCTTTTAAGAGAATTAGAACTAAATTGAGGAGTTAACAAGTTAAATCAAACTGCTTCCCCGGACCATGTCAAGCAGACTTAGACGAAACATTTAGTCATTTACTGCTGATTAATCAAACAATTGAAAATATTAGATAAATTAAGGATTTGAGCAGGATATTTAATGCCTAGTTATTTAATAAAAGTAATTTGTTCAAGATGTTAATTATTCATGAAAGAGGCTTTGAGAAGATTTACAGCTACTAATCAAAGATCCATGCCACATTTGTTGTACACTCATTTCTGGAGGTTGAACACAGACCCTGCTGCCACCTTTTAGGAGAATTAGAACTATCTTTGGAGGTACAGTATGCATGCATAAGAATGGATGGCTGTACTGAGAAGTCCTCTAGTGGCAGATTTTGTTACTTGTTTCAGTAATTTGGCATTCCAAACATTATTTTCTGTTATCACATTTATTTAATTCTTGACCATGACTTTTGAAACCTCTTCTTTAGGGGCTAGGTCTAGGGAAGTGCAAGAGGATTAAACAAATCTACATTAATGTTATTGTATTCACTCACTGAATCTCAGTATCATCTGACATCTTATATTTTTGTGTCCTGAGACTCTTTTTTGAACCTTCGAGTTGACTGAAGGTTGCAATGCATTACACATTTCTAGAAAAATTGCTTGTTGATGGAATGAAACTGGCCATGAGTTGAGTTATTTCTGTTTGTTACTCTGAAAGATGGTCTTACAAAGCTGTGTTAAGTCGACAGCAAAAACAAGCTTCTTCTAAATGTTTCAAGTTGATGTGTATATTTGAAAGTTTGGGAAACTACTACGCAAAGCAATGTGTGTGCTAGATCTTTTTTTTGGGCACATTTTGTTTTATTCAATATTGCAACGTGTTAAGGTTTGTTTATTCAATTGTGAATCCCCTTCAATTATGCTGATCATCTACTATCTTTCTATATAGATGAAAACTGATCAATTGGTTTATATTCTCTCTTATAATGTGAAGTTGCGATGTTATCCGAGGTACTCGACTTGGATATCACTGGTGTATTTCAGAGGAGATACTTCCTTTTCATTTACCAAATGCACTACAAATATATAGCATTGACATCATCATGGTTATCACTTATTGGTAAAATTCAACAAATACAGCCCATTTAAATTTGTAATGTCAAAAAGCAATATTTGACATATGGAAATTGTTCCTATTAAATATTGTAAGATCTCTTCAAATCCTAATACACAGGTAATTGCCAATTAAGTTGTCAATCTCAGGCCATGTTTGCACTTAAGATGCCCTGGAAATGGTATATATAGAGGGGGAAAATGCTCAGTTAACAAGCCAATCAATACTGCTTCCTTGGACCAAGCAGATTTCAGTGAAACATTTACAGCTAATTACTCAAAAGCGATTTAAGATATTAGATACATCAATGAGTTGAGCAGGATATATAAATAATGTTTAGCAGTTAATTGAAATCACAGAAAACAATCCAAGAAAGCAGAGGAAGGAAACTTGTTATCAGATGCAAAAATCACAAACCAACTGATTTCAATCAAAGTGATGTTTTATATACATTTATTCATCTCATTTTAGACATATAGGTATAAAGCCTTTGCACGAGTAAATAGGAATATCAAAGAAGTATGGTAATGATATACTAGCAAAAACTACACACAGTTCAAATAAAGATTCATTGTCTGACGAAACGATCCAACTGCATCAGGTCAACATTGTGCTATTTTATTCTTTACAGAAACCAGGGTGAAACATTCGCAAAATTGGCTTCGATACAACCCTCGCATTGAATAGTATCTGGCAGCATGGATCTTCCTATTTCCCAAAGCTAGTTCTGCACTATAATTTAACTTGTCAAACAGTTCTGTTGGGATATCAAGCTACCGATCATTGCCAGTTGCGAACAACTCAAATCTACTTTCTCAACTGGTCTCTAGCCCTCGCGCCGTCCTTTTCTCTCATACTCTTGGGTGATACAATGTATAAATTACACAACCTTGGTGTGTTTACAAAAATAAAATACAGAACCTAGACACATGCATCCTCTGATAATATGTAACCCCAAGCATGTGTATTAGTGCAGTGATTTTTTATCATCTCCTCCCTCAGGGTGGCACACACAACACAGAAACATTCAACATATCCAACATGAATACACCACCCATCCAGGTGGCTACCTTTAAGTTAAGTACATTGTTGGAAAGAATATGCAGCCTCCAAAAGTGGAGGCCATCTTCTTAATATATCTGCTTCTTCTCTAAATTTTACAGCAATCCCTATTTTTAAACAGTAAGGAAGGTGCATGTTGCAAGTTCAGGGGTTAAAATGGCCGTGTACCACTGGGATCCACACGTTCCGCAGGGATATACCTTTGTAGGACAACTCGTGTTTTTCCAGCGGCTAAATTAGGGGTCAGGCCATGTGATTAAATCTCACTCCTCAAGCACCTAACTCTCCTGCTTCACGGCAGCAGCAGCAGTAGTAGCAGTAGTTGTGGTGTTAGGGAGCGTGGGGGGAGGAGGAGTGGGGGTAGCGCGTTTATCGTCCTCAGCTGATGGCTTGGGCAATGAAGGGTCGGCTAAGGAACACTGGTACAAAATATCGGCTATGATCTGGGCCACCTGCTGATCCAGGATTTGTGACATGACTAGCGAGAGGAGCCTCTCCTGGTGGTGCAAGAAGAGCAAACGGTTCTCCGGCACCATGGCTATATTCAGCAAGATGGTCGCGGCTCGTCGTAACATATCCAGGCTGGTGCCCATCATCTCGGGATTATCCTTCAGCATGTTCACGCCGTGCGTGCTCACGATGGTCAGAGCTTGAGCCTCGGCCGTTTCTATAAAGTCTATCAGCAGAGAGATGCATGGGTGCTGCAGCGCGAGGGCTCGCGAGGCCGAGCTGTCTCCCTGAACCAGGTAGGCCATGATGACGATGGCGAACTCGCGCAGGACCTGCTGCTTCTTGTCAGCCAGATAGATGACCATCTTGCTGAAGAAGCTGACTATGCGGCTGTAGGGGGGCGTGGCCAGGATGAGGTCCACGTTGCACTCGTGGATGCACAGCTTCGAGAGGGTCTCCAGGCAGAGCCTTTCGGGCGAGAGGACGGACAGTGGTGACATGGTGGGGAGGGGATCCTGTGCACTGGATGACGAGCACACCACCCAATGCAACAATCCATCCACAATTGGTCGGCAAATATCCTCAGAAAATTTGGAGAGGTTTAACTGTCCAGCTATGTTGGCAAATATGACTAATGTGTTTTCACGCAGTTCCGTGAGACAATTCCACCACCACTCATCGTTTTCATCCCCTTCAGGCAAATCCCTACACATAACTTTCTCGTCCACATCAAACTCCTTAGATGTTACAACTTGTTTGCGAGGTAGGTGCTTATGGTGAAGAAGTAACAGCCTTCCCAATACATGCATTAGTCCCTTGTGATTGGAGATTTCTCTATCATTGCCCGGTACAAAGGACAAACTACGAAAGATATTAGAGATGCACACACAGCGCTTGGCCAGTTCTTCCTGCGCTTCCGTTAAACTATTAAAAGGCCCGTCATCCTTGCTGTAGGACTCATCCTCCAAGTCACTACTGAATCTACGCTTCCTAATGCTACCAGTCACACTATCACAATTACTTTCATTGCACTTTTCTGCCAGTTTCTCGTCCTCACTATTTTTCTCACACACTTTGCCATCCTCCTTTTCCTCTTTCTCCTCCTTTACTTTTGTTGGACTTGGGTCCGTTTCCATATCCTTTTCAGTATCCTTTTCAGTTCGTTCCAATTCAAGCTCAGGTGGCTCAGATTTAATTTCCAGTTTTGGCATACAGTTAGTGGTAACATTTTCCTTTTCTTCCTCCTTATGTGATTCTTTGCTATCTGAGATGTCTAATTCATTATTATTTCCTTCTTCCGTTTCCAAATTCTCCTCCTTTGCTTTTTCATTTTCCACATTCTCCTCCTTTTCCTTGTCCTTTCCTTTCTCTTTCACATTGTTGTTCTTGCATTTACCAAAGAATTGTTTTCGCATGAAACTCCTACTACCAGGATGCTCGAAGCACGTATGGATATGTGCCGTCACGTCACCTTTGCCAGATTCCCACAATGCTTTTCCACTCTCGAATCCACTGTATACATCCCACCGTTTTTTATCAAACATGTCATGTTCTAGATGCTTACTCTTGTCATCCAATTTGACGCTCTTGCCCTGTCGCGTTACCCACGTGTAGTTGGGCAGATTCTGATTGCTGATATCGGGCATGTCATTAGCACCATTTTCGCGATCCTCCTCCTCCTCCTCCTTGGATTCCTGGAGCTGTTTCCGCTTTTCAAACCCGATCTCTAGCTCGTCGCAGATGTCAAAGATCTGGATCAGACATCTGCGGAAGTGTTCCAAGAGTACCTCTAGCAATCCCGGTAGGTGATGCAGGCTAAAGTAGGTCACTGTATTGTCGTCGAAGAGTAGTATAGATAGCGTATCCAGAGCCCAGGTACTCTCTGCTATTAATCCTGATTTGAGTGCCAGCATGAGCCGCCATGCTTCCACAGGAACTGCAAAGATAAAGACAAACAACATTTATTAACATGGTTTGGTAATAACACCAAGTCTTTTTCAAGATAAACAATTATGCTTTTTCCCAACAATAAGAGTATTCATTACATCTGATTCATTGCATTCCTTTTAGTTTTAAACATTAAATGCCACTTATATCTCTACAACTTGGAAATAGATTAGAGAATGTGTAATTACTTTCAGATAATTAACTTAAATTTCCAACCATTTTCTAATTCTAAACTATTTTCTTGACACTAAATTTTATAAGTGTTACAACCTCCTAGATAGTCATACTTATACCAATAAGAATTTGTTACTTATGGTCAAGCAACACTTATGGTCCAAATGAGAATATAACTCGAATATAAATGAGAAAATAACTTTTATTTTAGCCAGAAGGTTTTGATGAAATAAATATATGAAGAAATGAATGAGCCGTGATGACTTACTGATATCTCTGCTGACAATTTTCCGCCTTTTGGTGAGTACAGGTTGAATCGCCTCTACGCTGTCAGGAGGAAACACTATCTCCTTTTTTGGTGGAAACTGGGCGTTTGGGTGCGCCGATTTCTGAAAAGACAGGTAAGTAATGTAATTAATTACAATGCAGAAAAGCTGATAGGTGTGAATTCATTTAGAAGCATGCCACATTAGAAAGCTTGTCCTTACTACTTGTTATCTGTGGTGAATGTTCTTTTCGTTCACTGCAGGAAGGAGGATAATGTACACAATTGTCTGCCTAATACTCACAACTGGTAATTACATGGCTCAGACACGAATTTAAGTAGATTTAAGGTTAATTACCACACTGACTAGACTGGTATTAAACAGGCCCAATAATACATTGAGAAGAGCAATAACTATGCTTAGTACAGGTACACTAAACAACTGCCAATGTCCTCCCTGTAGACGTCCAAGTAGCCTATTTCTCCCAAGCACTACCCCTTCAGACAGTGAATGGCTTACTAATCCCTCACTAACACAGCAGTACCGAAGCAGGCAGAATAATAAACAGCGGAGTAATCCCATAACATCCCCGGCAGACAATTCTACATGATATGAGTGGCACGTGACCTTTGACCCCAACTCATCCTGGCAGCAGCAAGCCATGCAGAACAGTTCCTTCTCTCCGCATGACTGATGGCCCGTATCGGGCATGGTGAACAGCCGAGACCATCAATGAGGCCAAGGGTGCCACCATTCATTGCAAAAAGCATATGGCACACAGGCAGGCATTAAATATAGCCTGAACAAATGCCAGGGGTCAGTGAGAGTTGATTGAGGTCAAGTAGAGAACTACAAATACACAGCGTCTAGCACAGCCAGACAGCGAATTAAATTGTGAGCTCGGTATTCACTGCACAGCACATTATTGATCCGTTCAAGCTGGGGGAAATCCCAAAAAGAATGCTATGACATAATTGCTGGATCATTTGACATTCAGTGCAGCTGGCAGGAGGGCATTCCTGCTGCATGGATTATCCTATCTAGGTCAAAGGAATTCCCACAGGAATGCTGTGACATAATTGCTGCCTCTCTTGACATTCAGAGCTGCTTGCAGGAGGGCTTCCCTGCTGTATGCATGGTTCTCCTATATAGGTCAACGGAATTCCCCCCAGAGAATACTATGACATAACTAATGGGCCTTTTGACATTCAGTGCTACTTGCAGGACTTCCCTACTGCATGTAGTACCCCATATAGGTCAAGGGAATTCCCCCCAAGGAAGGCTGTGATATAGGGTGAGTTTCTTTTGCAAAAGGTGTTGACCTGAACGAGAGCTGGTCAGAAATGAGCCTGGTCGGACGAAGAAAACAATAGTGGTTCTCGATGACACCAAAATAGCTAGCTAGTTGTTTTCTTCAATGGGAAGTTTTAGACATTGCTATCATCATTTCGTACATTTCTTTTGGCCTTTTAATGAGGCAATTCTTCAACATATTCTCGAGTACTATTCGATAAGAGAGCGGATTTGAAGAAAGTAATGCTTATCAATCTACTTGTAACACTTATTCCTTAAAAATAAACTTATTTTCTAATAGTAAATCACTACATCAAAGTAATAACAATATAGAGTAGTACCTATACTATTGCTAAGTACTGGTTGAAAAGGTACAAGCTGCTTGTTTCTGCGAGAATTCTTTTTGAGGGAAATTCCAGATGTAATGAATGTTATTGCAAACTTACCTGTTTATTAGGTGAGAAGTACTGCTTATCCCTCTGAGGAGACATTCTTTGGGACATCCTAGATGCGAAGCTGCCCATGCCGTAGGGAGGCACGTTACTGCCCGTGGTATGAGGCGCCATGGGAGACATTCCAGCGTTGCCTCCATAGCCCCCACCTGCGTGGGGAGGGCCACTGAATCTCTGGCCCATGGGTGACCACTGGGAAGGGTCACGATTAGCACGCGGATCTACAGAAGAGAGAGGGTAAAATCTATCAATATGCTGTGTACTCAAAGATGACCTTAATAGTGGCCTAAAAATCTTCACACCAGGATCATCTAAAGCTACACATTTATTAAAACATCTTATTTGCCCTATTTTAGCATAAATACTAAGTAGGAGTCTGTTACATTGTTACATAGTAATAGAGTACAATACATTGAAAACCAAGATGTAAATAAGAATGGAGAAATACCAATTCCACTGGGTGAAACATGACCTCATAGCTACCAGGTAGCTTACAATCTATGGTATTTTTCAAAAAGCAAGAAAATGTTTTTCACATATCTAAAAGAAGACTGAAATTTTGGTAGGAGAAAAAAAAACATCCCCTCAGCTCCCATGACATATAAACATTAATTTGTATCCCAAAAGTACTAAATGTTTATGCTTACCTCCTTGCTGGTGCATTGGCGGCATCATACCGCTGCGCTGCTGTCCATAACTGCCGAACTGATTGCCCATCGGGCGTTCACTGTATCCACCAGAGTGCTGGTTATAACCTGACAAAAACCAACAGAAAACCATGTACAAACCATCCCCTCGAATGCTGCGGCGACGACCCACAAAATCCCAGCAGTAGACCCGAACTTGCGGGTAAGAGTGAAAAGGCAACACATTGATAAGCTCCTAATGCAATTGAACGCTTTAAAGGGAATGAAGCCATGGTATGGATGATGGCGGAGGTAGAGAGGCTTAGGAACGGTGTGCATGCAGAAAAAGATATGAAGTCTGAGAAGAATAGGAGAAGCCAAGTGCAACCATGACACACTCCTTATAATAGTGGTAGAAATAAAGGTAATACTACTACTACTACTACTTATGATAATCATAATGCTAATAGAGTGGGAAGATCACGTTAGAATCAGTGGTTGAAAGAGACTTGACTCTTCCTTACTACATAGAGGAAGGGGAGGGACTGATGAACCTCAGATATCACTGAAATGTAGGTCTTTGAATTTTCATTACCTATCTTTCTATGGATGTTGTATCGACCATAAGTGGTGACTTTGGCACCAAGTGTAATACCAAACAATATCAAGGCATCTATTTAAAACTGATGCTACGTCATTGTAGAGCAAATCTTAGTCCTTATCAATTTGTTAGAAACCAACACTATTGGAATATCTGAGATTTACCAGTCATCACTAGAGGTGGAAGGGTAGGAGAGAAAGTTCGTCTTCGAAAAAATAATGATCAAGAAAAACTTCTTTTTTTTTATTCCTGCTGAAAAACTCTCCCCCACGTTCCTCATTTGGTTAGGTTTGTTAAAGACACCTGGGGAAAGACAAAACATATAGAAAACTTGCTTGTTTTTAAGTCTTGCTTCTTGATAGTACCTGGGGGCATGTTGTACCCGTCATGGCGGTCAAAGTCTGGGAAACGTTTCTGTTGTGGACCAAACTGGGGAGGCATTCCTGGGGGCTGGTTGCCTTTCTGCCCTGGGAACATACCAGGAGGCTGCTGGGGTGGTGCCGGCTGCTGTTGCTGCTGCTGCTGCGGGCCACCTTGGAAGCCACCTATACGAGGATGGGCAATGGAAAACCTTTGAAGATTTTCTTGAGTCGTCACTAAATCCCTCTTTCAAGCTGATTAATCACTTGACCCAATCTGCTATCTTAGGATAACTTTCATACAAGAACTGCACTGAAAACCCCATAAAGATTTTACTTATCCTAATTAAGAGAAGAGATAACAAGCTCCTCCAGCTGTGTACGTGTTAAAATTTTTTTATACCTGAGATATGAAGGAATATGATTTTTTCAGTAAATCTCCAAAAATGAGAGAAAAAAGGAAGTTTAAGCTGAGTAATATTTCAATATTCAGGAATGGAAGAGAGGAGAATGCTAAGAGAATGGCAACCTAGCTCTGGTAGAGAAGTGTAGTAAAGTAAGCAAATCAGGGAGATCAGCATAAAATACAACCAAGTCCCAACTCCATGCAGGGTACAGAACTAATCAGAAAGATAATGGAAAGCAACACACACAAAATCACAAGCTTGAAGCTCTGAAATCATATGAAATTGGTCTTCAACATGTACCCTTACCTGCCTGGTGAACAGTTTGACTAATACTTACATAAGAATATTTCGGCACAAAACCATTATAAATGTATCAATGGAATTCTACCCATCCTCCTTTTATGTTTCATATAGACTCACCTTTAGTAAGTTTGACCTTAAATAAGTTTAATAAACTACTGATAAGTACTTTTTAACTTACTGAACCATAACCCATTTTCAAACAAATATGTGGAACTGAGTGATATTTTCAACTCAATCATTTACTTTTTAGGTTCTCTCATTTACTACTTCACACTTCTATAATAAAGAGTCTATAACTGAAGTATTTGTCTCATTTATGCTCTGATGATTATAATTATTAGTCAATTGGTGATGAGAGGTGAGCTACCCTAGGGTGAATAGACGACGAGGAGGAGGCTATGTAATACTGGGAGGAGGGGGGATACCAGGCAGGTGATGGTAAGATGTTAATAATGACACTTGTCTCGCGTGCTGACCTGGAAACGGCCGCTGTCCGGGGAAATTGTGACCGGGAGTCTGGCCCTGGTACTGTTGGCCATATTGTTCGTGTTGCTGCTGCTGCTGCTGGGACTGCTGCTGCTGCGATTGCTGCTGGGGCGGCTGCTGTTGGGGCTGCTGCTGTGGGGCATGCGTACGCTGCTGCTGCTGCTGCTGTTGCTGCTGCGACATCGGTTGCTGACCAGGGCCAAAGCGGTTTGGGTACATTTGATTCGGCTCTTGTTGGTTATTCATGGTGCCGGGGGCGGTGGGTCTCACAGGCTGATTGGGTAGCATGGGACCGCCAGGCTGATCAAATCTGGAGAAAAACACACAAACCTTGTACTCTATGAGTGTGTATTCTATAATTCCTATTTATAATAAATTTCAGCCGGTTATCTATGATACAGTATGAATATACAAGGGACTAAAGAGATTTGTGGAGACCAAAGAGGTTATTTATTTACCAAATTGTTTTCTCACTTAATCATTGAATTCTAAATATTCTTTTAAGCTTTATAAAGAGCGCACTTAAATGACACATTTGCTTATGTTTCGTAAAAGAATTCTATGAAAAATATCTGACTAGTATTTCAATGTAAGGTGGGATTTCTCTTCACAAGAAAAATCTTCCTTTGAATATTTCTCCGACATAACTTTCATTGGTGAGGAATCCTTATAACCATCAGATATAATTGGGACTATTCCTATTTAACTAAAATTGTAATCTTTACTTCTTCCACAGTTGAGCTGAATGCTGTTGCACAAAATAATCCCTAGGCCCTTAACTCTGTAAAGTTCTTCCCAATTAGTTGACTCAATAATCAACAATGGTCTTTTTCTGATATGCAGTCTTTTTCTACTATACCCTTGCTTTTAGATGATAATTTAACTTACCATTAAGCTATAAATCTAACTATTTAATTTAATTAATGCAACATTTGCAAATAGTAACTATTCCATCAATGAATGTGAAACATCGTTTCGTTTTCCTGCATAACAATGCATGTGGAACTGTAGAATGGGCTATGAAGTTGCCTACCTGTCCCTCTCAAACTGTGAGCCGAAGGGGAACTGTCCCGTGCTGCCCTGGGGCATGGTCCTGTTGGTGAACTGGTTCTGCTGGAATGACTCCGGCGGCATGTTGCGGTTGGGAAAACCGTCATTGCTCCCACCACTCATCTGTCGGAATCTCTCGTTGCCCTGGAACTGCTCGGGATTGGCCATGCGATTGGCGCCGCCCATGCTCTCACCGCCGCTGAAGGAATTGGGCTGATTCATGCCAGCCGGGTAGTTAGGTGGGTTGTTCCCAGCCCCAGCATTTTGGCGGTTGTATTGGAATTGTCCCTGAGACTGCGAGGATTGCTGGGGTTGCTGCTGCATACCAGAGAACTGGCCCATTTGCTGGTTTCCCCCTCGGAACTGGTTAGTTGTTGGGGTGGTCATGTTGGGTTCATCAGCAAAGGGGTCCTGCACGCTCACACTCTCACTGCTATTCTGCATCATATTGTTGCTGGGCACCATACTGTTGTTAGGCATCATACTATTGTTAGGCATCATGCTATTGTTAGGCATCATGCTATTGCTGTGCATCATGCTATTACTGGACATCATACTGTTGGACATCATACTGGAGTTGGGCACAGGGGGCATGCCTCCGCCCCCCATGCCGTTGTTGGGCATCATCCCCTGGCCCGGCATCATGCCACCAGGGGGCATCATGGCGTTCGGCGCTTGAAAGCCTTCGCTGTTCGGCATGGAAGGTGGGCGTGGCATGCCCGGCCCAAAGGAATCCATCTGCTGGCCTGGGACACTAGGCGGTCGGAAGGCGTCTTGGGAATTTTGGGAACCAGCTACAATGGAAAATAATACCAACATTCAGTTAAGGCATTGGCAAATAAATTTTGCTTGTTACTCTTAAATATAAATCATTCACTTCTTATTCAGTCCAATGTTGCATCACCCTCCAGCAATGGATAATTCAAGAAAAAACAGGGGGAAAAGCCGATACTGATTCAAAGTTCTGAATTCCCCTTAATATCCATCTATCATCATTCTGTAATTGTTTTATATTAGGTTCATGTATAAGCCTTTTCGTTGATGTTAACTTGATTGATAACCATTAAGTCTAAATTTATTCTAGAGCCCCAGAGCAATATTTAGTAACTGAAGATGCTAAAAGAGTCTTATAGCCACCCCCTGGTTTCATACTTATACATTGCACCCTTTCTGAAGGTAAACAGCCGTTACGCAAAGCTTGTAGTTTGTTTACTCACCAGGAGAGGGTGCTGCACGAGCTGCTTTACTTTCCTTCTTCTGCTGGGCCAGTTGTTCAAGCTGTGCCAGAATGGGGGCAGGGTCAATTCCGCCTCGGTCCAGTTTGCACTCTATGGCAAACAGGTACTTGATGTAGTTCTTCTTGAGGGTGAATGCGGCGCTGGAGGAGTTGCCGATGTTGAGGAAGGTACTGATGTCCTTCCATTTCCTCGTCTTAGTCACCTGTGGAAGAGAAAAGAGTGTGCGCGATGAAACAACATTAGATGCCCCATCTGCAGAATAGCACGCAGCCACCTGACATTTGCTGAAGAAAGAACTCAATACACATGGGAATAAGTGTACTAATGTAGTATATGGCAACATAAAATGCCTATTTTCACTAACCTGTTCTTAGACAAAGACTAATTCTATGTAGACTTAATGAAATTATAAAACATATCCAGAAATAGACAATATAGCCTTTTTGGATAAAGTTTAGTAAAACTTCTTTAATCTGTATCAGTATTGTGCAGCACTAATCAAAATAAGCTGTCACAGTGAGAATTTCATTACTTAGCATAAGTAACCTAGCTAGCCAAATAACAACTTTAATCTGTTCAGGTTGACAAAAACTAACTGTAACAAGCATGGTCTTCTTGATCATTTAAATGTTGATATCAATACTGTAAGAAAGATATACTGCAATGGCTCAGACTATGAATTTCATTGTCTACATAGACATCTCATCTTTTTCATCTCAATCTCAGAGGCATGATGTTTATGATTTGAGGGATGAAAGTATCAGCAGGTCACAGAAATTCTATTTTCCATAATTTCCCATCGCAATCACCTACTGAGATGATGCCTGATCTCTCTATTTCCTGACCACTAGCACTGCTTTTCCTGCTAGGGGAGCAAAGATCAGAAAAAACCTTTACACCTCTTTTATTGATCCTCAAAACCTGTGCATGAAATCTAACCTTGACCTAGCGGGCACTTCTAAGGTACTATGGTCTCTGAATATTCACTGTGGAAGGTGCCAACTTCGGCACTATATAATACTGAAGTGAATCCTCATAAATTAAACAGCTTTTTATGTAAATTGCTTTATTTCCAAAGACAATGGTCATCTATGGGTGAAACAAGCAATCTTTTGTTTTATTCTCATCTTGAAAACTGAACAAAATAGGGCCAGAATAGGCAAGAATATTGACTGTCCTGTAGTATAGGTCATAACACCATAATTATTCACTTCCCTGAGCAACTTTGTCATTTTTACTTGCCTGGGGCAAGGAAGACCACAGTAATAAATACAGTGCTCTAACCATGTTGAAAATTTAACTATAGTTTAAATGAATTAAATTATAATGCAATCAAAATATTATTCTAAGAATTGCTTTTAGAATGCAAAAACCTATTTCAAGTGAAATATTTAAAATTCTCTTTGTGCAAAAATGAAAATTTGAAGTTTGTCCATAGAGGTATTAATGAGACAAGGGGTTAATTATCGTTATATCTAATCATATACTAAAGCAATATGAGTGGCACTTGATCTAATTATACATGTAATAATGATATGATGTAATCCAGAGACAGGCATCAACCATCAAAGTCTCGTTAGCAAGTAAGTGCTAACGATAGATAGTAGTTAGGGGCCAAGCTACTCCTAGGCAACCAGTGATGATGAGTGCAAGATGGTCCTCCTGGTATCAGCTGTGGATACAGTGAGGGCAGACAGGTCAGATCATTCCCCTCCTCATCCTCCTCAAATAAATCTGAGCATATTCAGTGTGATTTTTTTATAAGTACGCCCCCTGATGATATCTTGCGGGCAAAACCTATGTTGGAAAATTTAAAAGGAATAATAATGTTCAGAACATTACCAACAACTCTCCTTCAAATATTTAGTAAAATTATTCCTAATTCGGAAGTTAACATCCACAGCGTCATCAATCCGGACAACACTTTTTAGAGAACTTCTATCGTATGAATGGGTTCACCGAGTATCAACTTTGACACTGTTAAGACCCAAACAGTGAGACATGGTTCATGCATCCGATTGGCTGAGCACTGATATATGTGAATTACCAGCACTTCCCTTCGCATTTGGAGGTTCTTAATCCTGATTGTGCATCATCATTTATAGCAACTTCTGGATCTGATCTATGAGGTAACTTTCAAAAACTCATCTCAGAACAGAGTGCTAGATACAGAGGATATGAAGCAAGGGGCCATACAATCCCATTTGGCCCAGTTGGCAGTGTGGCGATTATGGCTGCCTTCAGTGCCTTGCCTGCAGTGTAATCAGTGCTGAACTCAGGTCATTAAGGACAGGCCTAAAGAAAATACAGCAATCCTATTGGCTGAAAGCAGGGTATATCAGTTGCTCCCCTGCTGTTACCTGTAACCCAGGTCACGCATGAACTTTGCTTGTTTTAAAACCACATATATTTGTCTAAGCCTGGAATCAGTCTCAGGTGAACAAGTCTTTAGACACAGCAAGCAAGGAGGTGATCAACACTGGTCACACAGAAGTATGGCTGGTATGCAAATGTACCAGGTTTTCCCAGGAGTTCTAAGGAAAACGCTAAAAAAATGATTGATTTGATTTTCTAGCAAATTCTCTGCTCCGTTAGCCAAGGGTATACTCCACACTACTGTGACAGGCATGAGAAACTGTTACCAGTGACTTTGGGATAAACACATAGTTCACCCAGCTACTCCCCATCATTACCAGCATGTGAGACTGTTACCAGTGACTTTGGGATAAATAGGGAATTACTCTCGTTAGCTCCCTCATCATTACCAGCATGTATATTATCTTAATCTTAACATAGAAGGAATTCCAACCCACTCCAGTACATATAACAAAGTACACCCAACTGCACCTACCTCCACATCTTGAACTGCTCTGCCTATATCGTACTTGTTACCCTGATTGTGATACAATAAGGCTGACAACGATTTCCAGAGACCCAAGCGGGGTGACATAGGTGATAATTAATTCATTCATGTCAACCAATAATTAATGCTTAAAAACAGGATAACGCTCTTCAACTGTTGAACCATAATTAGAATGTACAATAAGGCTAGCGCATATGAAAAACATGTTTACTAGCACTGATATATGATGACAAGGAAAATGTCCTTAAACAGGGACAAACCATCCTGAAGCATGTGATTTTGCAACCATATGTTAAATTATAGGACCAAAGTTTGATAATGCACTAATCAAATATCAAGGAGCACTTTCGATTTTGATCTCCCCTTATTTTACCTAAGGCCTAGAAAGAAAAAGTGATTGTTTCCTGTAAAAGTCCGAAAAAATAGGGTAGGTAGGTTGGTAAAATTATGTTTTTTTATATATTTTTTGTTCAAAAAGTGATTTATGCATGTTTTATGTTGATTGAGAAATGGAAGGGCAGAAAAAAAACAGGAACCACAACTTTATAGGCCTAATAGGCCCCCCAAAAATGCATTTCAGAGCACATAATTTTTAAAATTTAAAAATGTAATAAAAAGTGAGCACTATTTATAAACAGAAAATAGGCATCTAGTACATCTGAGAGACAGAATTACAGGACTGAATGGTAAAAGATGTGGGCAGACCATCTCAGTGTAGTAAAATGTTGAGGGCTATATATAAACAAGAAAGGGCAAGGGAAAGATGAGGGCACAATATCACTAGGGTATAATGTGAGGGCTACATAAAGAGACGATTTCAATGCTGAGGCTACTTTCATTCAAAGCATGAGGATGCAAAGATTTTTTAAAGCCACCTAAAGCACATCATGTTGGTATTCATTTGATAGCTCTCCCCGAGTTCTCTCAGATGAGTACCCATATGCCAGGATTTCAGTCATTTTTTAAGTTTTTTGCATCATTTTGTATTGGCCAAAATAGCCATGGGCCAGGGTTTCAGTCATTTTTTAAGTTTTTTGCATCATTTTGTATTGGCCAAAATAGCCATGTGCCAGGATTTCAGTCATTTTTTAAGTTTTTTGCATCATTTTGTATTGGCCAAAATAGCCATGGGCCAGGGTTTCAGTCATTTTTTAAAGTTTTTTGCATCATTTTGTATTGGCCAAAATAGCCATGTGCCAGGATTTCAGTCATTTTTTAAGTTTTTTGCATCATTTTGTATTGGCCAAAATAGCCATGTGCCAGGGTTTCAGTCATTTTTAAAAAATTTTTTTTGCATCATTTAGTATTTGGCAAAATAGCCATCAGCTAGCAGCATGAGGGTTAAGACACAAGAGGCAGCAGGACAGAGAGGGGGAGGGAATCAATCGCTGTAATCACAAGCTAGGGATATTAACTACATCCTTTGAGCACACCTAAGAGATGGAACAGAGGACGGAGAGCGAGGGAGCCATCACTTTCAATCAGCGAAAACACCTTCGGCAGGTTCATTAATTGCGGCGGCCTTATCAGCCTGGATTCATCAAGGTAGCGGGATTAGCGCGGGCCATCATTCTGGCCAGGCAGGCGATATTTCTCACTCTCGCGGCAAGCAGCCTGCTGTCTCATCACTTCTCACATGCCGGCTCATCTAGTGTGGTTGCCATGGCAACAGCTAGCAGGCTGGCCATCCTGTGGGATGCCAGAATCAGTCAGTGTCATTATGGGGCACGTGAACTTTTCACCTTTCCCGTTAAAACTGGTGGGCTTGTCACCTGTATTTACTCCACTTGCCATGCAGCTTACCCTTGCACATGACCATAAGGGGATGAGGGAAAAGGGGTGGGTTAAAGGGAGAAAGGACGTGACTTAATAACTGTAAGTACTATAGACTGATAATTAGAGAATGCTTGTGGCCCGCAAGAATCAAAGAGATATCTGCTGACTTTATTTTTAATATCTTTTATTATCATCATTAAACTTAATCTTGCCACTTGTTATATTCAACAATATTCAGCTGTGGGTCCTGTGGTGACAAATGTAACAACCTTCTATGCCTGATTTTTAAGAAAAAACTGATAAGAAATTTGAGTTGATTAATATCTCTCCTTCAAATATTTTCCAAATAGTGCATTTAATGTAAAACAGGAAAAGTTCAATCATGTTTAAAGCCTCTTTTCAAAAATAAGGATTTTCACCCTGAATTTTGCAATACACTTGTGCTCTAATATCTGTAGTTGCACTATGTGTCTACATTTCACACACCTATGCCCTAATGGCTGCGTGGTCTAAGGCATTGCCACTGATTACTAGCCGGTTCTCACCACTGCCTAGGTCCTTATCCCGGCCAACGCATGTGAGAAAGTTACCAGTGACATGGGCGAAGGCAGGGCTTTTTTCTGGTGCTGCTGTTTCCCCAAGAATATAGAACTGGCTAGTCATGACTAAGCAGCAGTGTGGCACAAAGAGTGACAATAATCAAAATTCTAAAATTAAAATTCCACGACTGTAATTTGTGTTTCCAATCCATTGATTGCCAGGATGTAAACTGGTACTAACTTTTGAATGTTTTACAGTACCTGAAAAGGCTCAAAAAAGAAGTCTGGGCCTTTTGAGGTAGTCTGAACTATTGTACTGATGGTGGATAATTTGACCAATACAAAATGATGCGAAAAACCCTGAAAAATGACTGAATCCCTGGCACATGGGTACTCATCTGAGATCTCTCAGCGAGAGCTATCCAATGAATACCAACATGACAGGGTTTAGATGGTTTTCAAAATTCTTAGCGTCCTTGTGCTTAAGACGAAAGTAGCCTCAGCATTGGAAGGGTTAAGTAGCAGTAAAAAGTTGCTATAGCTGACTTACCTCCATCATGCCTCCTCTCTCCTTGACACAGTGATATAGTCTAAAGAGATCAATGGCCTGCTTGCTTATCGTGGGCGTGACAGTGATCGGTGTACCCTTATCCTCCATGAACATAGACAGTCGCTCCAGGAACGGTCGCCGATCTGGCTCGTCGCCCATATCGTAACACTTTTGTAGAGGATCGACAGGACCAGGTTTCTAAAAGACAACATGCCAACAAAACCTCAATAATAGCCTCAGGTACATAAATATGGCTCTACTGCTATAACTACTTTTGTAAATATCCATATAAAAAAATGATTTTTAAAAAAAATAATTTTTTTTTGGAAAAATGATGTCTGAATTTTAATTTGAATTCCCAATTTAGGTAAGAAATTGACATAATTTTGATAATGGTTTTATTTTCTTAAATAATACCGTCACCGATCATAACCAAGTAGAACTGAAGAATAGAAAAGGCACATCCCAAGATATACTAGACAGAAACATCCATGCCAAAGACCACAATCAACATAAACATGATGGAGGAGGTACACTGAATACTAGAACATGAAGACACACCCCTTTCAAACTGGACAGTTTACATGCTAGACATTGAGAGTTCAATGCAGGAAGATTACAATATAAATCAAACATTTTCTCCACCAAACACATTACAATATGCCCAAAACAATTATGGCTGAAACTTGAGAGAATTTATCTCCGCTATTTTTGCTCAATGCTTGGCCTGCTTAGGGCTGCTGTATCTGTAACTTATTCATCTATAATATAAAGGGGCTGTGCCCTCTTTTGAAATAGAAATATCAACTTAAATTAATAATGTGCAGTGCTATTTAAAAGATAATAAATTTTTGGAAATAATAAATTGGAAAAGGTATGAATTGGGGGAATTAGTCATTTGTTAAACAATGTCTCCAGTTGTTCTCCTTTCCATTGTTGCGCGTTCTTTGTTTATATACATTTCACATGTATAGTTAGCATGTACATTTCATCAGTATATTTTGTATGTACATTTACCTGTGACTATATTTTGTATGTACATTTCATCAGTATATTTTGTATGTACATTTACCTGTGACTATATTTTGTATGTACATTTCATCAGTATATTTTGTATGTACATTTACCTGTGACTATATTTTGTATGTACATTTCATCAGTATATTTTGTATGTACATTTACCTGTGACTATATTTTGTATGTACATTTCACGTAAAAAGCTTGCAAGTATATTATGTGTTACTTTTTGTACCCATATAACCCACAACTATTAGTAATCAAATTTAACCTGGATTTACTTTTAATTAAAGCAGCATAAAGCAAACAAAAAGAAATGTTTTGAATTCAATCCCTTTGAAATGTACATAAAATAGCATCACAGAATTTTGATCCAAATCCCAGAAATTCTCATACTAAACTACTCTTCAGAAGTGCAAGGGGCTTGGCGTTGGGAATCCTAATTCATAGGTTTCCTTTTTCGGGGGTATTAACAGGATTGCTGCAACAATAAACAACAGCCTTTTCTGCTGCTCACAAAGAGAGATGAAGTCAGACCTCTAAGTCTCAGCATCCTCCTCTAAGGAGGCTCTAACTGCCGGTTCTATGCCGCCGCCCTCCCTTGGATGTCTGTAGCTGCCAAAGAAAACCAATCATTGAGCATCGTCAAACTACTGGGCTAACGTCTACAAAATCACCAAAGACCAACACTCACGACAGAACTTACTGGCGTTCCCGGCCAGCTGGGACTGCTCATGTTTTCCATTTCTTCATGGAAGGAGGACAAACTGGCTGCCCCGGGAGAGGGGGCAATGGGTGTGGGTGGGTGGGATATATTTTCCTGCTGAAATAAGACAAAAATTAAGTAAGAAAGGACTGAAGAAAATGCTCGAGCTTCACTTTGCATGAAATCGAGCTTTTCTCTTTTTCTTTTTTCAGGGGGCCTTTTCAGAAGGTTGGATGTGGCAATCCCTTTTCTGAACATAAGTAAAAGCAGAAATAAACTTGTGAAGAAAATTGTGAATTTGGATGCGCCTAACCAAAGACATGTTGCACTTGAATAAATTTTCTTTCTTCATGGCACAACATGAGGACGTGAGTGGTGAGCCTTTCAAATGATATCTACCTCCTAGTTGTACTACCATGCAATTCCTACCTTCGGTTTCTTCTCGACCGGCTCGTCCGTTGAGTTCATGGTGGCGTTGCTGTCCTGCGACGATTCATTCTGATTCTGGATAGAGGGCGCCATGGGCTGGCTGGCATTGGTCAAGGGAGTCGGGATACTCTGCGTGATACTCTGGGTGACCGCTGTGACGTTGCTCGTGCCTACAATGATCAGGGCCATACATACAACATTTAACACTGCACCCTAAGACAAAGGCACAGCCAGCTTATGCTTTTTTATTAATCTTTATCCAGCTTCCGCTTTACAGGAGACATGCAGATAAGGGTGGATGGAAGACTGTCCACTTAACTTCTTTCAGGAAGAATTTTTTTATTAATTTTTGTTTTATAGAGGAATCATCATTAAATTATCTTTATTATCATCAATGTGAATTATCAAAGGCAAAAAAGGATGTAAAAATACTTGGAAGTTAATGTTAATTTAAGACTTAAGATCTTTAGAAGTACGTTATTGCAATATTGTATTTTAAAAGCAATTTTTGATCTCCTAAACAAAGTCTTTTTTTATGAGTAGTAAGGCAATCATTTTCTGGCAAGAAAAAAATGAACAAGTTCATGATGTTGTATGAGTGATAACGGCCAGTCTTGTTTGCCACATACAGTCATACTATCTGGAGAAAATTGTGGGTTATACTGAATTATACTAAGTGACTGATCGGGGAAGGAATCATTTGGCACCCGTAATCATTCTATCAAAGAAGGAAGATGATTGGTCTAGCAATTAGCGAAGAAGAATCAAAGGGGTAAAGCTCTAGAGATTACCTGTGGCATTTGCCGTGGTATTAGCGGGCTTGGCCTCTTCTCCGGGATGGCCACTACCACTGTTGTTGCTGCCACTGCTGCTGCCATCTAGTGGCGGATTGGGTAAACCGCCGCCGCTGCTACTGCTGGTGGCGACAGCAGAGGTGGAGGAGGTGGTGGTGGTGTTGGTGGTAGCGGTACTAATGCTCGGGGAGGATGACGGAGTGGAGGAAGATGAGGATGACATAGGTGGCATGTTGTTATTGGGCATTGATGAAGGTAAACTACTTGACATGGATGACGATGATGAGAGCGACGTGGCCGCGGGAATATTATTTGACATGGTTGAGGGTAAACAATTTGGTGCGCCCGGACCGCCCGGGCCTCCCCCAGCGCCACCCAGGGAGCTATGGTTGCCCGCCATACTGTCTAAGGCAGCCATGCTCTCCAGGCCATTGTTAGGTATCTGATTCATGCCCGAGTGGGGCGGTGGCCCTCCACTCATCTGATTCATACCACCACTAGAATTGGGGATCATTTGGTTCATAGAATTGGGCGGCCCGTGGCCAAGAGAGTTTGGAGCCATATGACCGGCCGAGTTTGGAGGCATCTGGCTCATAGAGTTAGGTGCCATTTGGTTCATTGAGTTTTGCAACATTGGGTTCATACCGGGAGGTCCCGAATTGGGCATGTTCATTCCGGGTGGCATTTGATTGGCCATTTGATTCATTCCTGGACTGTACATGCGTGGTGGTTGTCCGGGGTGCTGCGGTGCCTGTTGGGGCTGTTGTTGTGGTGACGTCACTGTAGGGGGCGTTGGCTGTTGCTGCGGTGTCATGCCCGGCCGTCCGAATCCCGCTCGCTGAGCACCAGCCGCTATGAGGGCTGCCTGGGCTGCAGCTTGAGCACCTTTAGGAGTCATGCCGGGTGCCATATTGTTCATTTGGTTGGGGGACATTGAGTTCATGCCTCCTGCTTGCGGTGGTCCGCCACCGCCGGGCGTGGGGACGTTAGCATTAGGCAGGGGCTGTCCTTGACCGCCCGGCCCCATCCCGCCGCCATGGCTGTTGTAGCTCCCATACTGATTGTTCATGCCCATACTATTGGAGGACTGAGGATACATACTATTAAAGTTACTATTTGGCATCGACCTATTCATGCCCATATTTCCATACATATGATTGTTGCCCATTTGGCTTGGGCCATTGTACATATTTTGTTGGTTGTTATAACCTCCCATATTGGGTTGTCCTTGACGACCAAATTGACCTACAAGAAGAAATTTAACGAAATTATACTTTTAATTTAACAGTAAATAAATGTGACAATACGTTCCACTACTCTACTTGATAGCACTGTATGTCACATCTTGTTCAGCTGATGGAAAATTTAGTTTGCGAGATTGCCACTAGATGTCAGTAGTTACTGTAAATGACATGATGGAAATTTCCAACATCCATGAGGCTATCACTAGAAAGTCACATTTTTCAGTAAACAAATTTTCGTTAGTATCAAGCAGTATCCTTACACCCAGAAATAATTTTGTATATGCATTTCTTTTTGCCAAAGATTTCCTTTCTCAATGATTCCTCATGGTCGACGAGTAAACAAAGGAGAATTTTTTGTACCAAATGACCTACACCATTAGTTTTCCATTAGCCCAAAAGAGGGAGCCCGAATTAATGCCTGTGAAGAAGCTAGAGCCAGCTAGCTCAGGCCTTCAGTTTGATATGATGAGAAAGAGACTATGGAAAGGAAGGATTCGAGGTATGGATTGTGAGAATTTGAAGCACATGATAAATTGTAAAGGGAAATGCTATTTCAGCAAGGTAGACAAATCAAGCTTCATTGTGATTACTGAATCATTTTTCCTGCCATTAGAAATAAATTCTATCCAACATATATAATGCCATACCACAGTCCTAATACAAAGCAAAAAGATGTGTTTAGGGATTTTTTTTGAATAAACAGCACCCTCTTTTTTTTATCAAAATGTAGTATGTATTTAGAAAGGAATCTATTTGTTCTGTATTAAGAGTTTGATAGTGATGATAAATGTATGATTTCCTAAATAAAGATGTTAGCAAAGCAAAAGGGATGACCAGTCTTAACCCACTCATGCCTTGAGAATCCCTTTCAATTGTTTTCTGAATGATTTGAAATTAATTGGGAAATAATTCTACAGCACAAATTTTCAAGTTATAAGAGAAAATCATTGTTTTTATTTACAAATTGTAAATTCTTAACATAGCATCCACGCTCTTTTTCCAGAAAATACGGCTAGAGTGGTTGAACAGTCATGAGCTTGCAAGTACCTTTACTAAGCTTAATTAATTGCTTAGTAAAGGGTCAGGCTTTCCTATGCAGTCTAAGCTACACTTAGTTAGGGTGTGGTAGGTAAATGCTGTATCGGAACCTACCTTGTGGGTACTGTGCATTGTAGCCCATCTGTCCGGGTTGGGGCGGTCCCACTCCACCACCCCCTCCAGGACCCTGGCCCGCACCCATCATGTTCTGGTGCGGAGGACCCTGGGGATGGGGAGGCTGCTGCTGCTGCTGCTGCCCCATCTTGTTAGGGTAACCCATCTGGTTGGGACCCATCACCCCTGGGGGTGGCATCATTTGTTGGTTATACCCTGGAAAAAAGAAACAAATCTCTATCGGTAACAGCACCAGAAATATATATTTATGCTCACAATACCCTAACTTATTTAACAGACCATTTTCAAGAGGATACCTCTATGAGGAGCAGCATCAAGCAATCTGTGACCAAATAAAGTAATACAACCACCGCGTTACAGTGGCTATGAAGAAGTCAAACCATGTCCAAGTGGATCCCTTAGAAGGGGAGAACAGCACTGAGCAATCCAAGGCTCAAGCCAGTAATCCATCTACCAAGTGGCAATGGATATGTACCTATCAAACCTTGTACAAGTAGATTGCTAGTATTTGCTACATGAGAGGCTGCACACAGCAATAAAAATCCAGCAATACAATGTTTGAACAGGTCTGTGTCCAACGACTCTGTATGAGGACCTGCACACAGTGGTTACTATATGATTTGCACACGGCAATCCTAATCTAGAAATACAATATGACAATTGGCACAAACGGGTTTGTGTCCAAGGTCCCTATATAAAGATCTGCACACAGCAATCCAAAACCAGCAATACAATATGATAGTTGGTTTGAATGGGTCTGTGACCAAAGAGGTCCCTATATGAAGATCAACACAATAATCCTTGGCTTTATCCAGCAATACAATAGAACAGTTGGTATCAATGGGTCTGTGACCAAAGAGAGCCCTATATGAAGATCAACACAATAATCCTTGGCTTTCTGTGACCAAAGAGATCCCTATACGAAGATCTGCATTCAATAATCCTTGGCTTCGTCCAGTAATACAATATGACAGTTGGTATCAATGGGTCTGTGACCAAAGACGTCCCAATATGAAGACCAGCACACACACACCTTTGGCTTTACCCAGCAATACAGTTGGTATGAATGGATCGGTGACAAAAGAGGTTCCTATATGAAGATCTTCACAAAATAATCCTTGGCTTTATCCAGCCATATAATAAGACAGTAGCTGCCTATATTAAGATCTACACACAATAATTCCTGGCTTTATCCAGCAAAACAACTGGCTAATCTCCTCCCATCCACACACGCACCTCCCTGCTCCTCTTTCACATCACTACTAGTAAACCCACTCAAGCACATGGCAGCAATAGTAAAAGTCATTGGTTAGCTTTCATTCATGCCTGGCGTTATGAGCACAAATCAAGTCCCCCTGGCATCAACCTCACTCCCTGGCCACACACAAAATCCAATTATAGACCTTCAACCATGGACTGCACTCGCCAGAATATATTAGCGCCTTGGGGAGGGCCATGTATTCTGCACTGGCCGCTATTTGTACAGCCAATTATGTTTAATACATGATAGGCACTTTTACGGGCACAATGGCTCAAATAAAAGGCATTCACAGGCGTAGATGACATTCTTATGGCTTATGGAAGAACATTTTACTGGTTGACCCAGTCCTCTCACTCTGTTTTGGATTGGACCATTGTCGCTGCTGCTGCTTCTGCACTGCCTAGTGAGTGCAATTTACATGCCTCTACAATTTCCTTGCATGTGGATGTGAGACTGAGGGGGGATATCAAAGGGAGAGCGGGCAAACCGAGCCAGCGCCAGGCATGTGAGGAAGATGCATTAGATAATAACACACCCGCATCATAAATAATCCCTCGCAGAATCCACACTCAATCCCTCTCTCACGTCTTGCAAGTCCAGACATTGCAGTATGTTCATTTTTCTTTAATCGTAAGCTTTTCTACCCAGTTCTCAGCTCATGTTCTTGGGGATTCACCTTGCTATGATGCCGGCGGCCTCCAACTTGCCATTGGAATTGCATCAGAACCATTCCTGAGCCTAGGCCATGTAAATAACATCGCAGGGTGAATCCCCTTCAAGCTTTTACATGCAGCATGTGAATTATGTAGAGTAGTTGATATATTACCATTTATTTACATCCTATTTTGATTTTATTGCCTATCTTCAGGCAAGGGGCTCTGTAGCAGGGCAGAGTTTCCAGAACCTGAGCCAGCGTTTCAGGTACTGAAGAGGGGAGACAGACACACCCCTTTCCTTTCATCGTGGCCTGTTCCTGTCAGAAAACAAGCAGGGGATTCCACTCAAGGAGCGAGTCATTCAGCCCACTGGTGTTCATCAAGCTCAAGTGCCTATTGTGTCCTATTAACCCATTCAGGTCTAGAGATCTCCCCAAGATCGGCTGGATCTATGACACTTTTGAAAACAACTCTAAGTGCCGATTGATACAATATTTGATAGAGTGGTATTGAGCTTTCCTCCTACGAATATATGCAGAAAATATTTTGAACAAAAAGTTGCACCAAAATAGTTCCGGTGCTCTTGAACGCTACAGGAATGAATGGGTTTATAGCGGGTTAAAACCACCACATGATTCTTTATCCAGATCATCTTTGAGTATACCTCAAGGAATTTAAGAAAGACAGCAACAAAATCATCATTATTATCATACCATTCCATGTGCAAAATAATGAATAACATCATCCACCGAGGTTGAGATGTTTATACCATTCTCAGATAGCTTAATCTATCTCATACTCAACCTTTCTCTATGCATAAATTGGGGGAAATATGTGGATGGAAGTTGGTGGTTTGTTTCTGATCTCCATGGAAATATTTTCTGAAATTATTTCTCAGTCCATCTCGTATTGTGGGCAAGCACTTCTTGCTATTTTAATTTTCTAGTGAAATATTTAAAACAGCCAGTTGTATGTTTATTTTGTCAAAAAAAATGCTGTGCACTCCTTCCCCCTTCTCTCTAAATCAGGTATGAAAAGAGAAGCTCAGGGGTGACTTCTCTCTCCAAGAGCACATCTCTGGCCATTATGCAGCACTTCTGAATCCCCTTATGGCAAACGCAAGGGTGTAATCAGGTACATGGCATCTCTTCTCAGTTTACTGCTGTAGTGTAGAGAAAGCTGCTGCTGCTGTGTGCTGTTATATGGCAGGCAGGCTGGGGGAGCAGAGGGAGAGAGAGAGATGCGGGTGATGGCTAGGCCTACAACATTACTACAGCTACTGCCAGCAAGCTAACCAAGGCAACAACAACCCCAGCAGTGGCAGGCAGGCAGGCACAGGCTGGCAGGCAGCAAGGCGGCCTTGCTTAATACTGTGTATATATCGAGCCATGGCTGCTGCTGATGCTGATGCTGCTGATTCTGCAGCGAGCAGCGAGGCCGCCCTACACATACTCAACTCACTGGCAGCCATTTCCACCATGGCTACAGCAACTACATCAGGGCTCAAAACTAAAGCACAAACAACTCTAAAACCACCCAATTTCAACAAAATAGCCATTTCAAAACTTGATAACAAAAATATACTTCAGGACTGATTAGTTTTCATTTATGTTTGGATTTGCTATTTCATGACTCATGTTTTTCCACAAATATCACAGGTGATTCATTCAATCAATGGTCTCGGATGAATCAGGGATATCATTTCAAACACACACAACTTAATATAAAAATTAGTTCCAACAAATTTTACATCCAGAACCTATATTTTTAAATAGTGTACCACACAAATTTGTGAAAGGATAAACTTTTGTATGACAATTTATTGCAGGGCTTGACATTGGAAAGAAAGATGATAATAAACGGAAATGAACAGCCTTCCTCAGCCAAACGTTTTACTTAATGACTATATATTATCATCAATATTGTTATCAGATCATTGTGTACAGAGCTCACAGTTACTTTTTGCGGATGGGCAAAGACTAAGTAGTCAAACGAGAGTTTATATGCAGCAAGTAATATTCCTGACTGAAAGCAACACATGATGTTTTCACCATCCATATGTTTGCTTTGTGGACTACTTCTAGAGAAGATTTCATTTGAAATCCTCTAATATTCAAGAGAGTCCCAGCTTCAAGCACAAGCTCGTCCCTGAAAAAGAGTTTCTCGGTAACAATGCGACAATAACCATGTGTAGTCACTGTTAGAAACAGTTACTACCGATCGATCGGAAACAGTTGGAAATTAAAATGCAATAACTGTCACTATCCTTATGTAACATTTATCTTTTTCCAATAATTGCACTAGTGTTTTTTTTCCATGACTATTGCTCCGTGTCACTGTCCTCTGGAGCCGACGCAGGTGCAGCTGGATGATCGGAAGAAGACTCCTCAGTCACTGACTTACTCCCTCAATAGAAAAGCTCACACCGAGAGGCTTAATTTGTTTAGGCTCCATTCCGTGATCGATCGTGACAAATCCAGTAGGTCAGTCATGTGAGTGTGTTGGTACAATTCAATCTGGCTTAGCTTCATAGCTGACAGGCCCTACTGACCTACAGCCACTGGCACAAATCTGCCTTCTTCAAAGCCACTAATCCATCAACGCTTCTTCGCAGTGTGGTGGTGGCAGCGGTGCCGGGTGTAGACTCCTACGCTGTACCGCAAGGCTGACCGCTGACTTGACCCACACAAAACAACCTCTCTCTCCGCAGCCACTACAGAATGGATCAGTTTTCAACATGCAATCTAGTCCTTTTCATCTCTAATGAATACACCTGGATTAAAAACCATAATTATGGTCTTGGGTGCCAGCTCCCTTATTCTATTTGAATTGTGGGTGTGGGCTACCTTGGATTCTGTACAATACGCCAGGCAGGCTACACGATTCGCCTGACCCTCTCCCATTCAGCGTGGTGGTGCCCAGGTGCTGTGGCACATATGTTAATACATGTACAGGCACTTCAATATCAGTCTCAGCAAGAATAACACAAGAGAGTGTGTTGAAGAATTTAATGAAATTGTTGTTTCTATGAATGATACTGTTTGCAGACCACCTGGCCTCTTTCAATGGTTGCTGAGACCTCCTATTGAAATGAAATGAGCACTTCTAGATTACAAAATAAATTTCATTTACAATTATGTGCCTTCAAGGGCCAAAACACCGGGAATTCAAGTATCAAAATGATATCAAAACACTAACAGGTGCCCTATTTATCTAGATAATAACTATAATTATATATCTACATAGAAATGCATAGTATCTTCACGGAATCTTGTAGCATTCACATTGAAGTGAAAGTGAATTTTTTAATTAAATGCTTGAAATTGGCATTTTTCGAAATTACTAATCAAAATGTTAGGGTACATTGATATATGATTAGTGAAGGTGTTGGTGTCCAAACAATGAATGTCTAGACAACATGCTGGGTAAAAATGTGCTAATAAGATGTTCAAATCTAATAATTTTTCATTTTGTAAAGGTCCAGCTGACAATTAGTTCCATAGCCTGAAGCTACAGAATAGTGTGTGGGTCTATAATAATGTTGGCTTTGAAGTCCTGCTGGCTATAAGAAAAGTGCAATTTTAAGATCATACTCAGGGGAATATCAAAAATATGATCAGTTGTATTTTCGACGATTTCATTACTAATAACCACCTTGTAGTAAAGTATAGAATTACAAAACCACTTTCATTATTTTAATTGTGGGTGCTATAGGTTTTAACATGAGTCACATTTCTGAACAGTTTGAATGATATTTCTCAATAGCCTCTATTAAGAGAAGCCTTGGTTATAATAGAAACCCATGGAATTTTGAATTCTTTGACCTATCTACAAGATTTTGCTTCCTGCTGTACAGAACTAAAGTTTAAGGAACCGTTTTGACCATCCTATTCATAAAACCTGTGTGTAATATCTATCAGTCTGCTAGTAGGAATGGCATAGTAGTAATCCATCTGTCTTCCTCATCATCATCAGCAGCAGCAGCAGCAGTAGTAGCAGCTGAGTCTTCTCACAGTAAGATGAAGAAAAGTAATCCTCCTGGTAACCCAGGGCAGATTACTGGGGTCAGAGGTCAAAATAACATGCCCCCTACCTGGTGAGAATTTCCTCGAGTTTTCTCCCAAAAGGCCTGCAGCCAGAGCGAGTCCCTCTAGAGTGGAATGGGAACATGGGTAATCGGAGCCACACAAATGACTTGTGGCCAGCACTTGAGGGCAAGGTATTAGGTCACAAATCAGGCCAGGAGGAAGATCAGTCAGACATAATGACCCACTTTGTCTAAAGGTCAGCTGAGGGTAATGATTCTGGCTTGTGAGTGAGTGTGAGTCTCTGTGTGTGTGTGTGTTTATCTAAGAAGAGCATGTGGCTGTGTTTACAATGTGATCATATGTTTCTCTTCCTGACTGTAGTAGTAACAGTGGGCTGCTGCAGGGCCAGGGGTTTTGGAGTATCGCCACTTACTGGGCACACCGGAATGCCACCACCACCCCCACACTATAACATGCTACAATCAGATCCAATAACAGCTGCTATAAACACACTCTTTAATGCACTGGTTGGATTTCAAATTTTCCTGCTCCATCAAACACATAATGTTCATGTCAGGAGTAGCGAGTGTAATATACACTATGAAGAGTGGTCTGGCTTGGAACAACAGAGAACTCCTCTGATCATACTAAGTTCCCTGGGAATGCTCTCACTCATTTGGTAAGGAGGGTATCCCTAAAACTGGTCAAGTTGTCCATCTATGTACCAGGGTCATCACATAACCACTGGCTTTTATCTTTTTACACAAGTGCATAGGTAGGAAACATACAGTCATTGACTTTCACTTTTTTTTGGTTAGTACTAGCTGTGTCTACCCTATGTCACCAATATTTTGCTTCAATACATTTCCCTGACCACAATTACCTTGTCTCTGATTTTTTTTTAATTCAATGACAGATCCCATTCATGTTTTGAATCCTCTGAAAATTTGATGAAATAACATTTTTTGTCAGATTCTAATGTTGTGTATTAATTGAAAATGAGTTATTAACCAATCTATCCTTTATGTGGGTATGTGTGTGTGTGTGTGTATTTATGCATGAGTGCAGAGGTGTATGATTAAAATCAACTAACAGGGCTTCACTTAAAAGCCAAGCTTTTACCAATTTTCACTAATTCATGTTTCCTTTTTTTGTTTCCTTTTTTTGTTTCCTTTTTTTGTGAATGAGTCATTGGTAAAAATAGATAAAATTGAGTTTTATTTCAGTCACAATAACTTCCGTAAGAAGTGGAAAATCGATAAGAAACAGTTGAGCTGAATTTCCAAATGAAAAAAACTAATTAAGAGTAAAATCCATGTATAATAATTCATATACTGTCAAAGATGGAAGAGGAATTCTACCCTGGTTGAAATAGGATGTCCAGTGAAGTGTACCAGTATTTTTCCCCTATTTCTGAATGAAACTCTATAGTAATATCAGGCCAGTCCTGCTTCCTACCTTTGGCTCTTTGTCTGTAGTAGATGAACATGGGTTGCGGCAGATCAGTTCAAAGTAGCGCTTATCTCCCTACAGCACATGCTGGTGTTTGCATACTGACTCAACTGTAGCTGGCTGTTCCCTGCGCAGCCAGCCCGATGCCTGCCAGCCAGCAGCCAGCCTATGACTACCCATATCTCCAGCAATATGACAGCCACACCAAATCACACATGTCCTACAGGCTGCCGGACTTTGAAACCATCTTGATAGGGCAGGCAGTGACCTATCTAACTCTTCTATTTATCTAACCCCCTTACAAAGCACTCACTATACCCTCCCTCCAATACAGGAATGGAAAATCATGTAGGGATAAATCACCAATGAAATATGGATAGTGGCAATTAGGTTTTATACAAAGAAACTATTTTATATCATATCTATACAAAGAAACTATTCTGCATGGGGGTTGAATCGGCTCTTGTATTGTAGTAAACAAAAGGTAAAAATACACTGAAAATTTGAGTTAACCATTAGGCAATTCATAAATTAGTGTAATATGGACATAATAAACAAGAACTCGTCACACAAATGGAGTTAATCAAGGAAAGTTAACTATTTCCTGACTGATTGATTTAATATTGAGTGCTTCTTTTTCTGTATAATCTTATATAATTTCTGTATATTTTTTACTGCACACTTCCCTTACAAAACCCTAGATAATAAAGTCTGCATGAACTATAACGCGCTTTTGAACATTATAGGTGGAAAGGGCGCTATATCAAATATCAATTATTATTATTATTATAAACAACTAAATATATAAAGATCTGTCAATAACCGTTCTTCGACAGTTCATAATAACATAAATGACAGTACATTTGTACAAATTAAGTATATAATATAGTATCAAATTCTCTACTGAATTCATAAGAACCAATTGATACTATTTCAAACAAGAAACAATTAACTAACAATAAGATGATAGTATTTGGATATTTTGTCAATATAATAATGAAACAAATCAGCTACTTGTTATTCTATTTTACCGGATACATCTTATCATCTTGATCCAAAAATATTAGAATATTGCTAATTGTGTTCTTCCTAAGCAAGTTACATTATAATCAAGTAGTTTGCTGTACAAATAAATCCTTATTTCAACATCATCATTAACTGATAAAAATGATAGAGGTGATACCATTAACTGTTTGTCTGATCTACGAAAGCACAGATTATATTTAACCCATTCATACCCGTATCAGCCAAAACTGCTACTAGTCAAGTAGATCTCCAGGTATGAAAGGGTTAACACAATCATGGAAATTAGAATTACCAGTCTGCTTGTGGGGTGGAGAGAATGATAAGTGATAAATTCAATCCTATGTCAGGAAAACAACCATGGGGTTTAAGTATTCTTCAAAGAGACAACCACAAAACACCCTTATTCTGTGCTCAGAGAGAGACTAAGTAGTTAGCCTGTAAAACCTCTAGTTTAAAATGCAACTTTTTTTTTTATTACATACACTACAAATAGTAATGATAAGATAATACACAACCTGCTTCCTGGATGTCTCCACTAGAGGATATCATATCACATCATACTTACAGAGTGATCAATAATCCTCATAAGTTATTTACCCACAGCAAAAAATGGGCCGCATCATGACTTAACATAAACAAAGAAGAGTGCCGTATTGTTGGAGGTGTTGACACTTTCCTATGTAAATATTTACAGATGGTTAACTGGTGTTTTCCTTATAGTTCAGAGGACATCATAAGCATATTTACTGGAGTAATTATAATCTGGGAGCATATTTGGTTTCAGCGTGTTTGTATTAGATAGACGGTAAGTCAACACTGGGAAAGTCCTATAAATAACCTTTAACAATACTCAGCACTTCTCCATAGGCCACCACGAGGCTTGCTCTAATGCACGTAGTAATGACAAGCCTTTACAACTATCACTCTGGCCATTCACTGCCGACTTATCGCATTCATTCATAAATCGCATACATCCTCCTCCTCATCATCCTCCTCCTCGGCTCCCACTCCCAACTAGTGGCTCAAATTGCTTCTCATTCTGCCATTCAATTCAAGCAGAAAGCAACTATCTTCCACTCTACTAGACTGCTGCAGAATAGTGGAGTGGATCGTAGGATTTCCCCATTCAACCCTGCAGCAAATCTGCTTCCAGGGATGGACAGCTTTACGCTACTGTCCCAGTTTCAGCATTGAATAGTAATGTGATTACTGTCACTTTTTCTGCCAAACTTAAAATCAATTATGATTGGTAGTTGAGCAAATAGTTATAGAGGAACAAGAGTACCCAGGGAAAAGGAAAGTCACTGGCGACATTGTCAAGTGCCTTGAACTGGAGCCAATGATGCAATATATATATCAATAATATAATTCTCAATGAATGCAGATAATCAGAGAAAAACTACTACGTTTGAATCTCTAGAAAGAGAGGCTTAAAGCGTGAAATATTGAATTGGCAATCCCTAAAAATTCACTGACATTTCTTCAGTTAGTTATCATGAACAATAATTTTTCAATGCTGCAGTTTTAAGAAAATTTCATGGGAAGAGTTTCATTTTAAAATATGTATGACTTCATGGGGATACATGAACAAAACCTATACCTTTATGAAAATATCCAGCATGAAATAAATTCTTTACAGAAATGCTGTTTTTTTTATAGTTTTTAAATGCGAATGTTTTATAACTTGACCTTTGCCCAGGTATTTCCTGTTGTTGTACTAACACTCAACAATCATTATAGCAACTTCCTCGATCAAGCCATTCCTATTCCCCTCTCTACTTGAGCCCTCCAGTGATGTTGAGTAACTGTAGTCAGCAGTATACCGATCATGAGTTAATATTCTGCAGGCCTCTCACTAGTTTCCAAGCAAGATCTTTATTACAGCGATATTAACTCCTCCCCTTAAAAGATCTAACAGATAATATAGAGTTCATGAAATACTATTATCTACTTTACTTATTTGCATTGAAACGCATTTGCAGATCATTTCAATATGTTTGATCCTTTCCTGACCATTATTCTCCACCATTTGATGTTTGAGAAAATTAAGCACACTGAATCTATTGCAATTTTGCCAGATTACACAAGAACAAATCCAATTTATCTAACATTCATGTACAGGCAGTATTGATAATATTACACAAATGCAAATAATTATAAATGATTTTTTTTTGTGTAAAGGATGATCATTTTCATTTCATTTTCTACTGAGAAACAAAATCCCATTAGAAATCCTGCATTTTTGTTTTCCAGATATTGTATATTCTCTACAATGCAAGACCAGTGGGTAACTGTGGGTCATACCATATAACCCCCTATCTCTATAACCATCCCTGCTTTTGAGCATCAATCAGTGGTGTGTCTATCGTGGCTGCTGCCATCATTGTAGCAAGGAGGAGCGAGGCTGGTTGAATCGGTCTCCTATGTGTTTAGCTGCTGGTTTCACATTGCCAGGAGCTAGTCTATTGTCCGCCGCCGTGCCAGCTCCCCAATCAGCGCTGCCGCTGCTGCGGGAACAATGGACAGGTGACCCTGCACCTGCCGCTGTGGAGCTGCTTCCTCCACCTTCCACCTGTCCCTACTTGTCACCACAGCAGCCAGCCAGCCAGCCAGCCGCGCTGGCCACAGCTTTGTTGTATACGCAACCGGCAAATTAGATTCCTCCGTAAACTGCCATGTGTGGCCTTTAAGCTCCACTCTTGATCCTCGGTCGCATTTGGCCTTCCCTGCTCAAACTAGTCAGCAATCATCAATCCCCATTTCAGGATTGGTTTTCAAAATAGAATAAGAATGGGCTTTTTAATCATGAACAAAGAACTTCTTTGTTTGGTCATTCTGTCTTAAAACAATAGGTTGTTGGCATTTGACATATTTCAAATGACTACCTCTCAGGTTTCATGAGAAGTAAAAATAATAGTTCATAGAAAATACAAATTACATGGATGTTTTCATTATATATCAAATGTGAAAATATATTTTTAAAAACCCAGCTAGCCTCTGCAGCGTTTATCTCACTAAACAATGGTCCATCTCCAATGACAAATAGCTGAGGCCGAAGATGCTATGCCTATAGAATCTACTGAAAGTGGCGGCATTGACCCCACAATGCTCTTTCTATGATTGTTTTACAGCCATCTGCGGTGGCATTATATAACATCCATTGCCAGTAGATACAGGGCAATACCATTAGCCTGAGGACATATATCATGGTACAAGCATGTTTGGATGGAGGCCCTACACAGAGCACGCTACCTGAGAGCATGTACCCCTATGTCCGACATGCCCCTTCTCATTCCCATCCATTCCAGCATGCTGCTCACTAATGTCTCCTCTGCCCTGACAAATGAGACCTCTCACAAGCTGAAAGTACTAGTTGCCATTGCAGGCCGTATCCATACAACGCATTGGAAATATTCACCAAGAAAAAGCATCTTCCATTTATGTATTCTGCAGAACCAGAAACATTTTATCTGATCTCATAAAAAGTAAATTCAAATGAGCAATATCACTAGCCAGGGTATGACACTTAGATTCCAGGCTAGGGGCCCGAAAAGGTCTTTCGATAAAAATTAGTGGTCAAAAACAGGATTTCTGGTTATTTTTCATACTATTTCGGGCCCCAAGACTGAAAAATCTGGGGGCCCACAGCAAAATCTAGGGGCATATGCCCCCGGGCCCCTGGGAAAGTCGAACCCTGCTAGCTGCCATCGCAGGTGATATTGTTTCCATTAGAAATCTCCATCAAGAAAAGCTCATCAAGCTTTTTGTATTCTGCAGGACCAGTAGCTTGTCTGTTTTCATACTGCACTTCTGACTTAATGTATAATAACATCAGGTAAGCAAGATCACATTTATATAATTCACAACTGATCAATTCAATCGTTAGTGCAAATAAGTTATATACAACATAAATGGTTCAAATAAACATAGCAAAACATTTATATGTCAAAAACCTATGTTCTACTGACACTTCTGTGACCAAATGTACAAATTTGTTTTTAATAGATTCTACAAATATTTGGGTGATAAAATGTGATAGTATTTGCTCATTATTTAAGCAAAATGTCGTTAAATACTGACAGGGAAGACAAGAAAAATATCTTAGTCAACTTGATTTTCCCTTTCCAAGTTTTCTTTGAATTTTCCCATCATGCCACAGCTAGAGCGCCTAGTATGGCACTAAGATGAATGGCTGGTGTGTAAGGATACCTGTGAGAAAGGTGCTAGGGGTCTTACCTTGTGTTGCCATTGGTGACTGCATGCGCCCTGGTCCATCGAGTGACCCAGAGGGAGGACGAGGGGGCATCGGACTGCCAGCTTGTTGTCCTGAAATTAGAAAGGCGAAATTCTAGAATAATGCAAAATAAATAAGAGGAAGATACAATACAGTGCTAGAGTACCTTGTATTTGAAATTTCCTTTATTGTCATTACTTTGTAATATGAAGGATACTATGTAAAGTGATACTATGTTACTATTCATGGTTATGCGCAAGAAATAATCATCATTTTACTAAAAGGAATATATAAAGTTCTAAATGAAAATGAATATATATTCAGAACTTCCATTGCGTAATGCGAAACTCCTACAAATCAATCATTTTTACTTCTGATTGTACAAGACGTTTCACACAAAATATTATATTAGGAAAATCTGCTACCTTCCACTGGCACAAAATCTATATCCTAGACACTGAGACAGCATACTGGGTATGTTCAGGCAAATTTAACTCTTGCTGCTGCCATGTGATTCTTAACTAAATGATAAGTTGTCCTGTGGTACAGCGCCACATCACATCAAAAGCGCAAACGACATATCATTGGTTGTTTTTTGTTATCATTCTTGAGGGGAGCTCTTATCCCAAAAGCTTGTGCCACAAGTCCAGTCTAGAATCCCCTAAGACAATGCATTGGATGTTTATGGTATTATTATTCAAGGGTGATTCATCTAAAAGCTTGTGCCATAAGTCCAGTCTAGAAGCTCCTAAGACAATGTATTGGATGGTCATGCTGTTATTCTTACAAGGAGGTCTCACCCGAAAGCTTGTGACCTAAGTCCAGTCTAGAAGCTCCAAAGACAATGCTTTGGATGGTTATGTTATTACTCTTGCAAGCAGGTCTCATCCAAAAGCTTGTGACCGAAGTCCAGTCTAGAAGCTCCTAAGACAATGTGTTGGTTGATTATGTTATTACTATCACAAGAAGGTCTCATCCAGAAGCTTTTGACCTAAGTGCATTCTTGAATCTCCAGCTGACATGTGATGATGGGGGGGTCAAGTTTCTGTCCTGGCTGGAGGTTCAGTGACCCACAATGGCAGAGTTGGGTAATGTACACATGATTACAGCCATGCCAGACCTCCCCCAGTCAAAACAAGCAGGGGATTAACAAAGGAACTAGTGAAATCAATTATGTAACAGCCATATCTCCAGCATGCCTGCCATGATTGATGGGATCTGGGTCAGAGCGGGGCACCCTACAGACAGGGCTTCCTCAGAGGGAGGAAATGGGGTGCCTACCAACTGCTATACACATGATTTGACCTCAGAAATACTCAGCGGGGTGTTATGACAAGATTAGAAGTTCAAACATTTTCCACCACAATCTTTTCATATAGAAGTCTTCATCAGGAATATTGAATGCTGTGTACCATTAAAACACTCACTAGAATTTACTATTTATTAAGCTACACAAGTATTCCTATAAATGTAATTGATTTGGGCTGTTTGAAAACATGAAAACAGCCAGTAAGAACCAAATGCAGTTAATGATTGTCCCAAAATCTACCTGAGATCCAAGACAATGGATGATAAAAACTAAGAGCCTGAACCATGATAAAAACCAAGATGCTAAATAATGCCTTCTTGTTTCTTTCACAAAAAAAATAATCTTCCAATGATTTCCCTATGTTGAATAACATCAAAGGGCGTGCATTACTGATGCCAAGCTGGAACACATCCAAACTGTTTGTGTCCAACAGGGAATCCCTTCCCCAGTCCGAATGTAAGTACACTGTGGTGAACTCAGGGGATGCCCAAATACTGGGGGAATTGGAAGGAATCCAAATGAACTGAGAGACGGGACTACTTTCTTAGACAGTGCACAAATACAATAATAACCGCAGCATTAATCCTCAGACAAAAGAAGGGAATCCCCCCCAGAGAACAATACACAAGACAATGGAGGGATCACTATGGGAATCCCCATAACCTACAGATGGGGGTCATCCCAATATACCACAAGACATTCCACAAGCATGACTTAGCTAGCAGGTTAGACAGCAGGAGAGCCCATAGTTCTCCCAACACTATCCATCCATGACCAACGGCCATAACTGACATTCCTCAGGGCATGCCCCTATTGTACACCAAACGCCAGCTCAACAACCCTGCATTCCAAGGGCGAATCCAACTCAGCAGGGGAACAAAAGAACACCCCCTAGTGTCAACCTGGTACTGGACAAATGATTTTCAGGAGAAAATTGTAAACAATCAATACTATTTGAAGCAGGAAAACAAAAGAACACCCCCTAGTGTCAACCTGGTACTGGACAAATGATTTTCAGAAGGAAATTGTAACAATCAACACTAGTTGTAGCAGGACAACAATGGACACCCCCTAGTGTCGACCTAGTACTGGATAAATGAAATTTAGAGAGTTATTGTAAACAATCAATACATTCAATATTATTCAAAGACCTTCAAGTATCACAAGCCCCTAGTGCACCAAATAAGAAATCTATTTCTATCCTCTTTTGCACAGGCACTCCATATCCTACTAATAAAGATGAGAAAATCTTTAACACATTCAAGCTTAAGAATACCTTTAGAAATTATTGTCAGGATCGATGAATTGAGTCATTTTACAAAATATTTGGAAAAGAGTTGTTGGTAGTATTCTGAATAAACACCATTCGTTCAGCAGAGGCATCCAAGAGGGGAAATCCTAACTTAAAAAGGCATCCCTATTCCCTAATATTCCTAGTTAGCCAAGAAATTCAAGACAGGAAATCCCAAGTCATAATGTAACAAATAGGCATCCTCAGTACCTTGGTGTGACAACCTTCTGTTGATAAGCTGAGAAATTCCAGGCAGGAAATCCCAAGTCAGCTAAGGGCATCCCCAGTAGTACTGGTGTGGGGTAACCCACTATTGTCAGCTGAGAAATTCCAGGCAGGAAATCCCAAGTCAGCTAAGGGCATCCCCAGTAGTACTGGTGTGGGGTAACCCACTATTGTCAGCTGAGAAATTCCAGGCAGGAAATCCCAAGTCAGCTAAGGGCATCCCCAGTAGTCCTGGTGTGGGGTAAACCACTATTGTCAGCTGAGAAATTCCAGGCAGGAAATCCCAAGTCAGTCAGTAACAAAGGGCATCCCCAGTCGTCCTGGTGTGGGACAACCCCCTGTAGTCTGCTGAGAAATTCCAGACAGGAAATCCCAAGTCAGTCAGTAACAAAGGGCATCCCCAGTCGTCCTGGTGTGGGACAACCCCCTGTTGTCAGCTGAGAAATTCCAGACAGGAAATCCCAAGTCAGTCAGTAACAAAGGGCATCCCCAGTCGTCCTGTTGTGGGACAACCCCCTGTTGTCAGCTGAGAAATTCCAGAGTGGAATCCCCATTGACTGAGCTATCGGAGATTCCCTGCCCCGGGCCACAGCCTTCCCGCATGACGTAAAGAAGGAGAGTGCCTGGCCTGCATGATGCTGCATCTGGCTGGGATAAATCACTGACTGACAGCCTTATGTCATATCAACACAAAGGTCAGACCCACTAAGTGTTAGATTACATTACATTGCAGCAGTGCACACACTAACAGGTTGACGAGGAATTGCTCTACTAATTACCCCTGTTCTCCTCTCCACTTCCTCCTCCTCTTCCTCCTACTAGCCCAGTAACCTTACCTTATCCAGTTGGGATAATGGCTTTTAGTTTATTAATGCCATCAATAGAGTATGTGACGGTGGCAGGCAGTGCTGGTGGTAGTAGTAGGAGTAAGGATGGTGGTGTTATAGAAATGTACAAGCCCTCAGGCCACTCTTCGTCTGAAGGGTCCCTGCACATGAATGGGATTCCACACCGATCATGTGCTTCACTCAAATAGGTCATGTTTATCATTCACAGAATGCCAGCTAGAAGGTCACATGCTCTTTAGTTGCCATACCACTTGGTATGCCACTCATGTGCTTTGAAGTAATCCAATAGCGCAGACAGGAACTTATATGAAATGTCCTCAAACCATTAGCCACACGTCATTACAGATCAGGAAATCCTACAACTCACTCCAGGATCAGGAACTCAATTTTCACCAAATGTTCACTATACATACATGCTTGAAATTATGTGATACAATAGCATTGCAATTCAAGAATTCCTACCACATACTGCATATGAATTCTCAAACCTTTCTTAAACAAACATCTTTGGCATTGATATCATTAGAGCAGAATAAATTCTATCACATACCACAGGAACAAAAAAGGGCCTTCAATGGTCATGTTTGAATATTGAATATCTGCAGGGTTGATCTTTGATTATGGTTATATTTTATCCTTCAGATATGTTCCTACTGATGTTTCATCAGAAAGCTATCAACGCAATTGTCATGCCTTATTTTGCAACATGTATAAAAGGGTTAAATCAAGTCCATATATGAATAGAAGAATTACATGCTCAGCAGCATCAGCAGCAGCTACATAAACCCCCAATCTTCTCTAACATTTGGGGATAAATTTCACAATGCATTACTTTGTTTATTGACAAAAGAAATGTAAGGAACAAAATGAGATAAATATTTAGGTTGAGACTTCTACTAAGTCAATATTTCCCACACTTGTAAGGTTTACTTAGAAGGAGAGTGTTTATTCACAATTTTCTGATAACTAATATCTTTAATGTAAATTACATACACTGTGTTTACTGCCGATCTCTGTCCAGCAGGACTGATAGACAGATTTAATGGTTTCTGGGAACACCTTATTTGGATTTGATTATAAATATTTTTCACAGAAATTATTTTTATTAGAATATTTTGCAGAAGAAAAATCTTTTACTGTATATGCACTCTACTTATGCAATGCATGTCTATTTCTAACCCTCTGATACCGCACATATTTGCGACTTATTCCACTTACTTCATCTGACGACGTGTGGTTTCAGAGTGGTGCAAATGAACCCCGAATATATGCTTTTTTCTATAAAACAGTCAAATCTACCTTCAAAATGAAGATAATCATCCTTATAAAGAGCTTACAACTCAGTATCTGCCCCTTACATTAAGGAAGTTGTAAATTTCATTGCATAGCAGTACAATGGAAGATAATCATAATGCTGGAATATTGATATACAGAGGTTCTGGATGATGTATGGAATGACTTCAACACTACCCCCTCTTCCTTTAGTCTCTAATGGAACACCCAGTCCTCAGATGGCAAAATCAGATTACCTGGCTGCCTGCTACCTGAACCTAAAATCATATCTTAATGAAACAGCTGGGACAGTAATGTTCCTCAGTGAACTCATCTCCCAGGTTTGTATGTAGTGCAGCATGGAGTCTAGACTAGGCTCCTAGTCCCTGAAAAGTTCACATTCCCTGCTGTGGTGCGGTACCAGGTTTAATAGATAGATGGCACCACCTGATCCTCCTTTCTCTATAGGATTCATAATCAAACTGAATCCTGGTGAGACAAATGTAAACTTAATTGGCCACTATGGCAGTATGGCCACCTAGACTATTTGGTGCCTGGTAACAGAAACAAATGACAAAGATACATATGACAGCCTAGAAATCTAGGCTACATGGAGTCCTAAGCCATGTGCCGCAGAAAGAGCAAGCAATACAGCGAGAAGTAGTATTTGCCCAGTGTGTCATTCCTTGGTTATTGATTAGGCAGATCTACCTGTAGCAGAGATAGCCGGGTCAGCCCTCTACAGTCGGCACACAACAGCCAGGCCTGCCCGGCACTATCTGGAGGGGATTAACCCAATATAATATTCAATTAGCCCTAATGAAGCATAATTGACTTGTGACCAGATGTTGAATGGAGCACTTTCCGAGGAGATTCTCCCCGACTGGGCTGAAAGGATGTAAACAAAGCCATGTGTTCATACAGACCTCCTTAACCCATTCATGTCTAGAGATCCTCTTGAGGAGTGTCGTCTAAACCTATCATATTTTTTTGAATAACTTAAATTGAAGTAATAAATTCACAAAAAAAATTAAAGGAGAGTTTTAGATTGAGTTGTGATGAACAATTCTCCTTCAAATATTTTTTAAATATTGCTTTTGTTAGAAAGCTCCCAGCAAATTAGTCATGTAATTTAAGCTGCTCCAGGCATGAATGGGTTAAGCTTGCCGAGCAGACTAATAGAGGGAGATGCTCCTCATGCCTGCTGCCTGCCTGCGGCTAAAATATCTCAGCAGATTGACACTTCTCATGATGGGTATCAGCAGCTAAAGGAGATTATTATCTCATAGATTCTTCTTAACCTCCACTTTACCAGTGCTTAATGTAAACACCGCTGTCCTTGTTAAAGCATACAAGACGAACTCCATTCACACTAAGAGGCCACAGAGAGACTACAATCATACCCTTTTATCTGCTAATTATATACATCCTCCTTCGCCTCTAGGAAAGAGAGCGTTAAATTAGGTCATTATTACATCTAAGAATAGCACCTGCAAGCTTATAAGACTAGGTGATATATGGTCTTTCGCCATAAAAGTGATAAATAAAGAAGTCTACCAAGTGTCAACAACCTACATCAGGGACAATCTATTTATAAAAAGACCTATCTGCCTACATCTACTATAATCTTCAAAACATCACCATTCTTCTAAGCTTTAAGTTTTATAGGAGATTAGTGTTGCATATGGACATAATGGACATTATTCATTCTAAGCTTCATCAGATTTCTCTCTAACATTTCAAACCCGGTGTTGGTTCAAGGTATCAAGCAGGTAAGTTCTGCATAAGTTCAGATCATAATTCCATATTGACAGATACCTCCACCTGGTGGTGACTAACAGAAACAGGATCTCCAGCATAAGGAGCTTCATGAATACATTATGAAACTCAATCTCCAAATCCCTTCACTTTTCTTGAATTGAGCAATTGCTGAGGGAATACATATACAAGCCCATAGGGCACAAGGTAATAAAAGTAAAACTGACTTAAAGTTACATCAATGATACCTTTGACATACAAATATGCAGCAATTTGAGTTCAGATAGAAATCTTTCAATTACGTTCATCAGAAGTGTTCTTTAAATTAACACATTGTCTCCTATGAAAACTTCCTTCTACAAACATTGAACTTCCTGTATATCTATCTCCATAACAACCTACATAAGCTTCAAAGGATTTTCCACCCACATCTTTTCCAGACAGCACCTGGCCACAGAGGTAAAATATTCAACCCTGGGTGAGATTTATGACCAGCAAGCACTTTTTGGGAAACTTAATCCTCCCATTCACCTATTTCTTTCTTCTAAAGAAACCTGCAACTACACAAAAGCCTTGATATTCATCATAACAATAATGTTGAGAAAAAGAGTCAAGAAAAGAAAGTGTGTTACCTGTAACAGACGCAGGGGTGTTTGACCTTGACCCCGGCGAAGACCCTACAGGGGAGGGTACAGGTCGCAGCGCCGAGACTGCAGGATGTTGTAATGACTGTGATGTCGGCGTTTCTGTCGACCTGCTGTCAGAGTTGCTATCCTCACAGTTTGCCTCCTGAAACAATAAGATATGCTATTAGATGTGGCAAAGACATACATTAACCTCTTTCGTGTTGACTGTATGTAGCTAATTTTCAGTTATTCAATTTTCTGGTTGAAAATAGAAATTCTAATTAGCATTTGAATTTCTTACAGACAGTATTGACTGAACATATTCATACTCAAAATGCCCATTTGGTTTCTCTTTTCATATAAGAAAATGCTGACATTTTAGTGTTCCTTTATACTTCAGGAACCTAACAAAAAGTATAATCAAGAACATAGAATAATAATAAAGAACATAGAACAAGGAACTATTTATTTCAAATATAAAGTTCCTGATAGAACCTGACATTGAAGGCTGTACACGTGTGTTTCTACCCTTTATAAATGAGGATATACATTTCACAAATAAATAAATGCCTTCAAATCAAGGCGCTGCACTGACAAAAGACAAACACTACATTCCATAGAGCGAAAATCACACAATGTGTGAGAATACAACAGTATCCAAATGTCAACTGTCTCAGAAGAGATTCACTTGTCTGTGACATTTCCTTGTATCAGCAAACCTACAAGTGTGAAGATGAAAGCAGGATATCCAATTCTTCTCCCTAATCCCTTTGTCAATAGAGGTAGTTACACTTTCTATTAGTTTGCCTGTGAACTCTAGTAGATTTACCTACAGGACAAAGGTGAGTCAATGTCAATAGCCCTGCTCTGTGTTTGTCTAATTCAACTAACCCCTGATCAGACCCTGTCCTGACTTGTAGATCTTCTCAAGCTAAGCTTAGGCCTAAAAAAAGTTGTTTGTTTCCTGTAACCCTACCCTAACAAGTTTTTATTCAAAAAAATCCCTACCCTAAAGTTTTTATCGCCCTCCCAACTCCCAATCGACGTCAAACATGCACAAAACACACATTTTTGACCAAAAAAATAATGAAAAAAAAAATTTATTCTTACCGACCTACCTACCCTATTTCTTTTCGGGCCGTTACAGGAAACAGACAATTTATTTTTTTAGGCCTTATCCCCCCCCCCCCCCCCCCTCTTTTCTTATTTCCTGGCTCTGAACCCTGTCTAGCCAGGGTATCCCCTCCTCCTCGTCATCGTCAACATCATCCCCTCCGATGACTCACTGCTTAGCAGGAAGGCCAGCCCTGTATGCGAGTCTAGCCAACCATCCTCTATCACGGCAGCTCAAGGCTACCCGCTCAGCTGCCTGCCTATTTACTGCCAACCTACCTCGCCTTCCTCCGACTAGTAGCAAAGAGCTGCTTGCTGAATGGGAAAATTTGCATTCAGTTTTGTGGTATATATATATATATATATATATATATATATATATCATATATTATATATATATATATATATATATATATATATATCAAAAATTCTTGATAAGGGTTCACATCTCGGTAACACTGGCATGAACTGATACTTATGATAGCCTGTTAATAATAAATTATTTTGCGAAACATATGAATGAGTAAATTCAGCTATGATAAGATAAACTACATTTGTATTTAATTTTTTCCCCAAATAATGATTTCATAAGGCAGATATCATCCAAAGTGTTGGGAACTGCAGAGATAACTATGCTAAGAAAGATTATGTACTGTCAAGAATAAGTTGAAGAACAATTCAGGAAATGAGGTTGCATTGAGTTAGGTGCTTTAAAACCTTTATGCTGGTGGTAGCTAATTTGGCCAATACAAACTGATGCAGAAATAACTGAAACCCTGGCACATGGGTACTTATCTGAGAGTACTCAGTGAGAGCCATCAAATGAATACCTACATGACAGGGTTTAGATTGTTTTCAAAAACCTTAGCATCCTTGTGCTTTGGATGAAAGTAGCCTCGGCATTGGAAGGGTTACGACAATTCCCCTTGTTCTTGAGTGGGCCAGTGGAATCAGTCCCATGTGAGCAATAAAGCCACACATATCAAAGGCTTAGGTGTGACAGAAGTCAAAGGCAATGCTACAGACATGATGATCATCCACTCTGCTCCTACCAGCAATTACTCCAACTACCACTACGCTTCTCATCAAGCCTTAACCCACCCATCTCCAGAGTGCCTCAAAAAGTCACTATTATCTGGCCATAGCTTACTTATACAAGGAAATTTCAAAAACCTGTTTAAAACGAACATGATGTAATGCAAACAGCATCTTCTCTTCAGATATCATTCAAATTCTTGCATTTTTTCATTTTATTTTTTTGTCAGCATCAACATATCAAGACACTACTTATGCAAACAGCATCTTTCCTTTCGATATTATTCAAATTCTTGCACTCTTTCCATTTATTTTTATATAAGCATTAAAACATCAAGAGGCCACTATTTCTGGAAGAGTGCTAGAATAGATGGGAAAAGTACTTCAGCCAAGGACATGAGGAAAACCAAGGCTAAGTTGTCCAGTGTGTTATCCACCTTATTATGAGGTGGTCTGAGCCAACTTCTCTGATTGTGTAGCTAAAACACCTACCATTATAAAACTATGACGTCTCAGTTTAACCAGCCTCTCTACACCATCACCATCATCAGCCATACAATCCTCACCTTATAGGTCGAAACATGGGCAACATTCCATCAAGAAAGCTATAAATTTCTTCACTTCGGAGTAAACTGAACTCATCATCAAATATGAAAATAATGCAAAGATGTCCTCCATTGTAGGAAAATGGAAAAGCATATTAGTGTAGATAAAGGAAAGAAAACATTAGTAAGAAGCATTTTTGAGAAGTGCAATGCTTCACTTATACCCTCTTGAAGAGACCATGTCATCAATAGAGCTAGGTAGAAATATCACAGTTCTTCCTTTTCACAGAAACTAGGCAAACTTGACTGAGACAGCAAGCAGGGAATGCCTTTGATGGAAGAAATGCCTCCTCTCACTGCTACTCAGGTTGGCAGATTGAGACCTGTCTCTGAGGTATGCCCAATATGGAGGCAGGAACCAATTATCACTGGCCCGGTATCCTGTGTGTCAGCTTTTGGATTCTCTGGAGTCCCATGCTCATTCTCCCTCTGATTGGCAAGGCATGACAGCGGCACCGATAAGAAGGGACTAGCAACTATAACAATAATACTTATACCATGTGCATGTGCCATGTATGGTTGGTGAATGATATATTTCTAACAATTGTCTTTTCTTAGAGCAGAAGCACATGTAGTAGTTTCTTCTAAGCATAATGATATTGAATTGCTAAGAAGATTAGGTGGATTACCAATGGAAACAGATAAGCTGCCTTGGCTCAATAAAATACCAGGATCAATGACATGCCCCAGTCAATAGATATCATCTATTAATCATGTAGACCTCTTTCCCACATTCAAGTCTCTCAGTTGCTGATCTCCGATAGTTGATGCACATGTCTGTGTTTACTCACTAAACCTAATCCTTATGTAATCCTCACTCTTGGAGAGTGGCTATTTTTGGCCTGTGAATGCTATATTTGGCTCACACAAAGCTGACGGCAGGCAGCGTGAGGGGATATCCCAAGTTATTGTATTGCAGACCAGGTGGCCGTTGGTTGCGTATCCGCCGGGATGATGTTTACCAGAGGAAATCCCGACTCAGCTGGCACTTATCTCATCTACCGGCACACACTCTGGGGTTGCCAAGTAAATCAATCTAACAAGCACATCTGTGTTTGAGGAGAGTGGATATTGACAATCAAAAGTAGAGGAAACTAATCCTTTCTCATTTGGGCAATTTGGAATTCTTTAGAAATCTGGACCCTTATCAAAAATACTAGTATAACCCTGCTAGCATGATCATACTATTTTTTGTTTGTTTGTTTTGAAGAAAGGGGCTGTGACACCAAAAGAGGCTTGACACCCACCATATTTACTTAGATCATTACTGTTATCTTATCAGGTCCATCTTTTTGCATTTTACTAAATTGAGAGCCATGATAATTTCACTTGTTCCAAATGGCATATATTTGGTATCCATGAGCTGGTAGATTTCAGGTCCAGATAGCTTTACCAGGTCATTTAACCTCTATGTTACTCTTTTGACCACTTCACAGCTACTTTATTGAATACATCTAAGCAATTTTAGCCAGAATTTTGAAATTGGGTGCCTAAAATATAATAGTTTTGGGGTGTTCTATTTTTCAGGGGAGAACCCATGATTTTCACATTTTGATCATGAAAATATATCTTTTTATCGAGATAAGGCATAGTATCCATATGCCATTTCCTTTGAATTCTATTAAGGTGAAAATATTCATTCATTTGCCTGAAATAGACTTTTTTTTTGCGGTCTTAATTTGTGATTTCTGTGCCCTTACCAAAAGACACTCAAACACCCAGCTAGCCATGTCTGCGCTTGTGAGATTTAAGTAAGACAAACAAGATACAGTCAAACCTCTATTAAGCGGCCACCCAAGGGAAGAGTCAACAGTGGTCGTTCAAAGAGGTGGTCTCTTAAGAAGGGGTTGAGGGTCTGAGCGAGGTTATGAAAAAAAACAAAGAATTTCCAACAATGACCTGGAATTATTGAGATTGTTATGTTTAGCTGCGTTTGTTGAAATTTCTTCATTAAAATCTTAAGAATAAACAATTCAGAAAATTAAAAGTTGAACTATATCATTAATTGAGGACCCTCAGGAATGATATACTTTCAAAATTTTACCGATTATTTCATGATTGTATTGTGCCCTTTCCAATATACAAGTCCTCTAGGCATTCAAGTGGCCGTTGAATGAAGGACCATTCACTCGTAGGGATAAGATTTCATGGTCGTTGGTCGCGTCAAGCAAGTGGTCGCTTAATCAAGGTAAAATATAGAGGGAATAGCCTTGGGGGGATTTGAAACGGTCGTTCAAGGCAAGTGGTCGCTTAAGAGAAGTGGTCGTTGAGGCAAGTTTGACTGTATATCCTGGGAGTCCCAGCTAGATATGACATGGCCCAAAGTCTGCACTGCTATCTACCTTGAGTACCCAATATCTCATCTGTGACATTTATATCAGCACTAAGGCAAGTACAAATACATATCAACCTTAATGAGTTAAGCTGTGCCTGTAACTAGTATTAAAGTGATCTTCATATATATGTATAATGCTCAAGTTATATGCATGTTAAAGGAATTTCAAGTATAAAAGGTAAGAAACAAATTTTGAGGAACAAAAATGTACATGATATTACTATTGTTTGCTCAGGTATCAAAAGATATAGCAAAACTGCAGAGATTAGGATTTTTGAAGAAATGTCAATTATAACTTTGCACTTGCGCAAGCTGGCCAGAGAAAATAAACCTAATATGACAACCAAAAATAACTAAGCAACATAATACCAAAACTATTTTTTTCTAAATAAAATAGTCTATAGTCTATCTTACTGAGCACTATACATAATGTTCAATATAACTTTTTACTGATGATATTCAATGGAAATATCTTTAAGAGAAATGGAAATTTTTCTCAACAAACCAATCAAAATCCACCTTACTACTGAAAGGCAAAATTAAATACATCATAAAAGAGCACCTGCTTTCCACAAACTAAATTATATTGACAAAATCATAGCAGTTAGTAATCAGTATAGAGTACAGAACTATGCATGCATAGAACATTGGACATATGTCACTTGGCAGAGTCAACAGACCATGTTGTGAACATCAAAATCACACATAATATATATATATATACACACATAAAATGTAGGTTGGGTTCGGACCAACCTTTTTCCTTCAATGTTTGTCAGAGCCCAACCCACATTTCTCCTTCAAATATTTTGTGAATACATGACTACACTTGTCATTGAGAGCTACAGGCATAAATGGTGTGTGTGTATATAAGTATATAAAAAAAAAATATATATATATATATATATATATATATATATATATATATATATATATATATAACCTTACAGAAACAATGCTCTGTAACGCCATGGTCAACCCCTACTAACACTGCCAGTCTGTGAAGCAGTGTTTCATTGAAGCAGTCCACACTTAAGCCCCAACCAACTAAATCCTTATGTAAACCACAGCACACAACAAAGAATCTCCACAAAAATACAAGTTCCTCTTTGGGAAGAACAGACGTCGAAAAAACAACCACAGAAAATTAACAAAAGAGCTTAAAGGTAGTTCTAGCCCATCATATGCCCACAAATTGGGGAACTCCAAGGGAAAAGATGAGAGAGGTTTTGAAATTGCCTCCACTGAGAAGGCCGGCCTCCATCTTATACATATGCAAATGCCTGAATATTTAATGTCCCACCAAGCCAACATGGCTATATCACCCACAAAGTACTAATTTGACTTGAGAAATCTCAGAATTTCTGTCTTAAGTTTCCTTTTAGTCCAGTCAAGAAGGGAACTCCTTCTGACTGGGAACTCCCGCCCCTACAAGTCAAACAAAGGCCCAGTCAGTGAACAAGTAGAGAGACTACACAATGAGAGGTCATGCTGTACAAAGACTTTCAAAAACCTGCATTGTGTGCTCCTTCACCCCAGCCAACCAACCTGAAAGTACACCTTGGTGGAGCCTACCACGTCATGAAGTGTCCCCCAGCCTTGTTTTTCAGTCATGTGCCCGAATCTCCAGTAAGGAAAACTAGGTTAGATGAGCGCTGCTTGCCGGCTTTAAACTCGAGACTCTGCAGCTAAATATAACTTGCGCCAGCTATGCAGAATAAACCCACACAGCCAGCCAACTGGCTCTCCAAGCTTTGCCAGCGAAACCAGGTCACCGGCAACTTGTGCTGCTGCTGCTGCTGCTGTGTTGAGCTGTGCCACTGCTAGCTGCCTCTATCCTACTCACCCTCTAGAGCCTGCCTTCTTCTCTTCTACGCTCCCTCCTTCTCAACAAAGACTCCTCCTCCTCCTAGCTGGCTTATGAGGGGGCCTTGTTACTGTTCCCACAGTAACACATGGTTCGGGCATAGAATGGGCCGGGAGAATATTTCACAAGTCAATGGAAACCAGATATAGTATTTGTGGCCATGCAGGCAGGCGGGCAACTGAACGTACAGTTGGGTTATCTGTGAAGTAGCCAGCTCACACCGAGTGTGGCCTAGCCCACTGCTACATATTCTCCTCTTCCTCACCAGCCGGCTCGCTCCTCTGGCTTAAGCCCCCTACTATCCTGCCTGCCACCGGTTAATGGTGGGGACTACCATATGCAGGACTCAGAGTGACTGAGCCAACCCAATTTACATATTCCACTTCACTGAATAAGCAATAAGGGACAATACAATTGAGCCCATTTATCACACATGTCAATTACCAGCCCGGCTTTCAGCTGGTCTGAGTCCCCCATGCGCCTGCAGGCCACTGCCTCAAACTTTACAAACTTGTGCTTACCAGGCAAAACTTTGTGGCTGTGAAAATTTAAGGTTTTCCACTGACTAAACGCAGCAAATTCATTTAATTTAATCTCACTGCAGCCTGTGTTATTGTTCCCTGTTCCATTTAGATAGCGCACATAATGGTTTATTTATAAGAGCCCGGCATTTGCATAAAGTAGTTCCGGCAGTGGGGATGGCTGCTACAAAGGGCATGGAGAGACTAGTTCAATAAGTGCCCAAGCTCCTTTTACAACTGAATAAAACTCTCGCTTTGAGCCAAACTAGTTATGGGAAGTCTCCACTGTAAAAATACTAGCAGCACCCACTGACTCATCAGCCCACTGCAACTTTCGGGGTTTGAATTTTAGCGGTCTAGTAATAAATTTGATACGCGCAGCAGACAAAATGTCATAGGAGCAATTGCCTCAGGAAAATCAATACAATTCTCAGTGAATCAACTATTTTTCGTCTGCTAGACTCCGAGGGGGTAGCGCATGAAGTTAGAACCTATGTAAAGGGGGGCTTTAAATTCACGGGGGCTTCGGGGTACATGAAGGGGGTAATTTATAGATCCTAGGCCAGGCATAATGGATGAGAAAAACACGTAGCACAGAGGTCATGACTTGAAAGTATGTTTCTGACCATTCTGGTGTAAGTTGCTTTTTTGCACTTGGTAGTGAACGGCAAGGGTGGTGAGATGGCTTGGGCTGGGGCTGCAGGGCTGTGACACGTTGTGGAGAAAAGCGGGAGCAAGTTTGGAGCTGCTGCAGCAGCATGATTCAGCACTGGGTAGGTCATGTGGAAGGCAAACCAGTTTCCCAAGCCACTCACCAGAGGGCCCGCTCCTAATATCTACCCCGATACAAGCAGTGCTAAGAGCAAAAATACATTTTCCGTGTTTCTAGCCAGTGGACTCGGGGAAAACACTGCCTCTGATTAACTAGCGACGTCCACTTTTAATGCTCCTTGCACTGAGTCACCCTGCAATCCCTCCCCTGTAGTTTAGGGGCCGGCTCAGCAAGACTCGGTAAACCTCTGGTAATCAATCTATCAGGCGTGTCACACTAATGCTACAACATCGCCACCAACCACTAAATAGCCAAAGGATTTTTACCGACATCCCATTCTCAACCTTTATATCTACTTTAATTTGTCCGCTGCCCAGATCATCAAATTGTTTTAAAAGTCTGGCTATCATTAGGGCCGGGCGGGCTGAATTTTGCTGCATGCGGCAGCAGCAGCAGCAGCGGCGGCAGAACAAGGCCTGATAACAGGCCAGTAATTCGGTGTATTGATCGATGGTGTTGGGGCCGGGGAGTATGGAGCCAGCACCGCTCGCTCGCTGCTCGCTGTGTGTGTGTGATAACCCGGCAGCTGCTGCATAACCAAGCCGGCCTCAGCCTGCCTGCCTGCCTGCCTGCCTGCTATGTTGTTGTGCTGCTGAGCTGGCAAGCAGGCCGGGAGAGGAAGGGAAGCTGGTCGGGGCTGGAACGCTGCTCGCTAGCTAGCTCAGGCGCCAAGCAGGCAGGCAGGTCTAGGCTTCGCAGTATCAAAGTGGAGGAGCCATGCTGCTTTTGCCCAGCCACCATTAGTAGTAGTAGTAGTAGTGAAGGGAAAGAGGGGAAAGGGGTTTACATCACACACTCAATAGTAGTTTGTACTATACTATTCAACCCATATCATTATTGATGAAATATCTTCTATAAATAATAAATCCATTGTTAGATGGGAACGAAAATGGAATTTGTAGTGATATTCTGCACATAAGGACATTTTCTACTAACACTGGTGGGGAAAAGTAGTAAGTCTAGGGTTTAGATTAGACTCAATAGTTGGTACAGGGAATGAGTTGTTTTCACCAAAGTTCAAAACAAATTAAAGGAATATTCTGGGGAGCAAATATATTATCATATGATAAATTTAAAGTATATAAAGAATAAACCTCTCAATGATTTTACCTGCACCAGTGAGGCAAATTTCAAACAAATATGTCAGGTCAATCAGAAACGTGTACTTACAGATTCACTACAATTTTCATTTTAATTTTCTATAATTTTCTAACTGTCATTTTAGCAGGATGAACCTTAACATACTTGTATCCCTTACAATGTACCTTTGATTTTTAACAAGGTAAAAAATTAACGGCAGTATGCTTTAAGTAGCTATGACATAGGAAAATGCCTATCTTACTGAAAATGAGAATACTTCACTAAACAAATGTTTCAGTTATTGCATCACAGACCTTACAAAACCTAAACAATTGAATAAAAGACACCAAATTATTTTTGTGAAATATTTCTATGTAACTGCCAGAGTGAACACCTTACAATACCTCAACCTTGGAATAATGCAACTGATGTAATTTTCATGAAGTGTTAGCAGACTAGCAAGAGTGAAAATCTTGTTATCAACGGAGGATCAACACTCCAGCCCATGTGTGAAGCTGAACAATTTGATATCAGCACATAGCTATCTCACATTGCACGCTGCCAGTCAAGCAGAAAATAAAGGGATCAGTTTCTCATTCCAAACAGAATACTCTTCATATAAAGAACAAGGCAGTGGTGTGTATTGTAGATACAAAATGTTTCCTTTTTTCAGTTCTAACACCCAGAAAATAGTTATCATGAACTGGGTACACTTGACGACTTTACTTCAAATACAAAACTGAACGCTACATGTTTAAAAGCAAAGACTAAATGTTAAGAAGCTCCATAAGCTGAACTTCCCTGTACACAAGTTTTTTGTTGTTTCTCTATTCCTAATAATTATGTACAAACAATTCATGTACAAATAAGTACAAATAATAGCTTCTATAAGTTCAAACCTTGCAGGTGTTAAATGATTTTTGTTCCATAAGTGTCAAAGATTATGGGTTATAATGTACATGAAAGCAGAACTTGTAGGTAACCCTTTAATTAATTAGTACTTTATGAGACGTTATCAAACGTAGAAGGAACATTAGTAGGTTAATAAATTAAAACATTTTGATATCAAATGATCATTAAGTGAGCATAGAAATGATCTAAAAGATCTAAAATTAATTACTCTTCATATCATCGTTACAAATTATGAGTCTATTAGATGTGGCTTAGCTCAATCACTAATGACTGAAGTTCTAACAGTAGTGCCCGAGGCTCGTGTGAGAGGAATTTAGTAGTAACTTCTGAGTAATTGGGCCTTTAATGAATGAGAAGGAAATGTCACTTCTGAAATGCTACGTCATCAAAATAGACTGGTGTAGAAGGGATCTTGATATCAAAGGTAGCCAGGTGTACATGTATTAGTAGATGTAGTATCTGCTGCCTTGATATCCCATATGCTAACCTGTTACATTCTGACCTTGTCACAAATTGAGATGATTTGAGACATTGATAACAAAATCTTGATATCAAAAAAGGGTTTTGAGAAATATCAGTCAAAAGACTGTAGTTCCTGTTGGCTTTGGTAAGCTTTCTTCAAATAGTTATAGAATTCTACTCTATTCGATTCTCTAAGTTGTTTATGATGTAAAGTGCAGATAGGTTTACCTTAATACTATACAATGGGAATACACAGAGCACTCTATGGTCAATGGTTGTAACACAGAGGAACATTTCAAAGACATGGCAGCATTGAAGTAGTGAGTGAAATGTTCAGATCCAAACTGAAGCCCTTAACCCTTCCAAAGAACAGACACAAAGATTTTTGTTTTGAAAATCATCTAAAACCATGCCATGTTGGGATTCATTGGATAGCTCTCGCTGAGTACTCTTTGATGAGTACCCATGTGCCAAGGTTTGACATTTTAAAAAGTTTTTTTGCATTATTTTGTATTGGCCAAACTAGCCGCCAGCAGCATAAGGGTTAAAACCATATGTGGCTGTTAAAAGATGGTAAAACTGACTTAGACTAGGAATACATCAAAGGCCAATTAGGGATGACAGTCCCATCCATTAGAGCTAGTATTCTATTACCCACCCACTATCTCAACTCAAGGACTCCATGCCACCTAAATCATGATTGCAGCAATCTACTTGTAAAACATATGCATTAAGTGCAGTTCAAATATGTTAACAGCATAAAGAATCACTGCAGCTGTGAACTATAATAGTAGTCCTTCATAGCCAACAGCAACAAATAACAGTACTATTACTACACCATAAAGCGCACTTATTGTAAAAGATGATCTGCTAGTCGCCCCCACTATGGGATGCTCTATTTAACTTGTCAAGCAGGCAATAATGGAAATAGATTTATTCCAGCCTACCGGTATAACTACACGACACCTTATTTTGACCTATTGATTTTCTACCAGCTGGCTGCTTGGGTTCATTGCACTCTATTGAATCATGTAATCTAGTAAGTCAGGTGATGAATCAAAACACACTACATCAACAATGAAGCATGCTGGCAGGAGGAGCCAAAAATACACTACAGACATAGACAAGTATACTATAAGTATACTATACGAGTATACTATAAACATACACAAGTATAATCATTGCAGGGAAATGAACAATATGCATGTGTGAATTCTTAGTCATTTTATTGCTTAATAATTATGTATATATTCAATCAAACTTAATGGAGACTCCTAAACTTTCACATTCCAGATTTTCCCCTTAATCTGAGACAATGATTAAACAAGTTTTATTTAGTTACTGGTGGAGTTACCAACTGCAGAAGAGAGCAAATTATATATACAGAGTCACTAATTCACAGAATGCTGTTAACGCTGAGTAAAATGGTCATCTCTATACTACTACCTAGCCTTGGTATATGTTAACAAGTATTAAATTTACCCCTTTTGCCGGTGGTGGCTAATTTGGACAAAAGATAATAATTTGAAAAAGTGGAAAAAAGATGGGAACCTTGGCACATTGGTATTCATTTGATAGTACTCGGCAAGAGCTTTCCAAAGAATACCAACGTGACAGGGTTAAGGTAAGACTCAAATATTTTTTGCGATATTGTGCTTAATGAAAAGGGTAGACTCAGCATCACAAGCATTAACATAGCCATTCCAGATAGACAGCAACCACCTAACATTGCAGTCTAGAAAGAATGGGAAGAGATCCAGAATGTGAATAGCTACCTGTTTTTTTATAATCCCTAGGGTTTAACAAGCAATCAGGTTAATTATGCTGTTTCAGACAAGTACATCATCTCTAGGAGTACTCTCAACCTTCATGAGATAAATCCCAATAGAATAATTGTGGCAGAAAGATAAGTGCATTACATGCGAGGATTTCCATGTCTATTTCATTGTTGAGAAGCAGGGAAGTACCTTTCGTGCTCCCTCTCTGACAGCTAATCTGATAACACACTATACAGTTTCTGCCAACATTCAACAACACACACCGGCTCCAACAAAGGTCAAGTGAGACCAAGGTCACATGACTTGAGGGAGGCGTTTGATTGGCTGAGCTGTGGAGGTGGTGATGCAGTCCACCAGGAAATCTAACAAGAGGGAATCACCCCTGTTGTTATCTGTAAACACATGCTTAGCACATGTAGTCCGCTATAAATAGCTGCCTTCCTTAATGACTCATAAATAATGCCTTCAAAACAACTACTGGGGCATTTCTCACTGGCCCATGCCGTCACCATGACAACCTGATATATACATCAAGGGCATCCAAGGATGTCATCAGTGGATGTTCTTAGGCAGCCAATCAGCATCCTGGGAGGCAGTAACTTCTTCCTGACATATTGCCCAGCCAATACATTGTTTTATATCTCAATTTTGTCATTGGCATTCATGCCGGCAATCTCTCATGTGGCTGGCCATAAACTCTGCACCATAGTGGCGATTAGGGAGGTGGTTTTAGTGGGTTACGGTGCTACCACTCAGTGCAGGCTCTACTTCCCTATGCGGCTGCCGACACGGCCATCGCAGCGCAGAGAAATAACCCTTCATCTCCCACTAATCAACAATAATCTTCCCGGCACGAGACTACTACGCTCAGCATTCCACATCTGACAGCTTACATAACAACAGAAATAAATTCACTTGCTGTTTTATTTCATAAGAGATCAGCCACGATACTGCTAAATCCAATTTGCCATCGAAGAGATGAAAAATAACAGATCCTTACCAGAGGCGAACCAAGATGCCACATTTCATATGTTAATACACTATGCATAAAGATGGGGGCGTTTGTTATTCACCATTCCTAGATCCTAGTGCCAACTGCTACCATGTAACAAGAAGCTACTGATGGGACGCATCCAGCACAATCTAACTTGCCATAATGATTTACATATGTTATTCACTTTCAGTTTAGTTCTGACCAGTGTCATGTAACTAAAAGATACCGTAGGGATGTGCACAGCAGTGTAGACTAACTTCCCATAATGATCAACATTTGTCACTCACTATTCCTTGAGTTTAATGTTAATGGGTACAATATAATGATATGGGCAGCATAGACTGAAATACAGCATTTATTATTCACTTTTCCTAGGGTTGAGTGCACTATGATACTGACTTGTAAGCTACTGATGGGGCATATTCTGCGGAAACGGCTTGCCATAATGATTAGCATTTGTTATCCTTATAAGTAGCATATACGGTAAAAACTGGTGAGATTCTGGTGGGACATGTACAGTGGAGAGAGTCAGCATTTTTTTTGCTAGATGGAAGGTTTAGAGTTATGTGGTACAAACTGGTAAGATACTGATAGGACAAATACACCGGAGACTGTCTTGCCATAAACAGCCACAGGCCCAGAATAATGACACACTGCAGAACAAAACTGCATTATTTGCAATAATTTTGTACTCAACCCTTCGCTCATCAGCATAGGGCATCGAGTGCACTCCATCTTTTCCATCTTCACAGGACAACCCACATAATCTCAAACATGTTTTGCCTGATCCAGGGGCTATTTCACAAATAATAAACAAGGGAATATCAGTACAGAGATGATTAAGTATATTTCGAGAATACGTTTCACATAAGTACAGTTTACCCTTCATTAAATACCCAAAATGCTCTCACTCAACTAGCAAGACAGCAAAATCATTTATAATAATCTATTATCATCTCCAAACAATTTTTTTTCCAGAAATACCGAAAGTACAAGTGACCTCCGATCACATCTTCAAGATAGTGAATAAAATTAAATGATTTGATTTAGTATTGAATAAAATTCAGACCTCGAAGATCTATATTTAGATAAGATTACTCTTATCTGACTGATGTGAAAAAATAATGCAGTGCCAAATGTGACTGATTTGCCTCAGAAATGGAAGGGTAAGAATGATTTCATTTCTAGCATGATCATCTGGCAGAATTAAGAGTCGTCATTGGCAAATCATTTTGATTACAAAACAATCAGAAATACTTCAGTTGTCACCGAAGTCAATGTAGTGTCGATTCGAAAATGATTTAAATTGGGATATTATAATAATTCTTATAAATATTTGGATATGCTGAATTGTTGATGTGTGGTTTTCATGGGTTTGGATGTCACGTCCAGACACCCTACACAAGTGTCCATGCATTTACTGAAAATGGTAGTGGCAGAATTACGCCAAGCAAGGCATTGATATCATCTACAAAATATGATAAAATCTCGAAGCCATGACACAAGGAAACTAATGAGAAAAATGAACCAGTCTTTTTGTGCATTAGGGCCAGAGTTTTCCCCCCATTAAATACCTGGACCTCTCGGATGAAGCCAAAGTAGCACTTCCGCTCCATTTACAACATGACAAAGCCATAAGAGGCGAGACAGGTGATAGATCCAGTATATTTATAATGTGCCTAGTTGGACCTGATAATATCCCTATAAACTTACAGCAATGTGTAGCATTGAGAGTGGAAGTATCCCTAACGGCTAGCTCTGCCATGGCCGCTGTTTTATGGGCTTAATTTCACTCAGCACTCAGAAGCTGCCTTCAGCTCGCCTACTCCCGCACACAGAGGCCAATACATAGAGGTACAATAGTTCACTGGCCAAGTTCCTCAAATTAAAAGGAAAGGCTTTGCCGAGCATTGCTAATTCATAATATTAGTCTCAAAATCTCAGACAGATCATTCATACTAAAAGACAATCTTGAAAGTTGTGTCTTATTGGCAACATTATACCCTCTAACACACCAGCAATAAAGACATATATACCAAGAACATAGTTGCCAAGCAAGACAGTCTTTTCAGGGGCTGCATGTGTGAATCTAGGAAGGGAATGCATAAAAAATCTAAGGAATTACTTCTGAAAAAATATGGGAGCAACAGTATTTCAGTATCCCAGTATATTTCCAGTATTGACCGCTAGAAAAAATCTAGCATTTAACATGCCATTTCTTTCTGAGATGTTATACTTTTTCACTGGAGTCAGTGTAATGGGGAACATAGGGTTAAAGCTATTGCACTCCTTGAACCTGAGGATATATAATAAATGCTGTAGGTCCTTTATAGGTTGATATTCTGCAATAAGGAAGAGCTGGCTAACATGCTAGGCAGTAACTGGAGAGAGTGTCTCTTGCTGTAAAGGTCAAAGGCTTATTGGCGACACATGACACTATGATAGAGATTCCTCACATACACAACTACTGATAATAGAGGCATGAGGACTAGTGGAAGAAAGGAAAGGAAAGCAAAAAGAGCACCACTGATTCTTCCTTTGTGCATAAAATAAACCTGTCATAAAACAGGGTGCAGGGCTTGAAATGATGATTTTATCCAGGGAGCCCAATTGCATCTTCTGAAGCTACCTAGAGATGTTGTGTATAGAAACCAGTACATCTTTGGGCTCCCTGCAGATTTTTGAGAGAGCCGCAGGAGAATTCAAGGAAGCCCTCGGCTCCCGACACCCCCTAATTTCATGCCCTGGGGTGTAAGGGTGCTATTCTAACACCCAGACCATGGAGGAACAAACACCATGACAACGACATAACATGACTTATTAGGTCAATTTCAAACCAATCATCAGTGTTTCATCTCAATAAAATGACAAAGAATAACATAAGAATCCATATTTTTGCCAACTGACTTTTTTCTTTTATCTTAATAAAAAAACATCAATTTCAAAGAATCATTTTTCAATCTTCCTACTAAGCAATAGTAAGCATAGTTTACAGGTTTTTTGTTTTTCGAAAAATTAGAAATTCATAGAGTTAAATCTGAAAACAAAGGTGAGTAGTCTAATCCCGGTGGGTAACAGCAGGAAAAGATGCACAACAAATAATCACAATTGACACTAGGAAAGAGCCAATACTCTGTATAACTGAAAATGAAGGTTAAGCAGGTTTCTCTGTGGAGCTCACAATAATAAAATATAGTGATGTTGCTATATTTCTTATGTGCGCTCGCAAACATCTGTAAGCCTAAAAAGTAACCAGAATGTTTGTTTTTTTCTTTTCAGAACTTTCTAGATGGAGGGTATCCCCTTAAATTGATAAAATATCTTTCAAAAGTTGGCTTCATTTTCACAGTATTCCTAGACAGCCTGTGCACTGAGCACCATTCATAATTGCATCATCCCAAAAAAGACCTATTTTGGTGATATATTTCTGAACCAAAGCGACTTTGAGAAATATTCAAAGGAGATATGTAAATCTGAACCAAATCATTTAAAAATCAATAAGTTTTTGATAGGGAATGGCGACTAGAATGCATTATACTATTTGTATCTGGAATGCACACATGGTCTGTTAACATCGCACATAACCCTTGAAATAAAGTTGTTTGAAGAGTACTTGACGAGAGATTGTTAAATCTGACAAAAATATCAAATTTAAGTTAAACATTTCTTGGACTATTGCATTGGGATCAAGATATTTCCATTACTCATCAGTCCATATGTACATTCAAAGGGTGCAAGGGTTAAATCTTATGCTGCTGACCAGTGGCTAATTTGACAAATACAAAATGATGCAAAATATCTGGTAAATGACTGAAACCCTGGCACATGGGTACTCACCTGGGAGTACTCAGCAAGAGCTGTCCAAATGCAATGAATACCAACATGACAGGGTTAAGTTGATTTTCAAAATTCTTTGCTTCCTTGTGCTTAGGACGAAAGTAGCCAGAGCATCGGAAGGGTAAAGGGTGCAAAAGGTGTGAAAACAAAGGTGAGATGTTCTTACCTGTGATCCTGGCGTTTGCTGCTGATTTTGTTGTGAAGGGGGCTGCTGGTTCTGTGATTGGTGTGAGGGGGACTGATTGGGCTGGCTCTGCGGCGTACCCGGGCCCCCCTGACCGCCACCGGGCTGTGGACTAGGCTGTGATTGGTTGACTGGGGCAGACTGCGGGGGCGTCGGCGTCGGAGGCTGCTGTGGCTGCGGCCCGGAGGACTGCTGAGGAGACTGCTGCGCTTGTTGTTGTTGTTGTTGTTGTTGTTGTGATGACTGTGGCTGACTTTGCTGTGATGATGGCTGTGAGTTTTGATGTGGTGGTGGGGGCGGCTGCTGCTGCCCTTGCTGCTGCTGCATGTAAGGCTGATGTTGTGACTGAGGTGGGTGCGGTGACGGGCCGCCGGGCATCCCGGGCGGCGGCTGGCCCGGCTGACCGGGACCTTGTTGTTGCTGTTGCTGCATATAAGGAGACTGCTGACCATAACTCATGGGGCCTCCTTGCTGGCCATACTGGGGACCCATCTACAACACAAACACAGCAACGTTAGCGTACAAACTTTCACACAATTTAGGTCCTCTTTGATAAGGTGCACTGGCACATATTAGCTGTGTAAGCACAATGGGGAGAAATCATCAAGAATGTAAAATAATGAAGCAACCTTCACCTTAAGCAAACGCCGTAAAACAATAGAAAAATATGCCAGAATTCTTAAACTGTTCAGTGCTGTACAGAACCAACTGTGTCTAACAGTTATTTCCATCCCATCTAAAATTTCAAGATCAGGTATATTCACTTTACTAAAGACTGTAATTAATATTTCTTGTTGCACATATAAATGTTGTGCCATTTACCCAATATTTATTTTTTACCTTTTAATTTCCCTGAAACAACTGCCAAACCAGAAATATTCATGATTTGTGAAATCACAATATCAAAGAGAGCAAGTGGCAGAAGCACTTACAAATACCCCTCACCAGTGCAAGGAATAGGGAAGTGCTGCAGAGGATTGAGGAAAGTTTTCAAATAGCAATCCTGATCTCTGAATATGCCATGTTTACAGTGATATATTACATGCCAAGCAGGAATCTTAGGCATTCTAACTATCTGGATTATAAATCAGCAATCGGCTTTCTACATCTACTAAGCACTGTGCCTTGATGGAAAATGAATGTTTATCATGAACAGGAATCAAAATATGTGTGACTCTGTGTGTGTGTGTGTGTGTGTGTGTGTGTGTGTGTGTGTGTGTGTGTGTGTGTGTGTGTGTGACTACTCATTTGTTTGTATGCACATGCAATACTTATCCGCACACAAAGAACTAACCTATGAAATGTCATGGTATTAGTGTAAAATCAGTGGAGTCTTAGATCAACTCATTTCTATATGTATATTGAGTACTCTTATTCTATGTGGCATTGTTAGTACAGTCATGTCATTAGACAAGGAACATTTTACTTTTTAAAATCTCTATTTCAAGCACATAATTGAATTTTTTTACCTCCATATATTTCCCATATAATTGCTAAAGGATATTAGACCTTATTACAATAAGTAAATACAGGTTTTGGAGGTAATTTTGGTATAATGCGATTGCGTTCTACCTTGAAAAATGAAACACATAAAATGTTACAATTGCCATTCTGGGCACCCAGTTTTTAAATCCTAGCCAAGGCCCTGCATATGACCCATACACTAATTGTCCACTGTTAGAGGAAGTCCCCTGCGTGGTTGTAATGGTTAGTAGTCAGTGTAAGCTGCCACTACATCATGCTGGGCAGCACTCGCTCTCCACTGCATGCTAATGGGGCGACCCATGGACAGTCAGAGGCATTCCCATCATCATCATCAGCAGCAGCAGGGCTTTCCCCAGGTGGGGGCAGGAACTAGGTCACTGGGTCAGTGGCAGAAAACAACAATAATCACGCTATCACTACGACTCACTCACAACCAAGACTGGTGGGGCCAGTCTATCCTGACAACTGGAAACACAAGGCCGCTACTAGGGCAATGACCTTCCAACAGGAGGCATCTTGCTGTGTTAGGGCATTTAAATACAACACGGAAATTCCTCGGCTTCTTATGAGGTAATACCTTATTGACAAATATCCTCATCCAGTTCAAGCAACTGTGACAAAGAAACTGCAGAGTGGAGGCCAGATTAGCCTTTATATACAACTTTATATACAACTCTCCCACATCCCAGAAATACTGTAAAATAGGAAATGATTCAGAGCATGTAATTAATCCGAATTTACCATATTCGAAAATCTCGGTATAATCAAATTCGGAGTAAAATCTGCCCGCCGTCTGTGTTATTGTGTAATGAAACCGTTCGGTAAAATTAAATTTGGAAAGGTCAATTTTGGTCAAATTCGGTATATTTTGCACCCCCTATTACTTTTCTATTCTACAGTAAACATTGACGTTGAGATGACTACTTAGGCCATAGTAACCTTACATAGTTCCTTAACATCAGTCATGTCATTTTCAAATATATAATTGTTTTTTTTCACCCCAATATAAATCCCATGACAGTATTTATGCCTTATTCTAATAAATAAATACATGTTCCTGGCTGTAATCAGAGTATTTTGTGGTCTTCCTTGAAAAACAGGATGCCCCTAAATTTTCCAATTAGCAATTTTGGGCACCCAGTTTCTAAATCCTGGCTAGATGATGACCGTGCCTGGCAAAGATTGCCCAATGGACTTTAAGGATAAATCCTCTGATGTCAGACCTGGCTTCTGCTCTAAGGATCTTACCCTTAGGTTAGCTATTACGTAAGGATCTTACCCTTAGGTTAGCTATTACATAAGGATCTTACCCTTAAGGTTAGCTATTACATAAGAGAAAATCTGTTTTCCTATCAACAGCAAATACCAGATATCTGTTAGGGTCCCTAAATGCTCCCATTAGTGTCACTCATTTCTTGAATTAGCGGTTAAACCTTTCTTGGGGATAAGAATCCTCTGGAACAAGGACAATTTCCCTACATAGAACAGTAACATCATAGATCAAACTATCTAACTTTCCTCCGTTATCACTATAACATTTCCTTTTTAATAAAACATCCAGACACACACAATGAGAGTATGACTGGATAAATAGATTGGATTTTTTTTTTACTTTGTGGCAATGTGTAATAATCACTTTTAAGCCTATAGACATCTATAACACTAATAATAACCAAACCAGACAGGCATTTAAGCGTACTTCTGTTAATTTCATTGCAGGGAGAAGCTGTTTAACATAATTTGTAAAATATTTTTTTAGAGAACTGTGAACAAGAAATATGCATGTTGTACTGTCTGCCTGCGGTCCATGGTAATCTTTAAAAGGTCTGATAAAATGACTTTCACCGAGGTCAAGACCTCCAGTGCACACCTGCCGAGCAGGTGAATAAGTCCAGGATGACTGTCCATATCAGCTTCTGGTCGTGAAAGTGGACAAAGCTGAATTAACCCTTTCACACCCAGAGCATCTTATCTTAAACCTGACTATTAACATCCTTTCTGGTACACTATCCTTTACATTATATTAGAACTATACCATCTCAGACCTGACTGCTCTAGAAACATCCTTTCTGGTACACTATCCTTAACCATATATTTGAAAGATAAATGATTATCAGAACCAGACCCACATCTCTCCTTCAACCATCTTAAAAATTTGTCATGTAATTTAAAAACAGCTTCTTAATGAATATACCATCTTTTGGAATATATTTAAATGCTTATCAGAAATAGCCCTAGAAATCTCTTATAAATATTCTACCAATTCATATTAAATCTAAGTAATTTTCAAAGTATTATCATGGTGTATACAGACTTCTTACGAGGAGGACTCTTGGTGTGCATGGATTTTAGTGAAAAATGACTATTTTTCAACACATATGTCATCACCCTCAATCAAGAATAAATACAAGTCCACATATCTATTTAAAAGATGCTTAACCTAGGATACCCCATCACAGTGAAGTTTATCATTGCATGGTATAATACATATTCTACATCCCCCCCCCCCCCCCCCCATGAATTTAGAAATTAGATTTTTTATCTTTTCTGCCATTTTATGGCAAAGTCCTGACTAGCCAATTGTAAGTGGTGGAGGAAATCTAAATACCCGGCAAGAACCACAGCCTGACCTCAACGTGTATAATTTACTAGATGTATATATGTAGTAATGGTAAACACTATTTATTATGGCTAAGCCTAATTTACTTAGCCTGAGAAACAGTCTAAATGAGGGGTACCAGGATGCTAATTCATCAACACTAATCACTTCCCTTACCAGCAACAATAACCAATAATTAATGCTACGGGTTTCCCAGAGAATTAATATTTTGACGCCCTCAGTTGGGAGTTCGTAAATCTTGGCATAATCATCACTACTTTCTAGGGGTAAAATGCAGGGCAGTGCACATTCTGAACACATTCTGGTTAAGGTTAAGGTTAAGAGCAGTGTAGGGAAAAGGGAGTGGTTATCTAATACCATTCATAAAATTGCATTGATAGTTGTAGTCTACACCCCAAAATGATCCACAGAAATTAATACATGTGCTTTTAAGACCTGTTAATGATGCACATACATGTTTTAAATACTATGTCTGCTATAAACCGCTTTTTTTGTAGATGAACAAATTAATATTGTAGTAAGCAAAAAGGTTTGCATTATAAATGCTAACCCACTCTATGACGCATCTGACTTAAAAAATAATGGATTTTCCTTCACTTTCAATTACTTATAAGAATACAAAATAACTAGGTAGGGAAACTGGGAAAGCACAAGTAGCTGATAAAAAATAAAAAATTAGCAAGAACACTGAGATCCTAATTAATCTCAGTTTAACACAGGAATTAATTCAAGATTGTACATGTGCTATATACAGGTGATGTGGGATGGGCGAATACCTATAACCTGGAGAGCAGGCAGGAAAAAAGACATGGTGCGGAGCGTGTTGACTGAAGGAAAGCCGTGTAAGATATAGGAGGTGAACCAGTTCCCAGAATTGCCCCATCATGAATACCTGGAAACCAGGCTAGTTACACACATGCCTGTGAGTGTAGGCTGGCTGGGGTGATAAATGGGAGAGCTGCACTCGCTGACCCCTGAATACTGGTCTTTAACAGGAGCTCCCCATGCCAGGATCGTGGCTATGGAATAATTTCCCGAGCTGTCACAAGGGGGCACTGCTCATGAATAGAAGATGAAGCTAGGTGCAATAGGCCAGCGCTGGGCTCTGGCATACTTCATGTTGCTGCATCTATCATGCCAGGTTTAGGCCGGAAATGCCATAACATAATGGACAAATCATATTTAGAGGCATCTGCATGTCCACAGAGCTTTTTGCAGCAGTCTTCAAAGCTAAACCCTGATAGAGGGGAGGGTAAAGTTGCTGACATTGATGCATTAATACTAGCAGACCTAGTTACGGTTCCAATGCAGGCACCTGATTTGCTGAAACAGGGCATTGTTAAATATACAGAAAGCGGAAAGGTGACAATAACATATCGTGTTATGACCTGCCTCAATATCAAGGATATTTTTGAATGAAACGCATGTTTGGTATGCTTGATAGAGCTACTCTAAGATTAGGGAGCCTGACAATTTAATCACAATGCAATAGTACAAGACTCAGACCTCATTAAACGCTCAGTTTTTGGAAATGATGGTTTTTTTAACAAGAGCTTGCTTTAAGGTTAATTTTGACAATCCATTACTGCATGGTCTTAGCCAGCAGGGTGTCTGGGTGCCTTTTTGGACGCCCAAACCCTTAAAAAGAACCCCTCAGGACACCCAAATATGTTTGTGTGGAATTTCTAAAAATCCCTATCTCAAGCTTATAATTGAATTTTTTAATCTCCTTATAATACCCATGACATTGTTTAATGATATCATGCCTTATTTTGATGAATTTTTACATGTTTATGGTTGAAATATGAGTATATTGTGATCCCCCTTAAACAATTTGGACGCCCAAAGATTTTACAACTGCCAATTTTAGGCAACCAGTTTCTAAATCCTGGCTAAGACACTGCATTACTGGTTTTCATCAGTAGGCAGCACAGTAAAATAAGTCAAACACTGACCACCTAGGCATTACATCTTAAAGTCCAACACAAGGCATTAATATCTTTCTACAACACATTGTCTGACAACTCCCATCTGTTTGCACTTAATGCTTTCATTAAATTGTAAAGCATTGCAATGGTTCCTCAAAGTGTTTATTTATGAAACTATGTGTAACCTTGGTATGATGTCTGTCCTATGCAAATTGAATTATGTTACATTTGAAAAGGGCTTCAATATTCTTTTGAATTGATAATTCAAAATATAATGATAAGTCCCTGTTTCAGAAATAATGAATCCCCAATTTGACCCCAAAAGACATGAACTTAGGAGTTATAGAGGATCTTAAATGTGTTAAGGACAATCAAATAGTGTGAGGGACTTTGACCTCCACTATCTGTACAATGAAATCAAAGCAACCTTTGATCTATTTGTCTAAATCACAGGTGATACCAAGCTCAGCCTGTTGCTTTGAAATGTATATAATAATCAGTAGTTAATATATACTAATCAGATGATCATGTCATCAGGTATGATTAGAACACTGCATGACTAGTTGAAACACCAGAATGGCTAATATTGTTTATTGAAATAAAATGTTTAGGAAACCAAATATCATTAACCCATTCATACCTGTATCAGCCAAAAATGCTACTAGTCAAGTAGATCTTCAGGTATGAAAGGGTAAAAAGCAATGCTAGTTTTCATATATTCTAGAAGATGGATCCAGTATAAATTAACTGCTTCCACTTCATACAACTTGCCAATTGTCCTTCATAGCACCTCATGGTTTAAAATGAGGATAGCAACTTGTATAAATATATACATTCTCTACGTATGTATAAAGAAGATGTAAATATTTACAAGTGAGTGTGTATGAATAAACATAACATCATAAGTAGTCTCACAGCAGTGTCTTAGCCAGGATTTAGAAACTGGGTGCCTAAAATTGGCAGTTGTAAAATTTTGGGGCGTCCAAATTTATAAGGGGGATCACAATATACTGATATTTCAACCATAAACATGTATAAATTCATCAAAATAAGGCATGATATCATTAAACAATGTCATGGGAATTATAAGGAGGTGAAAAAATTCAATTATAAGCTTGAGATTGAGATTTTTAGAAATTCCACACAAAATATTTTGGGTGTCCTGAGGGGTTCTTTTTGAGGGTTTGGGTGTCCAAAAAGGCACCCAGACGCCCTGCTGGCTAAGACCATGTCTCACAGTCAACCCCTTTCGTAACAAGGAGAAACTGAATAAACCTAGGATTGGCTTGGTATCATAAGGAACAACATATCATTTCAAGGGTTAATTTATGAGGAAAAATATGTATTCTCTTTATATGCTTAGCCCTTCATTATACCACTCAGGAACTTAGCCAGGACCGGTCCTACCTGTCTTTTGGACAGGTAGTTTCCTAAAAACCTCCTGTTTGGACAGGCAAAAATATCTATGGTGATTTTTCAATTTTGACTTATGGGGTATAATAACCAAATATTTTCCTAACAAACCATCTTCTAGGACATAACTGAAGTGTAAATTGCCCTTTTTGACATGCTAGGCTATTAAATGTAGCTGGTATAAGGATTTGAAGTAAATAAGTAGCTAAATCTGGACGGGTAAAAATTTTGAAATTGCTGTTTTGGACAGGCATTTTTGAAATCCTGGCTAAGACCCTGATACCACTAACATTGAATAACAAGCTAGATGAATTCCTACATAACAGTGCATAAGTCTATATAATGATGATTGACATACAATGAGCCACACCATATTAGACCATCAAACACAAAATCTTATTGGAAAAATTGAACACATAAATCTAGAATACATCAAAAACTACACACAAGACAAATAGTCAATATAGGCACTGCAACACCTCTACAAAAAGCACTAGCAAGAGAAAAAGCCAAAACCATGCACAGCCGGCAAGAGAGAGAGCATAAAAAGGGTTCAAAGCAGAGAGCACAGGAGAAGCCATTGCGAAATGGAAGGGGCACCCCTTCGGTTGACAACAAAGCAGCTGGGGAATTCCCCAGTGGGAATTCTCCTGAAGTAGCGAGCTACAAAGCCAGAAATCATAACGTCATAACAAAATCCAGCCGAATGCTTGGAAATACAGAAAAGCAGCGGAGAATACAGAAAAAGCAGGGTAAGAGGCGGAAGCAGGCATTATTACTATTATAGTTATTATGATGAGTATGATAATGACAAGGAGCAGCAGCACCCTTAGTATGAAGAGCACTATTATGTACAACAGCAACATACACCACAGCCATGCACATGATGATGATGATGACCATCATCATCTCTCCACAGGTATGACGACGACGTTGACGACGACGTTGTTGACAGCTCACCTGGTGATTATAACCCTGCTGGCCCATGGGCATTTGGCCCGGCGGCCTGTTCTGCTGCTGCTGCTGCATTGAGTAGCGCTGGGAATTAGAGGAAAACTGCTGTCCACCACCGTACTGTCCACCGCCGCCCTGTGACTGCTGCTGCTGCTGCTGTGGGTAATTGGGGGGCATATTAGGCCCCCTTCTCGAAGGATCATACATTTGTCCCGCCTGACAACAAGAAAGGAAAGAGGCTCGCCATTAGCAGAGGTACGAAAAAGTCCGCAGTCACCGTTCACACGCATACGTCTCCACACACACCCTCTTATACGTCACTGAGAAACTCTTGTTTGCTCGTGTAAAGTAACCACCACCACACAATGAGAGATTCAAGGAAACTCACAAGCATGCCTCTTGCAAGGCACTTACAGCATAGTGCAACTAACCTTTTTTGTTATAATGGTAAAAATAACAGGTTCAGAGAAAATAAGTAGGCTATTAAATATTCCATGATAAATCTTTAAACAAAGGTTGCTTTTCTTTTAATATCATACATTTAATATCCATCTAAAATAAGTAAAACTGGTCCAAGAGATATGGCAAAAAAATGATGCCAATGGATTGTCAAAAACACATCTAAACATTAAAGTAAATGGGAAAGTGTTTTCAAAGGCTAAAATAAATTAATTGTATCTACAAATACATATCTCTACAATATTTTTATAAAATTAAAAAAAAAATAATAAGAAAAAGACAGGATTTGTGGAAGAATATTTCAAAATGCTTGAAAAATGTATGTCTTCCATATTCAATCTTAAACTACATGTGTCTGACTATCTTTCAACATATTCTCAAGACTGTATACATAACAGACTGCAAATGTTAGCCTGTTTACCAATGAAATGCGCTACCCAAAAACAAACATGAGCTCCAATTCTACAACTGCAAATCAGCTGATATCAACCACAAAACACACGCAGGAATGTGACAATTGCGCCGAGAGCTGAGAGAAGCTTTCTTATTGTTTGCCCTTAAGAAAAGGGGTCGGGCCAGAGTAGATGAATGCTGCATTGAGAGTGTGTCATGAGCCGTCCAAGAGGCACTTCAATTGCACAATGTAAGCCTCCTGACTTCCCATCCTTTTAATACACTCCATTCAATTATCATACGCCAATCACCTTCAAGACGGCAGCTATCAATTTCGATCGGGATGATGACCCCAGCGAGCTTGAAAGGTCAACAGCTGAGAAAAACGAGTCGGAGGTAATTACTGACGTGCGCGCTGGCTGGATATTGTATGGCTTTTGTTATTGACACAATTGTGTTTGTCTAAGATGTATTTACCGGGGTGAGATTTATGAATGGCTGGCTGGTGCGCACATGGCTAATCAGCATAACAGGGCAAGCGTAAACAGAGCCAGTGTCACAAGAGCTGGGTGCCGTACTATCAATTACAAAGCGTGCGAGTACACTAGTAATCAATGGGAGGATGGGCCATGTGTGATATGCCACTTGTTGGTGTGCCGACACCGGCCATAAATTACACTGCCTGCCAGGGGAATTCCCCACTACTACACGGGGCTTCCCTCCACTCCAGCCACTGCTTTTTTATTGCCTAATTTACTGACATCATCCCCAGGTCGGCCATGTCAAATTAGCCCATACTTCAATATTGCCTGATGGTGAGTTATTGTGGACATAAACTACAGGCCAGGCAGGTCGACTCGGAGAAAGTACAGCCAATCTCAGAGGCCCACCAATCACACTCAGTTCCCAGGCTAAGGAAAACATATAAAGTGACCTATGGGTTTTCTAGAATTCCACATTCTCCTCCTTGCACATCTCAGCGGACGAGTTCCTCAATACATAAAATCATATTCATTATCAACTGAATCTCAACCTGTCCAATACATCTTCATATCTTCTTCCTCTTGGCTTTACATCTCCCAGTCCACACATAAAATCTACTCGCAGCAACATTATTTCCCAATATCTTGCCCATAAACCCTGGTCCTGCCTGAAAAAAATGGTGGTAGATTTATGCTTGTGTTAACAATGCCGAAGTGGCACATAATCCAATTATCTAATTTTGACCATACCTGGTGAATACAAATTCAACAGTAATGGGCGGGATCATGTCCAGTACCGTACAAATCACGTGGCTCTCTTTTACACAATGGATCAGACGGTCTGGATCTATCAGTAAACATGGTAGGTGCTTAATAAATGAGCTGAAACATGGAATAAGTGGTTCATTAAAGAGATGAGAGAGAGGTGTAATCACAGTGACAACTAAACCAATGAATGAATGGGATGAAAACTCCATGGCTGTAGCAAAACGCATTCAAATTGCACACCAACCGACCACTATCAGGTCACAACTAAACCCAGACTATTCATAAAATCTCCCATAGAATAACAAAATCTAATTCTTCTGAACCCTGGAATGAAGAATGTGATATTCTAGCATCACAGTAGGGTAACTTACATGTGGCACTAAAATAATGAGTTTGAGGACCCATCCATTTGCAAATCATTTGAACGAAGCTAGTAGTCCCTGTTGTGAGGGTACTTGCTGCTGCTCAATATGCAAGTCTATTTTTACCATGCTGGTAACATGAGCACAGCCATGTGCCATTGATATTTCCTTCTATCTATGCAGGTTCTCAATCAAAGAGTTACACAATCATCTCAATGGCATCTAAATTAGTTATATTTTTGAACAGAAAGGATAGAGATAGGTTCAAACAAAAGGAAACCTTAAATAATTCCTAAGTGCCATCTTTTCCATTTGAATAGAATGTGCTTCAGCACTGCACAGTATTGAAATCATTCAATATCTAATGTCAACATATATGAAACTTTGCATCTACAAATCTTGTTTGTACGCATAAAATTTAATCATGTATGACCCTAAACTTTCAATTAAATAAACAAACTGAAAAAATTATCATTTGAAAATATTCAGGCTACAATGATATATAAACCAGATATTAAGGTTAGAAAACTATTCAAATGATAAGAAAGTAATTATGGAAGAGGTCCCTTATTACATGAAATTCCACATTATCTATACACTAAGGAATTGCAAAAAATCATTGTTCCCATGCAGCCCAAGGTTTCAGACTTGGAAACTGCTAGAAATAGCTTCACACTAACTTGAATACTTGCTCACTTCACTGTAGCATGTAAATCCAGTTGCCAGGCTTTTTGTACACAGAGAAATGCTCTCAGCATCCCTCTCCCTCAGTTCCCAGTGTTCTAGTCTTGCCAGACAGCCCACTGCCTTGCCACAGCAGCACAGCTCAACACTCTCTCCTTCTTCTGTGCTTTCCCTGACCCAACGCCTGATTGGTCCAGGCACTTTTCCCTCAGCCAATCACGGCCCAGAAGCCCAGTGCATGCTGAACTAATCTATGCTGGTAGTTAGACTAAGAATAGCTGAGTGAATCCAAAGAAGCACAAAAACAACAGCTTTCATCTAAAAAATGAAAATTCTAAATTGATTGAAATCAAAAATAGAGGTAATTGTGATGAAAAATGAAAAGCCTTGGTGTGATCTAATATTGCAGATCTATTTTGAGCTGAGGGAGGAAGGCAGCTCTCTCTCTCTCTCTCTCTTCTTCATGTGGCATGATGTGATGTAGCTGGGTGAATTTAGGTCGAGCCTAGCTAGCATGCAGGGTGCTTCACCCTTATGTGCACACTGAGAGAGCTTGGTGGAGAAGTGATGCATGCATAGTGCAATTTCCATCTCCAGTTTCCCTTTGCATCTCAAGCCAGCGCATACCCCACAATAACCCTCATTCCAGGCTCTTGCCCCTTGCAACCAGGCATCCACATCAGCCTTAACAGTACCCCTATAGCCTATGATAGGTGCACACAGTCAAGTAAATGGATTCACAGCACATAAAGATTTCTTCATGCTTAGGTACTAACAAATCTGGGACAGGTTTTCCTGTCCTGCAGCTTCTTTCACGAAAACACCATATGTTTTCTAAAGGTTCAGTATCGAAGAAGTAATCGCCTCTATTACAAATTGGAATTTTTCTAGACTAAATATTCAAGAAAATAAATTATAAAATATTTATATTAAAGGTCTAAGCAGGGAGTATTATCTATCTTAGTCTATATATCTCTGGTCTAAGCTAGGTTTCTGAAATTGGATGACCTAAGTAGGTGTCAAAAGAAATGTGTGTCCAATAATTAAGGGAAGCCATATTATCTTCACATTAAAACCATACAGAGATATGTATGATATGTATATTACCTTAAAGTAATGTCCAGTCATTTGAAATTAGGTGAAAATTTCAAGTCATTTGAAGAAATCTCTGACCAAAATATTTGGGTGTCCAAATAGGTAAGCGCTATGATCAATTATGCTAATTACTACATATATAATCACCAGCAATGTAATGGATCAAGCACCGGATAAATAATTGGCAAATATGTTGTTGTATCAGACCTCTGTAAGAACCATTTGTCAAATAAGGATAACAAGTGTATAAATGAACTTAAAATGATTGATGATAAGGATCCTAAAGAGTAAAATGCTTTCTTTTTCAGGTCATAAATGTATATCATGAAACACAAATACCAATCTCATACATTTATTTTTCCTAAGAGAAAATTCTAATACCTTTGCACTATCTATTGCATTAACAAGCCCACAAGAAGATCACCTACAGTAGCTCCAATGAAGACGATCACTGATAGAAGAATGTGATTTATCACTGGCTAACTAAAAGCATCATGTAATTGAATTTCATAAGATCATGGAAAGTGGTTCACTATATTCCCCAAATAGCCAATTTATCCACCAAGTAATTGGATACCACAAAACACACTTTTGATTCATTCTTCATCAGCGTGTGGCAAAAACAAACCGCTGGTAATGGGCCAGCATTTCATCATATCCTGCGGATAACCGGCTTATCTCAATACCTACTTTCGTATCCATGGCAACGCAAATGGGTCGTTTTCAATTTACCACTTGGAACCAGGGGTCATTATGGATCCCTCGCCATGGCAACCAAGGAAACAAATCCCTGGGATAGACAGTTGTGCTAATTGTAGTGCACTGGTATGGCTGAGGGGAATTCCCTCACACCAGACTGACATCATCAGCCATTACTGCAGCTCCATCTATTACACAATATCAACACCTTGATTGATAGGGCCTTCCCCTGCCTGCCTGGACACCGCCCCGGCTCCCCATCATTAAAACAGCATGGGGAGTCTCAATGCTCCGGGCCACACCAGATCACAACACTAAGACCGGCAGGCACGCCAGCCTGCCCTGACATCCTCTCCATTTTAAATTACCCTTTGCAGAAAGAAATGATGAAGAGGTAAAGATACAGATAAACAGGATATCAATTCAAACTTAAATTCTTTTTTCATAAAAGACATGCTTTTCTTTTAGGGATAAAATTCTTAATTGATTGCTATCCAACAGTGCATGAGGCTCTTAGTCAGAATTAAATCTGGGTGCCAAAAATTGCTTATTTTTAATTTTCAGGCATTCAATTTTCAAGGGAGGCCTTAATAAACTCAAATCAAAACCACAAATATGTACTGACTTTTTGAAATTAGGCAAATTATCCTCCTAGTATCATGGGATTTATATTGGGGTGAGAAAATTCAATATGTTGGAAAATGCCATTTAAAGAAATTTCTCACCGACAACTGGGTATTCTGAGGGGTAATTTTGGGGGCATTGGGCATCCAAATGACACCCAGATGCCCTGCTGCCTAAGACTATATGTAATGTATGATGCAGAGCTTAAGAAAATCCTGAAGATTAAGAATGTGGATGTGAAATTATGATATAGCTTGCTCACTAACAGTGAATTTTTTCATTAAGTAAATGATATGTTCCATTTCTATCTGCCATAAATGGACACTTCATTTTTATGAATTACCAATTCAATATGCACATTCAATACATTATCTAAAACAAAATCCTGCATGATAAAACTGCCTAGGTATGCTATCTTAAAGTCAAATTTCATTTTAAATGGAAGGGTCTATTTCACTGTATTGTATGAAGCGTAACACGATTTAGAAAAAAAATCCAATACTTTAATGACAAGGTGAATATCCAAGTGGGCAACTTCCTTTCAAAATCAATGAAATATTCAGAAAGGTTAAAATATCCAAGTGCAGATAAAACTATGGTCTAAAATACAATCAAGGCATATTATGAATTCTTGAAAGTTCAGTATTCTAAATAATTTTTCAAGTAAAAAAAGATAAGAATTAGTTAAAAGAGTAGATAGTTAATTACAATAACTTCATATACTATTCACTTATTTCACTTATACTATGGAAGTTCTAACTGGAATTAGAAAATGAATATACATTCACATATTGAAAACAGAATGACATTTCAAATACCTGGAAAATGATTTTGGTGAAATTCCTGACTGGAAATAAGTTAAATAGTTCCATTAAAAAGAGACCGACGTGCAAGAGAGGCATAGTCTTAGCCAGCGGAGTGTTTGGGTGTTTTTTGGACACCCTAACCCCCCAAAATCACCCCTCAGCGCAGTTTTTCCACCTCAATGTATACTCATGACATTGTACAATGATATCATGCCTAGTTTCAATGAGAAAATACATGTTTATTGTTGTTATCTTAGTATATTTTTGTCTCCCTGGAAAAAAAGGATGCCCAAAATTTTACAATTGTTAATTATGGGCACTCAGTTTCCAAATCCTGGCTAAGACAGGTGATAAAAGGTATTGTCTTATCGCAGGAACCTACCATGCAAAATGTATGCAGCACCAAAAATATGAAGCCTACATATTATGATGGCCCTTCAAGATGGTATGTTTAAAATGTGGTTAATATTTCAACTAGCATATACGGATCAGGGGCTTAGCCGCCTATGCGTCCAGCATGTCATTTGGACACCCAGAACACTGTTTTTTGACAGTTTGGACACCCAAATGTTTATGTCAGAATTTTCTGATGATGACTCTTCTTAGAAGATAGAAGATGTAGAAGCTGTAGTGTCACTTTTATAAGACTCACAAGCAGTTACTGGCCTAAAAAAGCAAGATCTGCAAATATATACGGTTTATTTTATTAGTAGTATGTACTCAGTACCACATTTTGGACACACAAACGACTATGAAACCTCTATTTGGACACCCTGTTTCCAAATGTTGGCTAAGACCATGCCCTGCATATACCTTTCTAAAACGGTGTCAGTTGTGTAATGATCATCAAGAAGGGGGCATCAGACATAACAGTATCACATAACCCTGCATGCTCTAGGTGTCCTAGAGATATGATCTGGACTCCTGATTCGGAGTATATCAGACATATATATGAAAATAGTTTCCGGGTTCAGGTGAAGTGAATGTATGGAGATCATATGCATTATGCCCCTACCCTCCAAATGCAACCACAGTAGCACATACAGAACAAATAGTGATTAAGCAAATTGCTTTATTGTTCTATCATTTTATCTTTCATTGTCATCAGATTGTGTTTCCTGTGTAAGAAGCATATCATTTTCAAGGCTAGGGACTAGGATTAAATAGCAGTTCCTCTGTCGGATTATTGGACACAAACCCTTTGCAAAAACGGAATTTACATTTTGGAAAATGTACCTTCCTGAATTTCAGTACTCCTATACACATGAAAATACGTTGATTGTAGGTGATTAAAACACCTGAAGTATAACTGAAACACAACTTTATGTATCTCCCCCAACCATCTAGTAAATTAAGGCCTAACCTTCTCAATAAAACATACCTTGGTACAAGCTACTTCTACCTGTGCTTGCTGTACATAAAGTGCTTGATTTAAAGTTTTGAGAGTAATCTCAGGATTTGGAAAACTGTACCTTGATATCTGTCAATCTATATAACTTCTGACAAAGTACCATTTTGTCAACTCATACACAGTAAAAAGTCACAATAAACAAACTCGAAGTCACACATATCTATGCTAATAATCTCTGGTGACCACCTATATAACCTAGGTGGACATGATCTTAACTTATTTCAGAACAACTTACATTTACTGTAAAGTTCGAATTATTAGCGAGTTTATAATTAGCTAATCGATCCATTTTTCAATAATAGCGGATAGTAACATTAGCGTCTAGTCAACCAAAAGCGCCATCTGAGTACTGATCTACCACTCATGCCCGAAGATACCGAATAGACTTGGTTTCCTTAAGGTGCAACCACCTAACGAGTGATATTAAGGGTTCAAGATTATCAGGTCGAGCTATGAACGGTACGAATGATCGTCAAATAGGGTCCATTGCAATCGTAATTTATTAGAACCACGCAGACTTCATGCGCTAATCTAGTATCGCCATGCAGTTGTTTATTGAACTCGCTTGTCAATGAATGCCCGTCCTGACTGGTAAACTCAGATCCACCGCGAGTACACGCATCATTCACAATTTGGATGTACGTATGTGTGTCTATGTATATACGTATGGTTATCAACAGACCATGTTTAATTGTGACTAGATACGCAATTTGAATACAAAATAGAGCAAATAATAACGGATCGTAATATTAACACATCGGACCCAATCATTAAAGTCGCTAATATTACTTCCACGTTAATATTTCGAACGTTACAGTATATAGTCTGTAGTTTAGTACGGAATATTGAATATGAATAGCAATAACATCACTTAAGAGGAGATTACTTAATAATAACTCCAATCATATTATGTATGTATCAATGGTCAGGGCAAATATCAAGTATGCTAATTTACTGTACAGTCTACACTACCACTAAATATATAACAATTACTTTATAATTTTTAGAAAGAAAACAAATTTATGCAAATACATTTCCTGGTATATATGGTACATACCAGTAGGCAACCCTATAAATGATCATGTTAACAACCCCTCAATTACCTTAGGAACGGATAAAAAGAGACAACACCTGATTTCCTTGACAGTATACTGATGAGATATTCTACCAATGGAAATATCTACACATACACAAGAAAAATTGTGTACACCGCAAGATTATCTACATGCAAATTATGTAGGGGACGGGTCTTAGCAAGTAGGGGATTTTGGTTTCATATGGATGCCCAAACCCTCAAAATAAACACAAGGACAACTAAAGACTTCTGTGGGGGAATTCCCGAAAATATCAGTTTCAAGCAAATAATCAAATTTTTCATCTCAATGTAATTGACATGACTTTTTATAATGTTATCATGCCTTCTCTTCGTTTCTTCGTGAGAAAATTAATATGTTTGATAGTTGTATAAATTGTAGTTGTCTTTGAAAAATGGGATGCCCAAAAATAATACCATTCCAAATTTTGGCCAATCAGTTTTTTAATATCCTAGTTAAGACACAAGGCAGGGTCTTAGCCAGCATTTCAAAAATGCCTGCCCAAAACAGCAATTCTAACATTCTGCCTGCCAGATTTAGCTAGTCAGCTACTTCAAATCCTCACACCAATTACATTGAAAAGCCTAAAAAATAACTGACAGTGAAATATACAATTAGTAAATCAGTAGCAGCCTAATACTCATTGGAAACAAAAAATGTAACATTGTCATTTTGTTTCAAAATGTATCAGTAGTCTGTCTGAAGGCTTAGCTGTCTGCTACTGTCATGGCGGCAAGTTCCGGTCATGTGACTGCTTTTTTTGGTTACCAATAGCAGTCGTGTAAGAGTCCGGGAAAGCGTATATGTAACCAATAGCTAGCGTATAGCAGTCCTGTACAGTCGTATGCACGGTTTTGCATACGTATGACGCCGATGTCTATACGACTGCTATATACGCTGTCCCAGACCTTCATACGCTGTTGCCGACCTTCATACGCTACCTATTGGCACCTACTTGTATGTGGAGGTGTCGCCGATCGACTACGACTGTTTTGAAATTTTCAAAACAGTCCTGGCCGACGCTGACTTCAATACGACTCGTGCTGACTATCCAGACTGCCATACGGCTATATAATATTTTTTGCAGACCCACCACGATCGACCAGGACTGCTGAGTCGTGGTAGATCGTGGCCGTAAGTCGTGAATGTGAGAATGGGGCTTTACTCTATAACCTACAATTCAAGAGTCCATACTTCCAAAGTGCCATTCCCATACAACCTAAAAAAAAATGTTGGTTTCCTGAAATGGTCCAAAAGATTTGGGTAGGTAGGTCAGTAGGACTGTCATTGATATGACTAGTATCAATCGATCGAAATAATTTTTCCAATTACCCGAAAAAATATGTCAATTGTTACCTCAATTAATTGAAACACACTTTTTCAGCCTTTTGCACCATTTTTGCCAACACTAATAGAAATTTAAGAGAAACTCAAATATTCAATGAAAAAGTGTTGAGAAAACCTTCACTGTCTTTGAATTGTGGGAATCTTAGGATCCTAGCCACAAAAATAGTGTGGTACATGTGGAAATATTCTATTAGTGAAGTGCTTCAAAATCGAATCGAAATAATCGGAATTGAAAAATAAAATGTCAATGCTCGAAACGTAAAAAAAATGGATTTTGTCAATGGCAGCCCTATAGGTCAGTAAAAAGAGATTTTTGGATTATTTTTTTGTTCAAAAGTGTGTTTTCATGCACGTCTTATGTTGATTGAGAGTTGGAAGGGCAGAAAAACTTTAGGGTAGGAATTTTTTTGCGTAAAAACTTGTTAGGGTACGGTTAGGCCTAAAAAAAAAGTTCTTTGTTTCCTGTAACCCTACCCTAACAAGTTTTTATCCAAATAAATCCCTACCCTATATTTTTTTACGCCCTCCCAACTCCCAATCAACGTAAAACATGCATAAAACACTCATTTCTGACCAAAAAAATAATGCAAAAAAGATTTTTTTACCGACCTACCTACCCTATTTTATTTCGGACCGTTACAGGAAACAAACAATTTCTTTTTTAGGCCTTACAGGGAACAAACAACTTTCTTTAGGCCTAAAATGCTGTCCTAATGTTATCAGTCATCCAACTATTCCTAACAACAACACACCCTTTAAATCCTTCCTATAATCTGATGTCATCTTCATCATTTATATGTATTCATTTGGTTCTATCAATCAGGCAACTAAGTGTATGGGCACCAGTGTCTTAGCCAGGATTTAAAAACTGGGTGCCTAAAATTGGCAGTTGTAAAATTTTTGGGCTTCCAAATTTTTAAGGAGGATCACAGTATACTCATATTTCAACCATAAACATGTATAAATTCATCAAAATAATACATGATACCATTAAACAATGGCATGGGAATTTTGAGGAGATGAAAAAATCCAATTATAAGCTTGAGATTGAGATTTTTAGAAATTCCACACAAAAAAATTGGGTGTCCTGATGGGGCTCTTTTTAAGGGTTTGGGTGTCCAAAAAGGCACCCAGACGCCCTGCTGGCTAAGACCATGATTCATATGTATTCATTTGGTTCTATCAATCAGGCAACTAAGTGTATGGGCACCATTATGAACAATAGGTTCACCATCTACTGTTCATTTCTCACCAAAATAACTAATATGATGTGCACACTGAAATATTTCACACCCCTTGCATGAAAATATAAGAATAAGGAAAGGACAGTATGTAATTAAAGAAATCAGGAGGCCAATCTAATTCAAACATAAGCAAAGCATTAGCATTTGTAGGTCCATTCATTATATATCCTACACAGGACTCATAAACACAAGTATATATATATATATATATATATATATATATATATATATATATATATATATATATATATATATATATATATTCTTTATATACTGAAAACCCTATGAAGAGATTCCTACCACTATATATAACATAGATCTGCTAATCTGGTTTTCATCAATTGATACAATGTAAACTATTTGTAGCACATTTATTGGTCACATAGTTGCTCTAAGGAACACTATTACAAAATAAATGATACTTTGTATATATATATTTTTTTCAAACACAGTATTGCACCTACTGACACTAGCCAATACAAATAAAATTAACTTTTATAGAAGTTAAAAATGACTAATATGCTAATAAATTGGGGTATGGGCATCAGCAACAAGCCTTTTACAAATCCTAAAGTTTTTTTTTCTTGAGTTATAGTCTATAAAGATTAATAACCTTTTTCATAAATAGAAGAGATGTGTTGCCTAGTCTGACTTAAATTACAGTTTATCTGTGTTTCTGATAAAAATAGGGTTTAATTATTTCAAGCTAAAAACAGAAACCAAGAAAAAATAGGGTTTAATTATTTCAAGCTAAAAACAGAAACCAAGAAAGTAAATTCCCTACCAACAAATGAAATTATAAGAAGAAATGATCAAGTAGATGACGCAACTGTGGATGCATGCAGAGGTAGCATATGATGACAAATGATGATAATTTTGGCAAGGAAGCTGAACATGGTTTAAACATGTACAGAAGTGTAGAACATGATGTAATTCCCTTGGTCATAACACAAGTGGCATTGTGATAGCCAACGTTTATAGATATTGAAGAAGCCTTAATTCAATAGACCTGTATATCATGTTAGATTGTGGTGAATGTAATAGTGGATGATGATTTGTACACGAGGATCAGTGTTCTAGCCAGGACCTGACCAGTCTGTCATTTGGATAGACAGTTTCCAAAATTGTTTAACTCTTCTTGCAAGTTCTTGGACAGGCAAAAATTTGCATGGAGAACTCAACTTTTGACTTTTTGGAGATAACTAAATTTTTTCTTAAGAGTCCTTCTTCTATGACATAGCTGAAGTGTAAATTGTGCTTTTTGACACAATAGGCTATTGTGGTAAATGTAGTTGGTACAAGGATTTGAAGAAGATTAGTAGCTAAATCTGGACAGGCAGAAATTTTGGAATTGGCATTTTGGACAAGCATTTTTAAATCCTGACTAAGACCCTGATGAGGATGACAATTGACATAATCATATGAACAGAAATGAATGGTAACTGGTAAAAGGTAACAAGCTGTTAACACAGTGAACAGAGGTCAATTAGCGTTATCAAATTAGCTTTCCAGTTTGAATAATCACATGATCAACACACATATCAACAACTGTGAATGGGTGTGAATGTCAATTAGATGACATTCATGCCCAAACTGGCCAGGAAGCAAAGCTACGACATGTACATCTGCTATGACAACGGTGCTTAATCTAATCCATGCATTGGAAAAGAAGTGCTAATCATTTTTGTTCGTCTGATTTACAACCACGTGTGCATGATAGTTGATGCAGAAAGTGGAGTTAAAAAAACTGAAGTTAAGGTTCAAAATAAAGTTGTTCTGAGAACATGAGGATGTAAACAAGGAAAGGGTTTATATAAGTTACCCTTCCCCCTTATTCTAGAGAGCAATATCTGCAATTTAAATTGTGTACTATGTTTTTTGAGAAGATATATTACAATCACCTTTTCCCAGAGCATACAGGTCTGTTGAATTATGTTAAACCCAGAAAGTGAAGCACTATGTGAAGTAATAGAAGAGGAAGGGTGCATGTTTAAGTGACCAGGGTATACAGGTTAGAACTACATACCCGTCAAGTCTCCTGTTTTTAACAGGAGTCTTCTGTTTTTTGGACTTCATTTTACCTGCCTCCTGTTTTTCTCCTGTTTTTTTCTTGTCTCCTGTTTTTCTCCTGTTTTCTAGAAAACCAGTCTAAAGCGACTATAATCTCCTGTTTTTCCTCAAGTTCAGCCCAGATTTACTTAAACTCCTACAGCTTAGCATGCAACTCAGCTCTTCTAGCCTGCCTAAACAATACTCAGTTGACCTAATTAGCTTAATTGCAATTAGCCTAGATAACCACTCCTAATTTTAGCAGTAGATATGTTTTAATTGATATTAAGCTGAATTTTAAGAAGTAGAAAGAGGTGCATGCTGGTCTAGCATCATAACATTAAGAAAAAAAATGGCTGATAAGGAAAATTCACCTCCACGTAAAAGAGCAAAATACATGTGCAAATTTAGTGATAAAATTGCACAAGAGTATCCAGATATAACAAGAAGTAAACTGGGAGATGTTCACGCCTTCTGCAAAGTGTGTAAAGTGGACATATCTATAGGAAATGGTAGGAAAAGTGATGTAAAACAACATGTTGGAAAAGCTAAGCACAAGAAACAAAAGCAAGCAGCACAGGATTCCAACATTTTTCCCAACATTTTTCATTATTAGTAAATCATGAAAGGTAAATTGATACCTGTGCCAATTGTTTTAAGAGTTAAAAGAAATGAGGGTTTCATGGAATTATTATATATGCCTGATGTGTGGAGTGACAAGAGTGGAACCTGGTGCCAAACAGAACTTTGAATATAATATATTAAAAAATGTGGTTCCCTATTGAATTATTTGGATGATTGTACTTTAATACATTAATTATTATGATAACATTTACCTATCCAGGTAATGTAACCTGTTTAAAGTGAAAAAAGGAATAGGTTTCATGAAATTCATAGACTGACAGGAATAATAAATATGGTCATGTTAAAATTGATTTGTTGTTATTATGTCTATCTGTTTACTGCAGAGTTGAGAGTATTGGTACTACATTAGGTAGGAGCCACCTGGTGGGACGTTGATAAATTATATATACAGGTGCGGCACCTGGTGGGAAGTTGGTAAACTAAAGTATATGGTAGCGGCACTGCCGCGTGAGAAAATCTCCTGTTTTTTTTTGGTCTTGGGTTGACAGGTATGGAACTATGTGAGACCAAGTTTATAGGTGTTGTAAACACATATCTTTAGGGTAGTCTAAACATGCAAGCTGTCATCTACATGGGAAAGCAAGAATGATGAAAATTGACCCTGGCAATACGTGAATAAAGAATAAACTAGCATTTCATTGAATAAATTGTTCATCAAAAGAGGATCACTTTATCAAAATAATGATGTTATGTAATGAATAAGAGTATGATGTAGCTGAGTGTATAAGCTGTGATGATTGCAAATCACTGATGATGCCAGTAAATAATAGAAATTTATTGTAATATCACCAGCAGTTAAACAATTTAATGATGAATGATGATTGAATATCAAGATCTCTCTCAAATCAGGCAGTTGATGCCAGAGCCAACTTCTGAGATTGGATAAGCTTCTGTGCATATTGGAGTTCCACCCTGATCCGATGGGATATCCCCATACGCTGACCTAGATACAGCCCAGTAGTAGAGGTTGGCAAGGCAGCCATGTGCCTCCACCAACCTATCCCAGCATGCAAGTGTGGACCCAGGTAGAATAATCTGTCCAACCCATCATTCTTAGAACACATACAAGAACCAAATATAATATGAATCCCCAGAGGCAGTAGTGAGTTGTAGAAGTGCGATTAGTAGCAGAGAGGTAGGGAGGAGACAGGCATGATTAATTGATTGTTTGACAAAGGGCAGCAGCCAATCATGAGCAGGCATTTACACAATCAGCCAGCTGTCTTCAAAGGATCCAATTTTGCCACCAAATTTAAAATTCTCCTAGGCACACAGACTCATCTGGCTCGCTACACACATGTGGGTCAATATCAAAATATAAACATGAGAGGCAATGGGTGATATCAGCGATGACCAGCACCAAGCTCTAGGCAGAGAAGCCAGCAACCCACTACCCTAGTGGTCAGGCATTATGCAGGGATATAAAGCAGTATTGGTAATATTGCTCTAGTATGGTATAGACAGTACCTGTAGAGAATCCAAGCAGCATTTAACTAGCACTACAGGCAAGTGTATGAGGAGGTGCAAAAATATTGTATATACCTGATGTCTGTAGGGTTGATTGGGTCCCATTTGATGTTGATATGGTGTCATCCCTCGTTGCTGAGGTCCCCAGTTCTGTGTGTTGTAAGGAGGGTTGCCCGTCATCTCTCCAGTGTCCTTTTGCTGATCCATTCCATATCCTCCATATCCACCTTGAAACCTCTGTCCTGTATTGGAGTTGGTCAAGAGCTGGTTTAGGGTTGGGGTCGGCCCACCCTGTTGGGATATACTCTGTCCTGACATAAACCTTTGTTGACCTGCATTATAATTGGGAGGCATGTTCATTCCTGGACTGCCCATCACAGGTCTACCAGACAGGGTGCTAGGTCTAGGTGAAGCCTGATAGCCTGGCCTCATATTCTGCCCTCCATACTGGTTATATTGGCTATTCTGAGACGAAAAATCACCGTTTCCTGCCCCAGTCCCAACCATTCCGCCATGTTGTGGCTGATCCCCCATACCAAAGTTCCCTCGATTGAAACCGGGATTATAACCTTGTATCTGCGCATTAGGTAAACTTTCGTTCATTTGGCTAAAATTTTCGTTACCGATCCCTTGATCTCCAGCACCCTGAGAAAAATTATTGAAATCTGAATTCACATGAGGCCCATCTAAATTTGGAGGGTAGTCATTCTGATGACTGTGTTCTGAATTCATGTTTTGTTGTCCTCCATCTTGAAAGGAGTCCATTGTGTTCGACTCATTGCCTTGCTTCGGCGATTTTAACTTGCTATTTAACATCATATTCCCCGATACTTCTTCAGAAGTCATATTTTCCTTGGTGAAATGCTTACCCGCTCCTGAACTGCAAGCCTTCTGTGTCAGATCGTCGTTTTCAACTCGTCCTTTTTGTTCACAATGACATGTTGTGCTGACATAATGCTAAGCACACACCCAGCGGGGAAAACGGCTAGATTCACCACGGATCGTCTCTAGTTCGGTCCTGAACACATCCCTGGTGATCTCCGTCCATCTACCAAGAAGTGTACACACGTGTTTTTGCGATGGGCTAGGCTGGAGTAGGGAAAACTTAGGCTGATGGCAGCATGGTCTTATCATACAGTAAGCTATTATATGGAACACTTCAATAGCGGGAATATCGGAGGCTCACAGGGGGAGATTCATGCGCATTGGCAATATAATACCGCTAGCTCTTACTCGGAGTTTTAGCCGCATAACAGACCCCTTCTACATTATCGAGGTGGTTATGGAATCTTTCCTTCACATAAAGTGTTTCAATCAACATCAGGTAATGACTAGAATAAATTTGTGAACTCTTTTCTCCAACTGGCCAAGTAGCGTAGGTACACAAATTTTCGGTTGTGACGCGTCTTAGGCATTCTTTTCAATTCTGGCTTTTCAATTTAGCCGATCCAGTAGTCTCCCACCAAGGCAGCTGACAAATAAACGCCCATTTGAGTCATACAGTGTAATTTAAAAAAGAAAGCTGAACTGTGAGTGCAAGTAAAATAATTTTGCCTAATTTTTAAGATCAATTGTATATTGACTTGGTAAAAATGTACAAAATCAAAATTATAAATGTCAGTTCGTAGGAGGGTACAACAACAGCCCCAATATGCCAAAGGGCTTTCAGCTCTGACGTCATTGCAAGGACAAGCTCATATTATTGAGCACGCAATTGTATTTATTCATTTTTTCCCTCGATAATGCCAGTCGCCGAGGTAGGCGAAATTTCAGGCGGTGTTGTCGGTGCGTCTCAAGCCTCGCGCCACTCCAATCACTAAATTCTGGTTTAAACCTAGGAAAATATCGTAAATAGAGCTGAGAATTCAATATGGGAGGAATTCGATATTTTTCCTGGCCATTCTGGCTATAAGACGCAGCCCCTCCGAAAAAGCGAATATGTTTGGAGTTCATGCTAGGTTAGTTTAGTTGCGGACACGACCACCAGATGTCAGCAGCATATTAAGATCAGTTCGTAGCAGACGACGCGTCGCGATAAACTTACACCGGGAGTTATTTTTTTTTTAGCAGACGAATTTCCTTTTTTAAGACCAATAACATTTTTTGATTATTCAAGATTTTTAAAAGATCCATGGATTCATGATCCAATATTGCGAGCGTTTTTGCGTATATCGTATGGAAGCAAATCGGAAAGAAAATGTTTTAAAATTTCCGACTACGAAATTTTCTAATTTATTTTAACGACGTGAAGTCCATAAGTACGATGGTGCAAGTGTGAACGGCAGAAAAAAAAATTCATTTTTTTTTCTCCACCGTTTTTTTTACCAAAACAGCAGAAAATTTTTTTTTATTTTTTTTTCTCCAACGTTTTTTCAAATACAGCAGAATTTTTTTTTCTGCCGTTCACACTTGCACCATCGTACATAAGTTATGCTGTTCAAAAATATATTTTAATAGTGGGGGAGGAGTTCCAATGCTCGTTATTCCTGCAGCGACTTGCTTTTAACAGAACGAGTCAATTTTAGGCCTAAACACACGATTACGGTGTAAAAATAAAAATGTAAATGTAAAAATGTAATCTTTATTTTAAGTCGGAATATCATTTACAAGAAACACGAGCTGCAAAGGTTCTTGACCGGCTGGACCGACGGCTTAAAGTGCCCTCCGAAGCACTGGTAAGCAGCAAGGAAATACATTTCCCTTTTACGCGACCCCACCGGTAGAAGAAATTATATAGTTCCACCAAATACAATTTTTTATAAATGTCATATTTTGGATGTATTCCCGGCAACGTGTTGAAAATCTTGATGCACACCACGGTACTTTAAGGATATAGCTTTCTATCCTCTCCTCTTAATGTTGCAAGAAACTACTTTAAAAAGGCAAAAATGTCTGTAGACCAAATTTTAAACTATGTGTATTAGCTCTTCCGACTGTACCACCCTTCGTTTTGTTTTCATGATAAATTAATGCAAGGCTGGATAGTAAGCGTAAACACGCTATCAAAGATATTTTGACTGTTTCAGTATAACTTATCCCTGCAAGAGGCGCGTCAGAGAAAGTCTACACCTAGCACCAAGTCACTGAAACTTTCGCACATGTCATGGGTCGGTTTTCAACCTGGCCGATGGCGAGAATAATGCGCAGCTAGTGACAATGCCTGAGACCGCTCAGCAAGCGCTGCACTTCAGATCGCTACTTTGTAACAACAAAATGTATCCCTATAAAAAGAGGCAAAAATTTTGCAACAATATATTTGATTGTCTAAATTCATAATGCACAATATGAATGTTACCTAGCTTTTTCCATGATCCAAGAATATAGAAGAGAAGTATTTATTGGTCGGGGGAGAGGAGGGGGAGGGGGGGATTTGGATATCACCGAGAAGCGAGATTCGTTATAAGGATTGTACAACATGCATTGATATATATATATATATATATATATATATATATATATATATATATATATATATATATATATATATATATATATATATATATATATATATATATATATATATATATATATATATATATATATATATATATATATATATATATATATACGGATTTTTGCATATGACGGACGATATGCTTGGTCCCAGTCCGATGCATATCATTTACACACGGACTATTAAGGCAGTGTACAGTATTCGTCATATGTATACGACGGATTTTGCATATAACGGACCAATTTTCCTGGTCCCATTGAGTCTGTCATATCCAAGTTCACCTGTATATATATATATATATATATATATATATATATATATATATATATATATATATATATATATATATATATATATATATATATATATATATAGGATTTGGATATCACCGAGAAGCGAGATTCGTTATAAGGATTGTACAACATGCATTGATATATATATATATATATATATATATATATATATATATATATATATATATATATATATATATATATACGGATTTTTGCATATGACGGACGATATGCTTGGTCCCAGTCCGATGCATATCATTTACACACGGACTATTAAGGCAGTGTACAGTATTCGTCATATGTATACGACGGATTTTGCATATGACGGACCAATTTTCCTGGTCCCATTGAGTCTGTCATATCCAAGTTCACCTGTATATATATATATATATATATATATATATATATATATATATATATATATATATATATATATATATATATATATATATATATATATATATATATATATATATATATATATATATATATATATATATATATATATATATATATATATATAAAAATCGAATCTATCATCAGACTTGGATGACGTTTCTTCCCGTTCAGAGGCCTACACTATGTGCAGTTAAACCCTAAATATATGTTATCTTTGTAAACTTTGGTTCACTGTTTAAGAATACTTTGTATGTCATGCCTTAGATGAGCAACATGCTAAAACCTGTAAGACTAAAGAGTTAGAATAGCATCCACGAAACTGAGCGCCAATGTATATGCCGTACAAATTCTGCCGTTACCCTAAAGGTTGTTGCCAGAAATAAACGATGAAAATGTTTTGAAAGGTGCCTTTGAAGGCCTTTGAATTCGGACCTGGTCAATACGGACAATTTTCTGCTGCTACAACAGTAGACCTAACAAACTTTGCACGTCACAACACACTTGTATTATCGTTGTTGAACTAGTACATAGTGAGTTTAGCGAGCTAACTTCATGGTAAAGTGTGTACTTTCTCCTTTTTATCTGGGGAGAAACAGGTTCCACCACTCGTGGATGGAAAGAGACAAGACTCGTCCAAACACACAAATGACAAAATCACTCACTCGTGCAAGATAGATACCTTCTATTTCCATCCACTCGTGATGAAACCGCTTTGTCTTGAATTTAGATACAGGAGTCATGACCGCGACCTTTATTTCAAGGTCAAATAGTGTCGAAACAACGTCATATTACTACTTCTTGTTTATCTTCTGATTTGGTTAACGATATCTATATCAATAACAGTCGATGTCATCCTGTTAAAAAAAGAGCAAATTGCAAGCGAAAACCGTACATTTTAGCTAAGTGATCATCTTTCTGACCTCTGTTTTCAGCAGTGTGGTACCTTAAGCTGTCAATCTACAAATATCAATTTATTTGCTTCCTAAATAAGTCATATTAAGAACTAGAATAGTGAAACTATTGTATAAGTTGAAGTAATGCTGTTAAGGGCACCCGTCAGATTCTTTAAGTGGGTATCATTGGCTACCAGAATCAATTGAAGATAATACTATAGTATTATACTATATACTATATAGTATTATTAGTTACGCCCTGGTGGAAAGTGCGGTACGGCCTGATATCCACCTGAAGTAATCCATATCCCACGAGGCGGAGAAAAAAAGAACAAATACCTCTCATACGATACGGCTGGCTGAAAATTTTTTTTTTTTTTATCTATTTATGTATTTTTTTTATATTTATTTATTTAATTAAAAAAAAAATAATAATAATTTTTCTGACAATTTTTTTTAAAATTTTTATTTTTATTTCATATTTTTTTATTTAAAAAAAAAATATTTTTAATTTTATTTCATATTTTTTTATTTTTTGTCAGTGGTGATATCAAATTAAATTTGTTCTCCAAGTGGTGGTATTGAATTCTGCCGTGTGGTATTGAATCTGCAATGGGGGTATGGCTCTAGATCTAACACCTATCGACCAATCAGCATCAAGAATCGTAGCAGAGCAGGTGATAAATATATATATTTATCACATGCTTGCCCTATATTCCCATTGTTGTGACCATGTGGTAAAAATGATATACAATGTTGAGGAGTGAAAAAAAACATATCAAGTGAAAAAAACCCATATCAAGTGAAAAAAAACATATCAAAGAGAACTAGATATAAGTAAATACAACTAACACTTATGAAAATGTATTGACTAGATGTTTTTATTGAGAATATAAAAAATGTGATAGATCAACCACGAATGTCGATTGTGTGTATATTCACCTAAGGATTAACACACAGCGACTGTAACTTCAAAGTAATTGTTATCCTTGACGAATGTTGAACAGGAGAGAAGGTATACCTCACAGCCACATAACTCAAGGTACATTACACAGAATTACGGTAGCGATGAGAGGAGTAACAAAACTCGTTAGAAACACTCGACGACAGAGATAATATCACCCACTGTCGATAGATGGCGTAACTGTAAATGCCAGCCCACACACTATAAGCTCAGTAGACTAGAACAGACCAGAGACTTGGGGATGTACCTCTCTGATCTGATTTAAAAAGTCAAACCAAACCCCAAGATAAATTTGAAAAAAAAACACGGTCTAATTATCGCAGGAAGGTTCAAGGATTAGCCTTGTTTGAAAGCCGAGGTACACGGGTATGATTCTGTTATGCAAATGAGACCGCCCGGGCCCTCTAGGCTTTACTTTTCCCTTAAATGAATAGAACATGGAATGGTCGTCATAGACCAATTACCATTGGACCTATTATGAAGTAATGAACAAAACTTATTTTGCCGAATCTAGTCTCCGTGTGACGTCACTAGGAGACAAACACAAATGAGGACTCTCGTATCTGTTAACTTTATGGAGAAGGTTGCGCACGCACATTCGCTGAACACATCTCTTGAGCGGTTCTTGTCAATAGCCGGGCTGAGAGTCGTGTCAAGGCTGTCGAGCGAGATCTGCTGGTTGCGTATCGGGTGATCAACATTCGTGCTTTTCCTAACACCTCAGCTGCTTTGCGTGACTTTTGTATCATAAAGATACACATTATTTTTCATTTTGGGAATAAGACCTTAAATTTTAAATACAATTTCTACGTATGGGGCGCTGTGCAAAAGGTCAGGATTATTACGACGTAGTTCGATCTTGACAGTCACCTTATTAAAGCCTTAATGACTGTTCACACGGGCAGTATGTGTATTTAATGTGCGCCTTCAGGCATCCTGGCCAGACCTCGGGCCTTCGGCCCTCGGTCTGGCCAGGATGCCTGAAGGCGCACATTTAATACACATACTGCCCTCGTGAACAGTTATTAAGGTTTTTATTATTGCTTCCCTGAATGAGACGTTTCTTGTGATTTGATTTATAGTATCTTGTGATACATGTATATGGTATGCACACACACAATAAGAACTAAAAAGGGCAATGTTTTCTTCTACTTTCTTTCTTTTAATTTCTGCTATTTATTTTTTATGAGAACTTGTGTAGATAATGCTAAATGGCATTACCTCATTTAACAATTTTGAATCTGAAATATCCATGAATCCTATGAAGCTTTTTGCTTCTCCCATGATAGACTGGTCCCTTGCTCTATGAGTAATATTGGTACTCTGTCTCACACTTACCACACTGCAACATATACAGTAGGATGTGGAGTGAGAGAAAGGGAACCAGCTGAAAAAGAGCCATCTAGTGGGCACACCAAGAACTATTCATTGTAAGTTTGACCACAAAAGTTTACATATTTTTTATTTCAAAACTTTTTCTTCTTAAATAAGCCTTTTAAAATGTTTCAAAATATGTGTTACATATTTTAGATTCCACTGTTGTGATCATTTGAGTTTAATGTGCTTATTGTAAGCATTTTTGTTTCACAATTCTACTAAGCATGAGAGTGAGATGCAAGTAAAAGGTACCTATATAAGTTGTCCGCTTTCATTAAACAACAAATGAGCAAATGTCGAATCGTGTCAGTGACTGACCTAGATAGCCTTGGAGGGCATTATGGAGTGCGGTGGAGGGCATTATGGGGATTCAATGACCGGTCACATGGTACTAATCCTGAATACTGATTGGGTGAGCCAGAGGAAGCAATAATAATAAGGCTTAATAACCCGCAGCAGGACACTCTAGAGCAAAGACGAAATATTTCTGATTTACAATGGTATAACAGAAACGTGAATGACACAGACGCGCACAACTACCTATTGGAGATATCAGGACATGTTCTTTAATTTCACTTAACTGAATAGTCGCGAAATGATAATCGCATTGGTTGTTATGAAATGCATCTGCACTTATAGTGATCATTAGAGCAGCCGCCATAGAAGGCATTATACTACAGAGAAATCTCTCCTACTCATGTCCTAAATAACTGGTTTTTGGCAGCGATTAATCTATAAAACAGAGCAGCCATAAGTCAGATTTAGGTGAGATATTGAAAGCATGTATTGACTTTATGTCTGGGAAAATTATTCCGATGTTTTCGCATCTGATTAATCCCAGCCATTGTCGTTACAGGTCAAATGGTGCGCCGTTTGTGTAACATATATAATTCTGTTGATATCTTATACTTCTGTCTACAGAATTGTAAGCTTACAATTCTGTTGTAGTATTTTCCACTAATTATAGATGGCGTTATCTTTATAGACTGGTTAAACCAATCCGGCCTATCTATTCGTTTTACCGCTACTACTATCACCCATATTCTAGAGCATCATAATGGAATTCATCAACAGAATTTGAGGAAACTTAGTGCGATTGTAGCCACGGATGTCTGCTTTAAGGAAATCTAAATTTCATTAAGATTGGACCTTGCATGGCTGCATTGCATTCTGTATATCAGAACCAAACTAAAACAAAGCTAAGCATTTTATGTTGGCAGGAAAGTGGCGGCCTCATCGAGCGATAATTGGGAGGTGAGATTCAGATTCCGAATAGATAGGCCAGATTGCTTTAACCAGTCTATAAAGATAACGCCAGATATGATAAGTGACTATTCCCACGGCTGTCACTGAAAAGTTCATTCCTTTGTTCCTTGGATGAAGAAAAGAATAAATATGTAGCGATAGACCAATTGCTATATGCGCTATAGTGAAGGGCTGGACTCATGCTAAGGGTCACAGATCTGGCATCAGCATTAGGTCATGTGGGAAGAAGGACCAATCAGGGCTCTCGTGTCATTTACAATACAGAGAAACCTGATCGCCAGCATCAACTGACCAGGCGCAGAGCACAAATCTTGACATTGGTTGAGGCTAGCCTGTTCAGGTTGACCAGCTGGTTTCATATCCACTTATTTTTATTTATCTAATCCTATTCTTAATATGTATGTATTGCATTTTGCACGTTGATTTTGCCGCCGATAAACTATTTTTTAGCTCGACATATTTTGCTTCATAATATTGACCGCTAAGGTCAAGGTCGTTTAGCGAATGGCGCCAAAAAGTAGCATACCTTATTATGTATAACTTATGCCGGAATTACTTTTTAAGTACTACTTTTTGTAACTCTGCAGGAGATACAAATAAGTTCACATAAATGGGAAACACAAATGATGATCATTTCCCATTAATGGGAAGTATTATCATTTCCCATTAATGGGAAATCCATTCCCATTTAATTGATTTCCCATTAATGAGAAATAAGAATTAATTCCCATTAATGGAAAACAGAATGTTTTCCCATTATTGGGAAAATCATTACCTATTAATGGGAAAATCATTACCCATTAATGGGAATTCATTTCGCATAAATGGGACTTCTTTCTTAATTACAATTAATGGGAAATGATTTCCCATTAATGGGAGTTGATTTCCCATTAATGGAAATTCAGATTTTGTATTTCCCATTAATGGAAAATGATTTCTCATTAATGGGAAATGAATTTCCAATAATGGGAAATGAATTCCCATTTGTGGGAAATACTGATTTTTTGCAGGGATTGAGTGCCATAGTATTACAACCGAAACGTACATTGCGCAATTACATATAACTGAATGGCGAATAATGCACGGGAGCTGTACATCTGGTATAGTTTTGTGATCATCCCATGATAAAGAACGAAAATGAGCTAAATGAGTGATGCGGTCATATTCTGGCAGAGATAGACTAGTACCAGTCCTTTGAGCAACTCCGCGACAAAAATCAGGGGTGAGGGTATGATGCTGGTACCGTGAGCTCAGTTGTAACATGGCCGTTCAGCTGGGTGGACTCGTGCATGAAGCACACAACCTAACATGGGTTCATAACATGGGATCATATTTAACTACAACAAAAGCCCAGTTGTACTGGTCAGTTATCAATACGGTATAGTGAGATAGAACTATAACAGCCATTGACATACGGTCGCGGGCGCCTTGCCTCCACACAACTTCGCGTTTCCCATCAAAATATTACATGCTCAATGCAAATTTTCCTTCTAGAATTGAGTCCTTCTGGATACAAGGATACTCCAAACCACGCTTCTGCATCAGACAAGCAGAGTTTCATAACTTCCATAAACGCCTATATATAGTTGAAAGACACATTTGGGGTATATATATATATATATATATATATATATATATATATATATATATATATATATATATATATATATATATATATATATATAAATATATATATATATATATATATATATATATATATATATATATATATATATATATATATATATATATATGAATAACTAATCAGCCAATGCTTTTCTTCCTATTCTGAACGAGTTTGAATACAGATAAAAAATACCATTTACAGCCTGGAGCTATTGACAAACAGGTTGTCTATAACAACTAAGCCTTGAGTAGAAATATGTTGAAAAAGGCCCTATTAATGACAGGCAGCAAAAGTCTTTATTAAAATGAAAAAGTAGATGCTGCTGGTAGGGATTGATCCCGCATGACTGGGATCGGCAGACCATCATGCCACCAGATAGCTAGCTACAGCATCTTGCTGTCTTCTGCAGTATGTAAAAGGAGATATATTCATTTTTTCCAGACTTGGGGCTGGGTAGGTAAGATCCCAAATGTAGATACGTCCCCAATATAAATTTGATCTCCCTTCATCGTTGCCGAGGCCCTCAGGCCCCGGCAATATAGAAGAGTTTAAAAAAATAAAGGTCCGGTCTGCGCCATTTTGAAATCACAGAGCACTGTGGGTAATCTCGTCCCAACACCAAGTGCTATCTTAAAAGCACGTTCTGCGAGTACAAGAGTATATTATCTAAATGTTAATAAATAATATATAATTTACCATGAAATGCTGCGCTTCCCAAAGCTAGCCGAGTACGTTTTCTTAACAGTACTGTACAGCCAAATATGTCACAGCCTACAATTCATAGTGTTTCTTCTCTAGAGGAAGACTCACTTATACCATTTGATTATCCAATGCCTAATTTGCTAAATAATATAACACCACTGAATACCGTCACTACTCCAAGATCATTATCCTCATCTGTACCAATATATGAGAAAAACTTTAGAGAAAAATCTGCTTTTTCTTGGTTATTTCCATATGGAAAATACGGATTTAAACATATTTATCCTTAAAAGATATCACTCTCTATGTACTTTAGATCTCGATTATATAACAAACTGAGCTACTGGCGTAAAGATATAATGTACTAACTCCATGCTGCTGCATCATTTGATATAATGCAACTAAAATCTGAAATACGGAACTACCTCAGATTGAATCCTATAAGTCAATCAGGCTTGTCTACACCTATAACAGCAGAGTTCATTAGAAATCAACCTCACCACCCATTTATTCTTCGCAATAGGTACATGTTTATGAAGCACATACCAGGAACATATGAAGATGCTGCTAAAAGATCTGATTTTCGTGAAAGTATGCGTTTTGACCCACTCATTACAGCTACACATTTTGAATGTAGATATAAAGCACTCTTAAAATATATCATAAAAGGCCCTCAATCGCAGTTAGCTCTGTTCAAGATTATTTCATTAGAGTTGAATTTCAGAATAGAGGCAGTGGCTATTACCATATATTTTTTCTAGATAAATGATATTCCACAAACGATAACAAATGACACAATCCCAATTTTAATTGAATATATTAATCAAGTCATACATACAAATATTGCAGACGAAACCATTGATCCTGAATTACATAACCTTGTTAAATCTTTACAAACACATTAGCACACAAATTACTGCACACCAAATGTGAAAGCAAGATGTAAATTTTATTTTCCACGTCCTCCTTGCAGTAGAACTTAAATATTTTCAAACAATAATATCATTCATAGACAAGGCAAACTTTATGAAGTATACTCGAATCAAAACTCTCAGTTCTACAGTTAGTTAATAATGCACAAAGTTTTGCTTATCATATCTGTTCATACATTTGCAAAAGTGAGCCTGATGACTTGCGCAATGCATTGGGCAATCTCATTAAAAATACATTTGGACAACAGCCTGAACTTACATCATATTAGAGATTATGGCAAATAGGAACAACAGTGCTACATCATAGCCGTATGAGAGTACAAGAGGCTGCATATAGATTAAGCCTATTACATATGATTCAGACTTCACGCAAAATAAAAATATTTAAATGTGTGCACACCAGACATAAGATACAAATTGTTAAAGCCAAAAGCCCAACTTCTTTTATTAGATGAAGATTCTACAACGTTAGAACAAAGATTCCGTCACTACTTTGCATCCTGGTCTCAAAGGTGTTCACAATCTACATCCAAAAGAAATGCAGACCTATTACACAATAGTATTAGACAGCATAACTTATGGTTTCAAAAAAGAAAAAGACCACTTATATTCAGATATCCAAATACTGTTGTACACACAGAGGAATACTATTATACATTGTTAATACTCTTACTACCACACCGCACAGAATCAGGGATACTATCACCTTTTCAATCATATCAAGAAGCATTCATAAGGAAGGAAAATATACTAGATAGAACAGTCAATCACACTCATTTTTCATTTTCTGATGAGATTGATAATGCGATCCGTAGAATTAGACTCTTACAAGATGAAGAGCAAGCATCATTAGCAGATAACTCAAATCTATGGTATATACAAGTACTGGACAACAAAATCCTTTCACTGAAATACCCAAAGAGGTGTCTAAAATTTCCTCCAGTTCAAATGGTGACGGGTATGCAATTACTGCAATCACAATAAGAATGAAGTTTTTTACCTATTTATAAGTGGAGGAGGTGGAGTCGGTAAAAGTTTCCTCATTAATATCATCATAGCCTATCTACAACATAATCATGCACAAATACCTGGATTCTCACCTCCTCTCATATGTGCATCAACAGGCACAGCTGCACGTAATGTTCATGGGCAAGCTGTACACTCTTTACTTAATATACCTGTATCCAGATATTTCCAGTATTATGAACCCCTCCTACCATATATGTTACAGACATGTCGAGAAGTCTTCCATGGTGTTCATACTCTGATTATAAATGAGGTCAGTATGATATTTTTGCAGAAGCTATCCATCATAAGTCATAGACTAAATGAAATTACTGGTAATGACCAAGCCTTTGGTGGCTTAAATACTATACTATGACATTTATTCAAACCTGCCTTACTGAAAGAAAACAAACGTCAGTGCCAGGATAACTCCTTTGTACATCTTCTTATCAGAGCAGGAATAGGTGCATTACTTCCGCAAGATTGAGATATCAAAATCAAGATTAGTTAACATAAATAACTCTGTCATACCCTCCGCTCTCCATTTATTTCCTACCCGTAGAGATGTGGATGCTTATAATCTCCTGCGCCAACAGTCCTTGAACAGATATGGTCAAACCCTTAAAGCAAAACATTATTTTAGCAGCAGACCGTACACCAGGAGAAGATGTTCCATTAATATTACTACCAACCATTGATCATGATGCTGGGAATTTACCAAGCACTATTCAGCTCTCAATAAGTTCTTGTGTTATGCTTATCCGTAATGTTATGAAAACACATGGCCTTGTTAATAGTGCTACGGGTTCTGTACACTCATTTCAATCCATAAACAATAAAATATTTGCTGTTCTAGTCCTCTTTGATGGTCCCTCTTGGTCATATCAATACACAAATGCACTCACATGAACCCATACCCATGTTTTATGCAACACACATTCCTATATAATATCTGTTCAATAGTTCGTTCTGGTATACCACCTGTTCAATGCTGGCCATGTACTATTCATAAAGTTCAAGGAATGACACTTGAAAATATTGTAATTGATATTGGCAATACTGTCTTTGAATCATGCATGGCTTATGTAGCTTTAAGTCTTGTTACCTCTTTACAAGGATTACATTTCATACATTTTAATCCACGAACATTTCAACCCAGAGATGATGTTATATTAGAATATTCTCGATTACAACCCAGAGATGATGTTATACTGTATAACGGGTATATTTCCCGGGACTTTTATTTCCCGAAAAAGGATGTTTTCTACTTTTTCCCGTTTTTTAATTTCCCGTCCTGCACATGACTGCACTGATATTAAATTTACCGAAAGTGTGTGTTTTCGCTTTTGAATCTATTAGTGCAGACGAATGTTGTATGCACTGAATGTGCCGTGGAATGCAGAACAACAAAGCCATCCCAGCTCAATTGAGATGACATGGCTGACTCTATTGTTCTGAGCATTAATATCAATTAGAGCATCATAAATCCAAGTCGGACCGGTTCGTGGGCAGGTGGAGAAACTTTGTGAGTACTGCAAACAGTACTAGAATACACTCAAATTATCAGTCCGCCTGAATTTATCCATTGAGGACCGGTTCGTGGGTAGGTTGGCAACTGTCTGTGAGAGACTGTGAGTACTGCAAACATGAGGCATAATCCCCAAACCTGCCAAGGCCGGTATAAATTTACGTCACAAAAAGCATGGCCAGTTCGTTGGATGGAAAACGTAAACGGAGATGGGAGTTATTTCATGATAATTCATATATAAATAATTACATTTTCATTTAGTTCAAAGATTCATTTATTTACAAAAAACTAGTATATATAACGTAACAAATTCATATCTTAACACACACTGAGAATTCAGTCTCAGACACATCGTCATTTGCGAACACCGTCTGCCACACCATACCAACAAAAATGATTAAAGATAACGTTTTTATTGTTCCCGTCTCAAACCCATTCGGTAAATTCGGGAAGATTAAGCACACGTTAACATTACCCTTTATACAGTATTAGAATATTCTCGATTACATGCTTTGGATGACAATTCAAATAACTCGCTCAACTAAAGGATTTTACTTAATCCATGAAATAGCACAATGCATGTAGAAATATTTTATAGTTTGATACATTATGTGTACATTGTATGTATAACTAAACATTTCAATATTCTTTACAGGGCTTCAATACTTCATGCCAGCAATGCTGAACCAAACACCCTGGTATCTTTCCATGGTCATCTATCGAAAATCCATTCAATCCAAACTGTAAATACCAACACGGGTCAACAAAGCCGCTACTTCACACTAAATGCCGCTCAAGACAAAACAGCAGTAACATTACGGTGCTATAAAGTGCACTTGAACAAGTCACTTTGAGTAGGAGCAAGCTACCATTTCAAGCAGGTAAACAATGAAAGTAAGTCATTAAAATTCACAAGAAGGATGTAAAAAAATAAATATTTAAATGATATTGAGTAATATATTATGCTGTCCTAGCTAGTTAATCTCCTCTCCATTGGGCTACCACCTTGTCGTGGTGGAGAGGCTTGTGTGCCTTCAGGAGAGCTAAGATGGTTGGGATCTCTTATCCCTGGTAGGTTCAACCATACCAGATAGGTTGATGGGGAGAGGCCAGACTAAGATGTAGTCCCCATACCTGCTGGATGGGCTGCAGCCAGTGAAATTGGAAGAAGGGATCCTGGTGGTTGAGGGGTGATTGGTTTGCAGATCTATTTATTCCAACACACCACTTTGGCCCTGATTTCATCTAGACAGGTGGTCTGATTTGGCTTGGTCTAGATCAATCAACTTGTAATGCCCTGCCCTACAGCGTTTTTATATATAGCGAAGCGGAACCACACGCCATGTACGCTATATATAAACAGATGCTAACATTGTGTGTTCTACAGTATCTGCCTTTTTAATGATGACACCCCAACTTATCTGCATCCAGCAATGAATGAATGAATGATTGCTTAAAGGCACATCGGCACACAAAGGCCATTTAGTGCCATAAAATCTTTGTAAAATAATGGTCCTTTGTTATTGTTAAAAACAATAACAAAGCAATAGATGAATCACAAAACAATGAACAACATCAATTCCCGTATAACAGGTTGTTTCAAAAGAAACTATAAATTCCGAAAAGGTTTTACAATCGGTAAAACAGACCAATCTCATGTAAATAAGATAAAATGCTGTCTGGAGGAACCTTTTCAAAGAGTTCCTTAAAGCGATTTACACTAAAATGTCTATTTCTAGAATCAATAAAATCAAAACACTCAAATAAAATATGATTGACAGTCAATTGACAGTCACACGCTGTACATTGGGGAGGATCTTCCCCTTTCAAAAGGAAGCAGTGAGTCAAATAAGTGTGAACAATTCAAATTCTTGTTAAAACACTCTCCTCACGACTAATGATTCGAGAACCTCCAGGCCAAAGACCCAACTGTGGATGAATCTTATGTAGTTTGTCTTATCCCACTGAGACTGCCATTTGCGTTTTAAAAGGGAGTTGATGTGTTTTCTAAAATCACCATAAGGAATTGGAACATTTGTGACTCTTTTCGAAAGACCTGCTTTGGCAGCAGTGTCTGCCTTTTCATTACCTATGATGCCAACATGACTGGGAATCCAGTAAAATAATATTCTTTTCTCTTGGTACTGTACTAGCCAATTGAGGCGTTCTAGTATGTAGAGGACAAGAGGAAGTGTCCAGTCTTGGCCCGAAATGGCCTGAAGAGCAGACTTTGAATCTGGGAAAATAATAAAATTCCTTTCATCATCATCTGCCGTCTCAACCCAATCAAGAGCAAGGTACAGAGCGTGCAACTCTGCAGAGAATATAGAAGACTTGTCTGGAAGACGTTCAATGGAAGAATAATTATCAATGACTGTTGCTGCTGCAGCCTTGTCATCTGAAACAGAGCCATCAGTGTAGATAAAATCATAGTCTCGAAAGACATCCTTCCCCTCATTATGTAGGCTCAAGTACTTCGAAGGATCAAACTCTGATCCTTCTTGGCATACAAAAGAGTGAGGTAGACCATAGCAGTTGGATATGTCCATGGAGGAGTTTCAGGAAATTCAAACTTTGCGATGATGTCAGGATCAAAATCCAATTCTTCCAATGATTCCTTAATACGTACACCAAAAGTTGGAATGACTCTTGGTGTTCTACCAAAAAGGTCCACATACCGAGGGTTAAAAATAGTATCATAAACAGGGTTATTTGGGTTGGCAGCTATTTTAGTAGTAAATTGAAGAGCAAGCTTTTCTCTTCTAAGGCGAAGAGGGAGCTCATTCGCCTCAACACAAAGACTACCGTATTTTCGCGCGTATAGGATGCACTTTTTTACATAGGACGCAGGGGTATGAAAAGGGGATGCGTCCAATATACGAGTGTAGAAATAAGAGGTCTCTTACATCGAGTGCCCAGGCCACAAAGAGATCACAAATCGATGACCAGCCATTACTGCAACCCGTATCAGAATTGAGGCTCGGGTATGATTTCATTTCTATTGTGTTTCTAACATGTTTAGCACGTCTCTGACTGTTCAACTGTTGTTTGTTATATCGGACCTGTCCAGCCAGTTCTATTTTAAGCACAATAATTACAATACACTTCATGAATGTCCAAGCCCTTATTACAATCAACGTAATGTTTGTCCGAATACAATGCTAGTTAGTAAGATGACCTCCATTTCTTTCATTTGTAATTTGAAAATAGCTAGAGACATGGGCCGAAAGAGGGGTGCGTACTATACACAAAGCTAAGGTCCATGCATCTTTTTAATGGCCTGAACAAGGGCTGCGTCTTATATACGGGTGTGTCTTATACGCGCGAAAATATGGTATGTGCAGGAGAGGTTCTAAAGGCTCCAAGAGAAAGACTCAAACCTTGGTTTTGAATAGGGTCCAGCAAAGATATGTAAGATTCACATGTTGCCCTATAAATAAAACATCCATAGTCTAGCTTCGAATGAACAAGGGCCCTATACAGTCGTAAAAGAACTATACGATCCCCACCCTAGTCGGTACTGGAAACAACACGCAACAAATTCAATTGCAAAGCTTTGATACACTTTTTCTTCAGGCCCTTGATATGAGGGACAAATGTCAGTTTTGAATCGAGTAAAATGCCAAGGAACTTTGTTTCCTTCTTTACAGGAATGGGGTTATCACAAAGTACTAAGTAGGGATCTGGATGAAGACCCCTCCTTCGACAAAAATGGACACAGACAGTCTTTGATTGGGAGAATTTAAAACCATTATTATCAGCCCAATCTTCTATTCTATTTAGATGAAGTTGGAGCTGCCTTTCTATAGCGTGCATGTGTTTTGATCGATATGAGACACCAAAGTCATCCACAAATAGAGACTTGTCAACACCATTTCTTATACAGCGGGTGAAGCTGTTGATTTTGACTATAAATAGGCTGACAGATAAAATGCTACCCTGAGGAACTCCCATTTCTTGATCATAAAAGTCAGAGAGGGATGTCCCCACTCTGACGCGAAATTTCCTCTCAGATAAAACGTTTTGAATAAAAAGGGGTAAACGTCTCCTGAGGTCCATATCATGTAAATTTTTCATAATTCCAAGTAGTGTCATATGCCTTTTCAAGGTCGAAAAAAAGATAGACACCACATGTTCCCTATCTAAAAATCCCTCTCTTACAAAAGTCTCAAATCGTACAAGATGATCCATTGTGCTGCATGTTTTCGGAAGCCACTTTGGGCTTCCGTAATGATTGAAGAAGATTCAAGATACCAAACAAGACGACCATTGATCATACGTTCCATGGTTTTACATACACAACTGGTCAAAGCTATTGGGCGGTAATTATTTGGATCTTTGGAGTCTTTTCCTGGTTTGGCAATGGGTATGATGGTGGCTTCTCTCCAGGAAGGGGGAAACTCTCCAGTTTCCCAAATATACTATAGATCTCATCATGTGCTCTCCTTCGGTTTTCATGGATTTTACATGGTAGGTGGAGGAAATTTTCATGGCAGTGACCATTTCCCTGTCATTTTAGAAATTCATTATCATCCTTCAGACGACAGACTGCCAAAGTGGTAGTTTCACAAAGCTGATTGGAACCTTTTTAAAGACCTGTGTTCGGAGGCCTTTCTTCAGGACAATCTTGAAGAAGACCTCCAGCTAGAAACATTTATAGACAAGCTCTGTGAAATTGCCAACAAAACAATTCCAAAATCAAATCCCAACCCCAAGAAGACACAGAAGCCATGGTTTTCTGATGAGTTTAAGCAGGTTATTTTAGATAGAAAGCGATGTCTTTAAAAGATCTCCAACAAAGAAATTGCAAGAAAATTGTATAAAAAGGGCTAAACCAAGGCAGGTCATTCGTGCCAACAAAAAGAAAAGTTGGCAAGAATATGTATCAAAATTAAATGCCAGAACGTCAATGAAGAAATGCTGGGACATGGTTTGTAAAATTAAGGGTAAGGGGGGCAGTCCGTCCGTAAAACAAATTAAGAATAATGGCCTAATTACACAACCAAGGGATATTGCCAACACCATTGGGGAGGCAATATCCTTCAATTCATCCTCTGCACATAATTCTCCTAAATTCAAACGGATCTAAAATTGACAATCAACCCTTTTCAATAGACGACCTCAGGATTGCCCTTGGCAAAAGCTCATGACACAGCTCCTGGCCCAGACCAAATACTATAAATTTTGAAATATTAGCAAGTTTATATATGGCGAATCGATCCTTTTTTCCATTATAGCGGATCGTAATATTCACATGTGAACCATCTGTAAAATTGCCATCTGAGTAGTGGTATTCCAATTCATGTACTAATCTACCACTCATGCCCTAACTAGACCTTGTTTCATTACAACACAACCACCTAACAAGTGAAACTAATGGTTCAAGACAATCAGATCGGGCTATGAACGGTACAACAGTGATCGTCAAAATGGGTTTATTACAATCACGCCAAACAAGCGTCGCCACGCTGCTGTTAATCGAACTCACGTGTCATTGAATGTCCGTCCTGATGGGCATATTGCAATTAAGGAACTCATATTCACCGTGATTATGTGTATCATCTGACTTTGGTTGTACACCGTGAGACATTTATATACTGTAGAACACACATATGACGCGTGTCCCAAATATAGCGAATTGGGGAGTTTTCACATCATAGCGTATCCTTATGTCAGCGACGGTAGTCGCTGCTGACAGCGCCAGTACAGTAAGAAAAAAGTACAGCGTTTTTATATATAGCGAAGCGGAACCACAGGCTATGTACATTGTGTGTTGTACAGTATCACAACACACATGTACGTGTGACTATGTATGTATGCATGGTTATCAACTGACCATGTTTAATTTTGACTAGTTACGACAAATATTACTGGATCGTAATATTAGCGAATGGGACCCACTCATTAAAGGCGCTAATATTACTTCCACGTTAATATAATGAACTTGAAAGTACATTACCGGATTTTAAAGCATCTTCCTGAAGCTTAATCTCTCCAGTTTCTTCTAAAGGTTTTTGACAATTTCTGGGAAAGTGAAGTGTTTCTACCTTCCTAAAAAGAAGCCACCATCATACCCATTGCCAAGCCAGGAAAAGACTCCAAAGATCCAAATAATTACCGCCCATTAGCATTGACCAGTTGCGTATGCAAGACCACGGAAAGAATGATAAATGACTGTCTTGTTTAGTTTCTTGAATCTTCTTCACTCATCTCTGAAAGCCCAAAGTGGCTTTCAGAAAACAAGAAGGACAATGGATCACCTTGTGCATTTTTGTTAGGGAGGGTTTTTAAAAGAACAGGAGGTGTCTATCTTTTTTGACCTTGAAAAGGCCTATGACACCACTAAGAAATATGGAATTATGAAAGATTTACATGATATGGACCTCAGAGGACGTTTACCCCTTTTTATACAAAACGTTTTATCTGAAAGGAAATTTAGAGTCTGAGTAGGGACATCCCTCTCTGACTTTTATGACTAAGAAATGGGAGTTCCCCAGGGGAGCATTTTATCTGTCGCCCTTTTTATTGTCTTAATCAACAGCATCACCAGATGTATAAGGATTGGTGTTGACAAGTTTCTATTTGTGGATCACTTTGGCGACTCCTATCGTTCCAAACACATGCAGGCCATAGAAATGCAGCTCAAACTCCATTTAATTAGAATTAAAGATTGGGCTGACAATAATGGTATAAATTCTCGTTAGCAAAGACTGTCTGTGTGCATTTTTTGTCAAAGAATCCCATAATAACCCCATTCCTGTAAAAAAGGAAACAAAGTTCCTTGGTATTTTACTCAATTCAAAACTGACATTTTTCCCTTATATAGAGGGCTCAAAAAAAAAGTGTGTCAAGGCTTTGAATTTGTTGAGAATAGTTTCCAACACTGGGTTGGGGATCATACAGGGATGGGGATCGATGATGACAGGAAATGGTCACATAGAACTTTTTAAAGTCACTAGTTACAACTTTCACCCTCAAGAGCACGCTTAAACTCCTATACTAAGCTGCAAGCCAGAGTATCATATACTTCCTTACCTCAATATCACACTTTTTTGTAGTTATTTCCATTAAAACCGCTTTTATACTAAATTTTCCACTGCAAGTGGAAATCTTTAAGAGTGTCTATTCTTGCGTCAACACCCCTCCTACACTGCCACAGCTGACTGCATTTGACCCATAAAACTAAGGACTTGCACAGCCAGTACCTGCCAGCTAGATAGCGTTCTCTAGGGATAGCGAACGACAGGAAGCACAGCGGATCCACAGTGTGCCGGTGTGGCGTGAATATTCGGAACCCGTGAATTATTGGAACCTTTGATAATGCGCAGGCGCGGAAGTTCCGGCTTCTCACGCGTACAAAATAGAATTTGTTTCCCATGGCAATGGGTTACTCCACAAATTATTCGCACCTTGTAGCATGTTATCTTCCGAACGAACACGAATAAAAAGACTTTATGACTTGGGATTATGTATACTCTTTGTGATGCAAATGGAATGATTTGGACACGAATGTTGATCACAATTAGGCTAAGGCACGACCATAACTGAAATCGCCCAAGTTTGAGGCACAGGTTCCTATCGTAAGTTCAGTTTCATAAAACGGAATACTGCCAACAAGTTGTAAGTGGTATGTTATCTGTATACAGAGTATATACAGATAACAGATTACCCCAAAACATTTTATTTCATTTAGACGGCACTTAATGTCGGTTCCAAATGCTTGAGGTGCATGGTCACTCAATCCTATGGGCGGAGCTAAATTTTCACTTCCGCGTCTGCGCATTATCAAAGGTTCCGATAATTCACGGGTTCCGATAATTCACGCCACACCGTTACACTGTGCCGCCCCTGCCACTGCACAAGTGGAGTGGCAGGGACGGTATGCTATGTGCTCATTTCATGTAATGATGGGGATCTTTTACTAATGTATGGAGCCCTTGTTCGTTCAAAGCTAGAATATGGATGTTTTATTTATGGAGCAGCATGAAAATCTTATACTGTAGAATAGGAATGGAAATTTTCCTATGAATAGGTAACCAAGGTATCATATCATAATTTGCATATTTACCTGGTCCAATATTGTGGAAACTTGTTATTGTTATTGCCGCGAGATTGCTGGCATATCTCTACATTTTTTGACTACTGCTTGATTCAATAGATGGCGCTGTAGAACTCGCTATCGCTCAAAATGAAGTACACGCGAAAAAACGAAAAATCGGCTTTGTATACGCGATATATACCTATTCCAAAGAATAACTGAAGTAGCAAACCTTTTCAGCTTTCACATATCAAAAAAACACCCTATTTAAAGGTGCGAAGGTCCCGAGCCCCCTTAAAGGCCTGTTTTCTAAATGACTTAAAGAGACGGAATAATAATAAAAACCGTAAACCAAAACAGTACTTTAAAAGGTACACAGTGAATGATTCATTTTCTATTTAGACCGCATTGTCTTTATTTATTTGGAAAACATTCAAAAGCTTAGATAAATAAAAAAAAAAGTTGAATGAAAGATACGATATCACAAACTGAAGCCTAGTGAATGTGAAACGGTCTGACTACGGATGCTGGTCTCAGACACGGGTGTTTGCCAGTCTAAAAAAAAAGGAAGAACGATTTAAAACCGTGTTTTGTCGGTTTTCTTATCACGCCCCCTACAATCCCTTATATAAAAACACCTTCAAGTTTTTCCACAGGGGCTTGTATCGTTGAGGGGTCACTCGCGAGTCTGAGGCTGGTACTAACTATGAAATAGTCTATATTACTAATAAGGGCTGTGACTACGTGCTAGTGGCGCTCAACGATACAAGCCCCTGTCTTTTTCCTTCATTTTTTTCAGACTGTGGCCGGCAAACACCCGTCAGATAGCAGGTATCCTAATTTCTGCAGACAGATGGAAACTATTTCTCAAACATAAAAATGTTCTATGTCTGAGAAAAAAGGTGTTCTTGTTCACCTGGAAGTTTTTTTTTAAATATGTGTCACTATGTTCAGAAGTATGGACATTTTCCGAAGGTGCTTCTGTTCGACAACACATGATACTGATAGTACACGTGAGCTAGCTCAACTCACGTTGCTTCCATACACGTGACAAGCCCATTGGCCTACAAGCTTTCAACTGCGCACCATCAGCCGAGTGCATTGTGGGATACATATGATAGGGTCGTCGCATTTATGCAAGCCTCAGCATTCTAAGGCTGTTTCAAGGACGTACATATATGATAAACCAATCATTTGAATGGGTCATACTCTACCACATGACCGATTGGACCAATAGGATCGCGCAACCACATCTTTCTGCGCACATAGAAACACGTTCATTGGGGTGAATTGTGTTCACGATGTTACAGTGTAGAGGAAGATTTCCAAGTACAAGATGTAAACTGCTGAGATAGAAACAAGAACTATTTGGAAATAAACGCTGAAAGTGGGTGTACAACCATTTAGGCTGTAACTAGAGGTAAGCATAAACGTTTATAACAACTGTTGATTTGCTACAACGTTTGCGTTTCAGTGTCTTTGCACTGCATTACAATTTTTTGTCAATTACTCAATATTCGGTTTGTGTTGTGTTGATGACTTGTGTTGATCATCGAAGACAGGTTGCACCCCGTGACCCAGATATATCAGACCTAATTTTGTGGATAATGGCTCACATATTTTATTACAGGCCAAAAGAGAGATCTGAATGAATGAGATTCGAATGGATATACATAGGTGTAATTACTCAGGAACCATAGATTTGTGTGTACCACTGACACAAAATCAATTTGTATTAGGATATTTACATAAGGGTTGTCTTATTAGCTCAGTCCATTTCAACTTCTTAAAGCACAATTACAACATAAATACAACATAAGCCCAAATAGTTCCCTAGAGTATTGTCTACTTTAATCCAAGTCCCCACCACTGCCAACCTTAGTATATTGCTGTTTGAACACATTCTAATACAAGAAATGGGGCTACTACTACTAGCGACCATTTTTAGTCTATTAGAAGCTTATCAGAAGGTAGAACTCTTCTGATGACATGTATGAGCCAAGCAGTCAATCACTCATGGTGTGTTATGCCACACAATCAAGCTGACTGCTTGGTTAATACTTGTCATCACTGAGCTATTACATGTAATAGACTAAAATCAGAGACATATACTATACCTACTAAATTATATGTCCCTGACTAAAATGCCCTGTGCTAGGATGGTATATGGTCAAAATCGCAGATTGCAGAAAGGCCGCTGGTTAAAAGGGCCCTATTTAATGGAAATCAATTAGGCCTATTGCCTGTGTACACATAAAGGAGTGTGGAAAGTGATAAAAAATTAAATTGCATTGGTTTTACGTTATTGGGTTTTATCATTAAACAGATTTTAGACTTGAAAATAATTTTTCAAGAAGAAAAGTCAGGAACATGCAGGTTTATTTCAGGAGGGCCCAATGAGTCATCAGCCTTTTTTGCGATCGGCCATTTAGGCTGTCGGCGATTTTTGGATCGGCGATTTTGACTGACATTCGTGGTGGGAACTTGGGTTTAAGTAGAGAATACTCCTGTGTCCTTTTAAAACTAGCATGTGTTCATGAGTTAATCATAAACTACATAAAGGTCTTTTACAGGCTAGGTACAGGACGTACAAAATATCCATATTACTTTTATTTGACATGCTGGTGCCTGGTAACAAGCTATTTCACATTGTAACCCCATTTTATTGACCTTCAATGGGTCCCCTTCAATGTGCTCTATGATGAAGATGTGTTTGTATTTCATGGACAAGTGCATCTACTTCTGTTCCTCTTCATTCCCTCATGAATTATTGAACATCATTCCTCAATACCAGGATAGGCCGGTATTACTGTAAATAGGTTACATAATATGTCAGTGTTCTGAATTTCAAACAGTAGATTTATAAGTTGGTTAAATTCATTCATCATTCATGAGAATACTCCTTTGTAATAAGTAATAACACCACATTAATTAACAAATGAGCACACACTCATCTATACCCACCGATTGTCACTTTGACAGCTACATAGTGACCTAGTTTCTTTTCAGTTACTGATGTAGTACAGTAGTGGTGACAGTAGTACTGTTTCAGGAAAATTTCTACCAATCTAATGAATTGATTACTACTATATAGCAATTGTTTCCCATGGATTACACTCTGTAACAAAACCGCACAGCCTTACAATATTCTTACAAATCCCTGATGGTTGTAATTCATGGTCCTAATTAGAACCTCAATCTGAACATTTGCATAAAGTTACCAGCACTAGTACAGTAATTCAGTTATTGGGTATTAATAATAAAGATGATAATAATGATTAAAGTAATAATAATAATCTTTATTTCACAAGGGTAACACAGTCAAATACAAGATTTGATTTGCGCTGTGGCCCTCAGATTTAAGGATTATAGCTTTGATACTTCAGGCCACAGATGGCACAGAGTTGTAAAGTCATTTTAGTACTTCTCAGATTTGCCAGATGGCAGCACTGCTGAATTCTCTTATGGCTGTTAATAAAGGTATTCGGTTTATAGTCTTGTATCCACCGAAGTGCTCACACGACCTTCCTCCCCTAGCAGGCACTGTACATACAGAAACCATTTCAATCCCCCGGGGGATATTCCAGAGCAACTGGCAGCATATAGCGCACACACTCTAAGCACTGCCTTATTTATGCTAGGTACCCATTTTGCAGCTGGGTAGACTGAAGCAATATGGAATTAAACTGTTTTGCCCAAGAACGACCAAAGTGCCCGGAGTGGCCGGGAATCGAACCAGCGACCCTCTGATTACTAGTCCGACACCTAACCAACTGAGCTACTTTGTCCCCACTTTGTTAATACCAATAACACATCTGGTGTGGAAATTAAGAACTAAACTGGACTCAGCAAGCACAGTGAAGGTATAACTTAGACAGCAAGCATTATAACAGAGCAAGCAATATACAGCAATACAAATGTATTCCGCCTGGTATCGAGGCTACTGTTTCCATAAAGCCTGAGCATTGTGCAATCACCACACCAACTAATTCTGATTGCAGCCTTTAGTAGTGTACTGCGGAATTTGATAGCATGAGCCATGAGAGGCATCTTATGTGCTGTCCTACTGAACAGATTAATTACCTGAAGTCAGTGCATCCACTTACCTCAGCAGCTGTCATATGTGCATGCTGCATCCTGTATCCGTCACATGTGCATGATGTGACAGGCAGTTACTGTTAGGGTCATTACCCAGTTGTTGTCTTGCACCATTTCCTTAAATAACAAAAAAAAGTGTGCAAGTCTATCTGGTCAATCCATTCTATAATACCATAGAAAGACTCCTGACAATGTAAGATTAGACTGAAAGTGACATTTTCATTGAGTTAAAATCAGCAGTAAATCACCAATGCCCATCATCATAGTAATGGTGTGGATGATACAAAGCAAATTAGATGAAATATGATTCTTAGATTTACTTATATAAATGAATCACAACATTAAATGAGCTCTTTGTGAATAAGGCATTTTTGTTTGTAATTTTTAATTTATTGAGTGTAGATGAAAATGTTGATCATTTTGTTAACAAGCAGAATGCTCTAGGTTCATTTAATTTTTAGTGCTTCAGCTCGATTTTTAGCCAGGTGTTTAAAAGTGCCTGTCTCAAACAGCAAGCACAACATTTCTGTGTGTCAAGATTTAGCAACTCGGTTGCTTTAAATGTTTATACCAACCACATTTAATTTAATAGCTCATTTTGTCAAAAGGGCAATTTACACTTCAGCCACATCTAAGAAGATAATTTGTTAGAAATAATGATTGGTTATTACCCCCTAGTTGAAAGTAAATATTACATACTGATTTGTGCATGTCTTAAAATAGTTTTCCCCCAGAAAAATGTCTTTCCAAATGTCAGGCAAGAAACAGGTCCTTGCTAGGTCCCTGTCAGCTTTCAGTGCACCCTCGCTATGAAATTTAAAGTTAATACAGTGGACTTAGTTATTTGAAATCTCCTTCATTCCAGCATGAGAGAAACCTTAATTTATCTCATAATTCCAACCCTTACTACTAAAGATACATTGTATTCCTTTATATAGGTACATAGTATCCTATAGCAATGGCTACAATTGCCACTCATACCTGTTGCTACACTGTATCAATATGCTATTGCCCATATTGAACACTACTCTGTAGGAATTTAGAACATTGTATAAATAATTGCTGTTACCCTGCATATCAGAGAAGCAAAGGAACTTTGTCTTGAATACCATGTCATATACATTTCATATACCGGTAGTTCATTAGATTGCTATTATGTTATAGATTTTGGGGGTACTTATAGAGTTGGACATTTTTCATATATATCATCTTGAAATGATAATTTAGTATTGAATGACTGAATTTATTATCAGAAATTATGTACTTGGCTGTGCACAACATGACATGAACCTTTCCCAAATTTAAGGACCATTTATTCAGCTGAGGAAGTTTTCTTGTTCATTGGCACTACTGAGCGAGTTAGTCACACTAGTGACACTACAGGGCTCAACCAGGGGCTTAGCCGCAATGCGTCCAGCGTGTCATTTGGACACGCAGAACACTGTTTTTTTGACAGTTTGGCCACCCAAAAGTTTATGTCAGAATTTGCTGAAGATGACTTTTCTTAGAAGATAGAAGATGTAGAAGCTGTAGTGTCACTTTTATAAGACACACAAAGCAGTATCTGGCCTAAAAAAGCAAAATCTGTAAAGGTATAGGGTCTATCTTATAAGTAGTATGTATTTTGTACCAAACTTTGGACACGCAAAAGTCTATGAAACCTCTATTTGGACACCCTGTTTCCAAATATCGGCTAAGACCCTGGGCTCAACATAAACTTGCCAAGTAGGTCAAGTAACCGTAATCTTTAAATAATTTCCACCTGCCCGACACAATTTTGATCTGCCCTGCAAAATGTGTGATAGAATGAACATGAGGTTAACTTTTCTGTGTAAACGATACTTGTACCAATTAATTGTTTTCCTGCTATAGCTTAAATTTATCTTTACTATTGAAAAAATGGATTTCCCTTGTGTTTGTGTTTTAGTATCTCTGAAGTAACATGGTGAAATATTTCATGCCATGTAGGGCAGACACACTTTGATTTTTACTTGCCCTTCAGCCATTTTGAATTTTTTTTTACCTGCCCGGGGCTGCGGGGCAGTAGGACAGCCCTTAATGTCGAGCCCTGCACTGCCACATTCGGACTCTGGCCTTAGTTCTGGTCTTTACTATTTGTGTAGTGGACCAGTCAATAGTGCTACTTCAGAGGCCAAGGTGAAGATTACGGTCCTGAATGGGTTGACCCACTTCACATGAACTCACGTTAGTTATATAAATCCTGAATCCAAGAGCCTACGTGTTATCCCGATCCAATGAGGACATTACAAGGTAAATGACATTTTTCTATAGATCATGTTTTATTCATGGGTCAAGGCTGTTTTTTTAAAAGGGTCTGTAACATGACTTCTTACTGATTGCTGAAGCAGCTTCACTACTCAATTTACACCTGTTGCATCACCTAGGTTATTTCTGGGGAATTATATGACTGTTCTGAGCAGAACTGTAATTGCAAATTGTTGCTATTTGCAGGCTTCCTCTGTAGTGATGAGATTTTTTGACTTCTTTAATAGCAAAAGGTATATAACAGTCATATGTAACACAGGCTGGGGCCTAACAGTCAGAGTCTGAATGAAGTAGGGGCTATCTCAGATCAAGCAGGTTTTAGCCAGCTAACCCTGGTGACCTAGATAATCTGGTTTGTTATACAAGCGTTCTGATTTGGACCTTAGGCGCTGTTTTCATGTTCATTTCAAATATTTTTGCTTGCTTGAACATCTCTAGAACAGCCAAATCAACAGTGCAAGTCAGAAGACAACAAACTGAATTTATAGAACAGTGCCAACTGTGTAAGTAGAACACAGACTAGCTTTAGGGAAACCCTACTAGAAGAGTAGACATACTGGGAGCTGCTCCACTATTGTACTAGTGTCGGGGTGTCACACCACTGCCTAGGGTTGCCTAGTTACCTCATAGAATTTTCTTGTAATTAGTATAATCTTGGCTTTGCTCCTGCATAAACCTCTATATTTCGTGTCAGAGTTGTCAGCAAGTTGACGTTGACTTATATATGGAAGAAGAAGAACTAAATCATATCTTGTCCTAATCTCCCCTATCAGTTCCCCAACAAAACCGCTTGTGATCGTTGTTTATAACACTTACTCTTTCGCTGACCCAAATGATCACCAACGACCTAAAATCAAACTAGACCATATCTTGAATAGCTAGGTTGAGGTAACCTGTTAATAAAACTGTTGAATTATGTCTAAATATCTATCACTACAATGTTTTCTTCATTTTATGGTATTAAAACTATTACTGAATCAAAGGTTTCTCTTTTTCCAACATGGAAACATTTTCAATGTCCAAAAGTGAAATAATCTAACATTAGGTAAGGCATACATTTTGAATTCACTTTTCCCATATTTATATAAGGAAGGGAGACACACGAGGAGCTTGGAATTACTTCAGCCATGGATTTATGTTCTACAGATTATACTACAAATCACAATACATCGTTGGATATTCATATGAATTATTCTGTGCATTGGCAATCTGTGCGTAGTAGTAGTGTATTTATTGACCAAATCATAATTTGAAATTATCCATAAAACTATAAATCATATCAGAACAGAAATGCAAAGTAGTGCATAGAAAAAGGTTTGAACTGAACGTAAATAGTTACTGTACAAGTAACGTGTTAAGTCAATATGATCCGGTTGAGGGCCATGGGACAGGTATTTATCCTTTTTAACCCATTGATCTCAATACTGTTCAGTAGTCAGTTGACATTTCATCGGTAGACATTAAATCAGCCCAGTCCTACCAATCATACATCCACTATACATGTGATCTATAGCCCTTCCAGCTATACATCATATATGTATCATTTCATCTTCATTTATCCCAACGATAAGCCCTCCTAGTGGTTCTTTGCTCAGGTTTGCATCAAAAGCATCTTTATATTTCGACACATTCTATAAATCTCTTTATAAATACCTATTGTATTGGTTTGACTGACAGTAAGGGCAATTGCATGAACATTAATGATATGAAATATATTCTCTAGTGCAATGAGATCACACATGTCTTACTGCTAGTTCTCTGGTCTTTCATTCTGAAGTCACCCATTTTTAAGAAACTCTAGTGCATAATTATCCTCACTAGGTTTTAGCACACTTTGATGAGCTCAGGATAAATATCAGAGATATACCACCAGTTAGCAGGGTCTTAGGCAGGATTTCAAAAATACCTGTCTAAAACAGCTATTCCGAAATATCTGCCCGTCCATATTTAGCTACTAATCTTCTTCAAATCCTCGTACCAGCTACATTTAATAGCTTAGTGTGTCAAAAAGGGCAATTTACACTTCAGCCATGTCCTAGAAGATGGTTTGTTAGCAAAATATTTGATTATTACCCCCAAAAGTCAAAATTGACAAATCTTCATAGAAATTTTTGCCTGTCCAAACAGGCGGTTTTTAGGAAACTACTTGTCCAAAAGACAGGCAGGACGGGTCCTGGCTAAGTCCCTGCCAGTTGGTATGCATGGTCTGAGGGATAGTTTTGTGTAGGAGATCGCTATTTTTGCTTAAATATTGCATTAGAACAACCTGTGCTCTAGATATCTAGTCAAGGAAATGTACCAGTAGTTCTATTGAGGTCTGTTGAAGTGATTGTGTCCGGTTAAATTGAACAAGTGTTGATTCTCTATAAATAACTCTTTAAGTTAGTACTGTAAAGAGAAATATGCTAAACTGTGTGGTTTAAGTCTGGATATATCACCGAGCTGCAACAGTTTAAAGATTAATGATACTCATGTCTAAAAGGTAATGGATTCAGACAGGTGAATCATGCTATGTTCTTTATTATATATATCTAAGATTTGGTCTCTAACTGATGCCCTAATGCTCAGGGCACTTACCGTAATTTCGCGTGTATAAGACGCACTTTTTTACACTCAAATCGGGGGTGCGTCTTATACACAAAGCTAGAAATCTAGGGTGTTTTACATCGAGTTACCAGGCCACTCGGAGATCGCCAATTACAATTATAATGCGGCCAAGACAATGCCCATCGAAGTTTGCCTTGTCATTGATGAATTGTTATAAGCAAACCACCCTCCGCTAGAATTTACTGATTACAATCCATGTGACATGCCTAGGACAATGGGAAGTGAGTACCGACACAGGGTGATACGCATTGATGTCAAGGTGATGTCACATTTCACTCATCTCAATATGCGTTTTACTGCCTTTCTAGCGTTATTCATGAGGAGTTGATTTCCTACAATAATTCTGAAAAGGGGGTGCGCACTATACACAAAGCTAACGTCTGTACATCATTTTAAAGGCCTGGACAAGGGGTGCGTCTTATATACGGGTGCGTCTTATACACGCGAAATTACGGTACATGTTTTAGTCTTACACATTTGTATTCTTTCATATTTATACATACAATTGAGGTTTAACACTCTTATGTATTATCCTCTCATATTTATTGTAGATAAAGAAGACAGTTACAGATAAGGCGTCAATCCAACTATTTTCAAGATGGAGTACTTTATAATGGACCACCAAGGCTTGAGTAGTCTTGTTGGAAATCTTGGCTATGACTGTGAGGATGACCATTTCATCCCAGATGACTGCGAAGGTAAGAGAAAATGCTTTTATAAGTAATAAACACTATCGTGTAGTGTTAGTGATTTATAATTGGGCACTACGGCATGGAAGTTAATCTATTTATTTCTAAGCTGTATTGAGAATTTCAATGTATACTTGAGGCTGTGATGCTGGGAGCACACTCTAAATTACCCATCTACTAGTTAAGCACTCTTGTCCCCTTTCTAACAATTGTTTTCAAATCCCTGTGGTCTTTGTGTTTCAACGGTAAGGTTTCTATTTAACTTAGCTGCTTGAGCTCACCTTGATATAGAACCACAGTTTCTATTTTGCAATGCTTTACCTCAAAAGACTTGTGTAGGCTTCAACATGTAAAAATGACCCTATATTCACAAATTAACCCCCCCCCCCATCTCTCTCTCTCTCTCTCTCTCTCTCTCTCTCTCTCTCTCTCTCTCTCTCTCTCTCTCTCTCTCTCTCTCTCTCTCTCTCTCTCTCTCTCTCTCTCTCTCTCTCTCTCTCTCTCTCTCTCTCTCTCTCTCTCTCTCTCTCTCTCTCTCTCTCTCTCTCTCTCTCTCTCTCTCTCTCGCTCTCTCTCTCTCTCACGCACACACATGCACACATTTCCCCCCCCCCTCTCCCCCTCTCTCTATATATGTATATACACACACACAAATCTATACAAACTTCCTGCTTTTCCAGATTTGCTTGAGGAGATGGTACAGAATCTAAGCGGTGATGACATAAACAGTTTGAACACACGCAAGCACCTGCAGTTAGCGCAGGTGATTCAGAAGGTAGGTACTGATCAGTGATACAGCCAAAAGCTCTTCCCGCTAAGCTCTATTTTGATACATATTCAACTTACATTTATTATTTGTTTGTTTGATAAGAATTTGATGGGTTTTGAAGGATGTTTTTATTGATAGGTTAAACTTGAAAGATTTGCATTTTCTACTTGGGGATAAGGATAAGATTAGAACTTGGGTTCTTAAAGACCTTTACTTCATGACATGAAGTAATGGTATTTGAGCACTTCTGACTTTATCCCTTAATCATAACTTGCATCAAGTCTCCTCTGCGAGCTGAATGTTGTCCATTTTTTTTTCAATTTTGTGTTTAAGATATTTTATGTTAAAGGAATGTTTTTTCTCTTTAAAAGATTTGACTGTGACATTACCATGGATATTACCAGTACAGTGAAGGAAAACATTTTTAACAATTAATTGAAGGTCAAATATTGTATTTTTTATTTTATCTTGGTATAGAACAAGCACACATGTCCTAATCTGTTGTCCGTCTTCAATAAACTTTTCTTTTCTTCCATGCCAGAATTTGATTCCTCTCCTCAAGAAAGCAGCAGCAACAGACAGAGTGGATATATTTTGGCTAGCAATTAAGTAAGTGTATTCTTTAAATTTTCAGAGACCATCCAGATGTGTGACATAAACGATATACTTGAATGAAAAGAATAAACATATTTTAATAAGGATATTCAGACATTGTCTGGATTTTGAAACGGGGCATCAAATTTTGGCTTTCCTCAAAAAAATTGAGCGTCATATTTAAAGGGAAATCACAACATATTCAGATAATACCCATAAACATGTATTTATTCATTATCTTCATGCAATTACTACATTGAGGGGAAAATGTTCAATTATGTGTTCGAAATTGACATTCTTAGAAATTCCTCACAAAAACATCTGGGTGTTATGGTGTGTAATTATTGAGCGTTTGATTGTCCATATGACACCTAGATGCTCTTCTGGCCAGTTAGGACTGTGGCATACGGTTCTCTTCGCACGTGACATGATGTCTTGCACCTTTGTTCCAGGGTGAGCATGATGCTGACTCAGCCCATGGAGTGTTTGAAGGTGTACAGCCAGCCGCATCACCAGCTGGCGGTGGCCAGCATCAAGCAGATGCTGGCTCAAGTCAAGGATGCCTTCATGAAGGAGGAGCTCTGGAGGACCATGGTGGGACAGATGAAGCTCATCGTTGATGGCGTGAGTTCACCTTCTTGATATTCTCTGAGTGTAAAGGTCCATGTGTAATGGTAAATATGTGTAATTGTCAATGGCTAAAAAAAAATTCTATGTTCCTGATAAAAAAATAGTTTTGGATACTTTTTTATATGTTTCTGATCCAAATACATTTTGGGATACGTTTTCTATGTTTCTGATCAAAATACATTTTGGGAAATATTTGAGGGGAAATTTTTTATCAGAATCCAGATATTAACCCATAATGTATATTTTTTATGAGATCATGCTCTATTCTGAAGTTATTTTCAAAAGTGATATAGATCCAGATCCACATCTAGGGCATGCACCTATTCTGACAAACTAGAATATCTTGATAGCATAGCATCAGCACTTGAATGGGCTGGAATTTTATTTTGTGAAGAATACATTGTATAACAAAAAATATTATATACAATGGAGACTCAGCTGAAGTTCATAGTTGTTAGTCCATGACATGAGGATAAATCTCTGTCATTCTTAAACTTTATTTGTGTGAGTATAATATATTACACAGCTATAGACTACATTGTATGAACAGCAGAAGTTTTGGCATACTATGAGATCCAGCTAAAGCTTGAAGTTACTGGCACGTGTCAATACATGTGTATGCATGCTATGTACAATACTATTATGTATTGTCATCCAATATTATGTCACTACCAAGAGGAGCTGTGATTGGCAACCTCCTTCCAAGTGTGGCTTACTTTAACCCATTAACACTTAAGAGTTCCTCCAGAAATTGTTGTCTTGATCTACAATATTTTTGACAATAACTTTGGAAATGTGAAAGATTTCACAAAATATTTGAAGGAGAGTTGGTGGTAATTGTTTTGATTAACATTTCTCCATCAAATATTTCCCTATGCTTTTGCTTGCGAGATTTCATCAAAATCGTCAGGCTGCTTTTGGCCGCTGTGAGCATTAATGGGTTAAGGTCCACACAAAGCTTTTAGTTAATGGCATAAGGATACTTGTGTATCATCTATAAACTGTAGGCTTACGAAGTACAATATTAAATGTATTGTTAGCCTATGTTATGTAAAAATCAAGAGGAGCTATGATGGCCAACTTACGCCCACGTAGTATACACACAGCATCATTTTTCAACCATTGGATATGTAATCACATGTACCATGCCGTGAGGTCTGCACTGGAAATATGATATGTGTATGATTACACATGGAAGTCACTGATTATTTCTTTCATCCTTTATATTGTCTTGATTTCACTCAGCTCAAAGAGGTACTAGGTTAACCCTCATGCCTTGTTTTCCCCTTGATAAGTTGAAACAAAAGTGGATAAACACAAAAGTGTCCATCTCTGGGTAAATGGCTATCATTCCCTATATCCACAAGCAAATTCTTTTAAGGGATAAATATAGAACACCCCAGCGGGGAACGTCCAGGACTTTAATTGTCTTTTAACGACATTAGCCACTTGTGTTATCAGTATCGAGTATGGGGTGCGATGTAGTCCCTGCACCATTAATGAGAGAAACATCTGATAAGCAGCGGCATGGCCGTAACAGTGGTTCTATTTATAGATCTTCCCGGCCACACACTGGAGGAAAAATCTACTCCAGTTGCTTACTTTTATGTCATCCACTTTTGGTTGAAACCATTGTCAATTCAAATGAATGGAAGATGTTTCATCACATAACAAGAATGTTTCTCTCAATATTTGAAGAATATTGCCTTCATTTTTAAGCTGATCAAAAGCTGTTTTCTTACTAAGCTGATTATGAAAGATTTAATTGAATCATCTAAAAGTAGTCAAAGTTGAACACAGATTTTTACCACCAAAAATTAATCAAATTCATGCTCATCAGTATCTATTCATTAATTAATGCATTTGTTTGTTCATTTGTTTGCACGCTCACTCATTCATTCATTCACTCATTCATTTTGTTTGCACCAGGATGATCTGGTAATTGGAACTGGTTTTAAACTGTCTCTCTACCTCTATTCTATCTAGACTGGAGACTATCCCATGCACGACCACCACAGCCAGCAGATGAACGATGGCCTTCTACTGTTCCGCAACATCCTGCACATTCCCAATGGCGGGGAAAAGAGGAGTACCCCCATCATGACCAATTACCTCCTCAAGCATGGCCTGGGTAGAATCATTACTTACCTGCTGAAACAGTCCAACAAGGTACGTGATATGTACCAAGCAAAATTTACCAAGCAAAATTCAACCCTTATGCTGCTGGTAACAAATTTCACCAATAAAAAACGGATGCAAAAAACTGACAATTTTACTGAAACCCTGGCACATGGGTACTCATCTGAGAGAACTCAGTGAGAGCTATCCGATGAATACAAACATGACAGGACAGGGTTTGGATGGTTTTCAAAAATCTTTGCGTTCTTGTGCTTTAGACGAAAGTACCCTCAGCATTGGAAGGGTTGTTTTCAATTTCCATGATTTATCATTGATTTCTCTACATTCGTTAAAACTACAAAACAATTTATTTATACACTACCATGTGTGCCATATCATTGATAGCAGAGCACAAGTACTTCTATGTGTTTATCCATCCTGCTGTTATACATGAACTGAAATGATAATGGCAAGAGTAATAGCTTACCCTGTTGATAAAGTCTGATATGGAATTAACTATATATTCTAACACCTTTTTGTGGGTTTTAAACTAAGTAAACAAAAGTGGGCTAGTAGTTATGCCAAACATCTGGTTGTAAGATGATCGCATTCAACATCAGAGTCAACAAGTTTATCATTTGATAGACTTGAAATGCAGTGGGTATCCATTTTACATTTTGACACCTCCAAGAATTAAGCGTACTTAATGTATAGTAACCCATCCGCGTGAGGTTCTCTTTAAAATACCATTTTTTTGGATCATTTTCTCAGATTTGATGGGCCTGTCTCTTTCTTATTACAGGAATATTGGTGCCAGACTGTTATTCAACTCTTATCAGTCATCTACAAAGATCAGGTACGTGCCCCACCTAATGCAATTTTCTAATGCTGTATACTGTCAAATCTGTTGACAGATGATGTAATCCTAGAGACAGCTGAGTGCCAGTGTGAAGACCTGATGGGTAATGCACTAATTAGAAATGAGTTCATGACGAAATTACTGACTGACAGAGATCAGAAATGTGTGATGATTAACCTATTTTTGCCAGTAGCAACTCAAAAAGGACTGCAGGTGATTCACTGAACAAAAGTTAGGTTAAGCATCCCTTTTAGAAGGGTACAAGATAAGAGATCTCACAGATGTTGAAGTTTTGTTTGGAGGTAAAAATCTAAATATGCTGACCAGGAGAATTCTGATTGTAAATAGATATGTCATTTTCAAAAACAAAGCAAAAGTAAAAAATACTTGCTTGTGAATAAATTCGTTTCCCTTCCCACCTTTTGCACTTGTAGATATTAGGTGGCGTTGAGTCTGGTTGAGTTTCTAGTTTATATCTTTAACTAAACTTAAGATGACTTGTGTATCTGTGTGCAGGTTTGTTGACTTAATTCACATATATAACAGTGCATTATGTGTCAATTTCATAATTTCCTAGAGTCATCTAATTTAAGACCAACAATAGAAATGAATAGATTTTGATTTTTAGCGAATCGCAATAATTTTATCTTTGTAGTCAATTTATTCCTTGTATCCAATATACATTACTTTATCCCTTATGCGGGTGGTGGCTAATTTTGCCATTACAAAATGATGCAAAAGACCTAGATATTGACTGAAGCGCTGGCACATGGGTACTCATCTGAAAGTACTTAGCGAGAGCTATTCAATGAATACCAGCAAGGCAGGGTTAAGATTGCTTTGTGTCCTTGAGCTTTGAACAAAAGTAACCTTAGCATTAGAGGGGTTATATGGTGCAAGTATTAAACCCTTACATATACCTCTTATGACTTTGTTTTATCAAATATAAACACTATTGTACTTCAGGGGTACTCTGTTCTTCCGGTAAGTAAGAAGAGATCTGTACATGATGTGGAGAACGCCTGGAGTGCTGGGTTTGATGATTGGGGTGTTCAATCTGAGGACAGCGATCTTGGGAGCTGGGATAGGAACACTGAGGAGATGGAGATAATAAACGATGATTCCCTTGAGGTGCAAGCCAGTGGAAACGATAGTGGGGAAGCCGAAGACAGCGCGAATGAAACTAATGAAACAGAAATCAGGGCGAGGCTCGTTCACTTCATGAAATCGCTGCTACGCAATGGATTTCAAGATATGATCCTAGGGTTAAAGGTAAGACAAACATATACCTAAGAGAAAAGATTTAGTTAAGAATCATTCAGATTTTTTCATAGTAAATCATAACTGACTGTTTCATGACAGTATAAGCCATGTGAGGAGATTCATGTAGTTTTTTGTACATACTTCATATTTTCCTTCTGAAAGGAGTTGCTCGATATCACTCTTATTTCTATACTCTCTCATATTCTGAGTGTAACTTCAATGACATACTAAGGTACAAACACATGTACCATTATGTACCTAATGGTCTGTCCAGTAACAATGAATTGTCCACCCCCTTGTTTAAAAAGAGGGTTTGATAAGTTCCTTCCACCTCTGAATAGTGAAAAATGGTTTTAGTTGAATATGTTCACTCCATAATTCATTTTGCTAATAAATAGTTGTCCAATCAAATTTTAGCCATTTTGTTGATAGAAATGGATAAGCATTATGTTTAATAAAGTTGGGGTCTGCCCTGAGAGTTGTGAGGTCTAAGGTAAAGCCACTGATTGCTTGCTATTTCTCACCACTGCCTTGGTTTAGATCCCAGCCTGAGCATGTGAGAAGGTTGCAAGTGACTGTGTCCAGCACTACTTACTACTGGCTAGTCCTGATTAGGCTATATTTGGCAGGAAAAGTGACGATAATCAGAATTCCAAGTTAATAAAGTCTTTAACTAAATTTTTAACTTTTCTATCTCTGACAAATGAGAGGAAAGCACATAACCTCCTTCCTTTACATGTGTTTTTAGGCTCATGTTCATGATGATTTTCCCCTTTAAGATGACAAAACTATTTTCTCTTCAATAGAAACTGATGGTGCGGAAAGCAGGTTTGGATGTCAATTATCTGATGTGGTTCCTTGGCTTTACATGCCAGTTTGCGAAGAATTTGCCAGTCATGTATACAAATTACAGGTAGGTTTTCTTTTATGTTATAATGTGTAACTTAAAACTGATGCTTCTAACAAACCTTTATTTAAAATAATCTTACTTGATAACTAAGTGGGGTCACCCTTTATATCCCTTTCAATGCATTTGGAATGGGACCATAACCTACGCATAACTGAAGCTCCTGAAGGGAATTTCTCCCTAATGTAAGATTCTTGAAAAAGTATTAGAAGGTAGAATGCTCATAGAAATACAATCTACTACTCATATTCAGATATATTGTTGATCTATGCCTCATAACTACGTTGTTAGCAGAAAATATTACACATCTAGACATGAAAAGATTAAGGATTATGATATTCTCAAATGGTGACGCCTTTCAAATAAGGAACACATTAAAATTATTAATCTATTACAATATAGACCCCTTGGAAACTGTGGTGTGTGTTATACCCTTTGGTTAACTGGATTTAACTTGTAACACCTGGGTTATATCGCATACGCCACAGATCTCTTCCTGGGGGTCTATCTATCACTTGTTCACTGATTTATTTCAAAAGTGCTATGATCTTTCTAGGGGAAGCGATTTTAAACGCCCAACTGTCATTTTAGGGAAGTGATATGAGGGGACATTTTCATTGATTTTAAATGTCCAACTGTCTTTCTAGGGAGGTGATATGAGGGCACATTTTCATTGATTCTAAATGCCCAACTGTCTTTCTAGGGAAGTGATATGAGGGGGCATTTTCATTGATTCTAAATGCCCAACTGTCTTTCTAGGGAAGTGATATGAGGGGACATTTTCATTGATTCTGAATGCCCAACTGTCTTTCTAGGGAAGTGATATGAGGGGACATTTTCATTGATTTTAAATGCCCAACTGTCTTTCTAGGGAAGTGATATGAGGGGACATTTTCATTGATTCTAAATGCCCAACTGTCTTTCTAGGGAAGTGATATGAGGGGACATTTTCATTGATTCTGAATGCCCAACTGTCTTTCTAGGGAAGTGATATGAGGGGACATTTTCATTGATTTTAAATGCCCAACTGTCTTTCTAAGAAAGTGATATCTGGAGACATGTTCATTGATTTTAAATGCCCAACTATCTTTCTAGGGAAGTGATATCAGGAGACATGTTCATTGATTCTAAATGCCCAACTGTCTTTCTAGGAAAGTGATATCTGGAGACATGTTCATTGATTTTTTTTAAATGCCTAACTGTCTTTCTAGGGAAGTGATATCAGGGGACATGTTCAGCTTCATGGTTTATCTTGGCACTAAGACATGGGAGGAAGTCTTGGTGGCTGAAAAGAGGAAAACAGATATAACAGCACCCTTGAGAAGGTAAGCATCTTAGACTCTACTTAATATTGTAAAAATAAAGTACATAAGCCTACAGTAAAAATAGTATCATCTACATGCACAAATTGGATTTGCATTCCTTGATGATTGCTAAAAGATGTACCACAGTTTGTTCAACTTTAAGTGGGACTAATTTGCTGTATCAAATTGCTCATCGTATAGTTATGACTGTATTTGTGTTTCGAGACTAATTGATATTCATTTCTTACCCAATCAGGTGCAGTATGGTTCTTGTGGCCCTGAGAGAACTACTTATCCTAGAAGAAAGACTTTCCCAAACGGATCTCAGTGAGGAGGAGGCAGAAAATCTCAAACTTCTTAAAAGTAGGCTTTCTACATTGTATATCTTAAGTCTGTCATACATCTTAAGTTTACTCCTTCTGATAGGTCAGAGTTCATTGATTCATTCTGATGTGTAATGGTCAGTTTGTGGACAACACTTCTTTGATAATTCAGCTTGTATCTTGAGTGCATGCATGGACTGACATGATCAACCTTTCAATTAGTAATATCTGAAAAATATCAGAAAAGGAATTGTTCATTGAACACAAACAATTGGCAATATGTTGCAATAAGTGGCAAAATATCCATATGCTCCAGATGTGAATGGGTTAATGTATTTGATTCTTTATAAAATTGAATATGCAAAACAGGTGTACAAATTGCCCCAATCACCAAATATTAAGGTTAAGTTCTTTATCATAGAAATATTCTTCTAAGAAAATAAAACAAAAGAAATCTTAATGATTTAAATTATTCTTGATTGTCATTGCTATGAAAATTCTAAAAAAGCAATCAGAATTTTATAAATGAATTTATAGGAATAGCCTTTATACAAATATACAGAACTGTAATTCATGAAATCATTGAGTCTAAACATATATAAAAATGCATTGTAGAATACCTGACCCAGCTGGATGGCCTGGCACTGATGTTTCTGTTGATGCTGCGGCTGTATAAGCCGGACGTGCATGGCCTGGACTTCCTGCGAGAGGTGATCGCCACCAACCACCAGTTCCTCAAGATGGTGGAGCAGGAGGATGAGGAGGAGGAGGAGGACAGTGTACAGTTTGACATACTCAAGCATATCAGCAGGTAACGATCATTCACTACTCAGGCTATGTGCTCATCTACATGTGTCTTTAATTGTATTGTTAACCCTTACCAATGCTGAGGCTCCTTTCATCCAAAGCACAAGGACACAAAGATTTTTGAAAGCATCTAAACACTGTTATGTTGGTATTCACTGGATAGCTCGATCTCATTGAGTACTCTCAGGTGAGTACACATGTGCCAGGGTTTCAATAATTTTTGCATCTTTTGTTTTTGGCAAAATTAGCCACCAGCAGCATAAGGATTATATTAGTACTCAGTGCTCATCTACAGTTGTCTTCACATCTACTGATATTTGAATTATTTTGTATAGATTTGAATTAAAATTAATTTACCCTGATTATATGAGAATTTGTCTTTAATTACCATGGTCAAAGAGGCATTTTATTTCTGCATTGCTTCGGAGGCCTATCTTTTGAATTTGCACAATAAATATGTGTATCATCCTTATTTCCTTACTCCATAGATTTGGCACAAAAAAGATAATGAGTACATATGGTCTTCTTCTTGGGGAATTCCGCTCCAATCCTTCGTATCTCAACGAGTCTATCTTCACCATAATGCACCATGTAGCTGGTGACTGCCACAATGCACAGGTTCTAGTGCAGGTTGACATACTTCAGGTGTTCACAGAAATATGGGACTGTAGCTACTACACTCTCCCTCCGGTAAGTAATGTTCCTCTACTTGAGAATATCATAGATAAATTGAAATTGAAATTAAAAGGAAGATTTTTAATGACGTCTACTTAAAAATAATTCATAAGTCCTCTCATTTTCATTCATATATATTTAAGTAAAAAGTAAGTCTTTAAAGAGTCCTATTCAATCGTTAGTGTGAAATGTATGCTTGACTTATCAAAAATACACTTCTAGACTTTCATTCACTCAATTACTTATATATTTTCCCTATCAAGCTAATTATGTTTGAATGTATGAAACTTATTTTCAACACAAATCATTCATTTGAACAAAACATCATTACCAAGTTGTGTTTTTTGTTATCAACGTTTTAATTTTTTATAATTACCTAAGGCGGTCATACCTCAACCTTTTGAACGAATGTAACTACTTGTTCTACTTGTTTATTAGGATATCATGATATGATAGAATTATTATTGTTTGCTTATGTAGGAATGTCGTGATCTGATAGAGTTTGTCATCGAAAGCTTCATCCGCAGTTCTGAAAACATGGAAGATATGGTAGTAGCTGATTCTTCGGATACAAGGTAAATAAAGGTTTTCTTGTTTGCGAAATTATGCTCAGCACATTTGAATCTGCACTGCACTCAGGGTCTGACAACTGAATTTGACTTATCAGAAAGATAAAAGTACATGGAATATATTCCTAGAGGGTATATCACACCCAACAGGAAGAAAAACTTCCAATTGAATAGTTTATAACAATGAGGTTTGTTATGAAGACTTTCCGCATGTGTCAAGCTAAGCGCATGCTTTAAATGAGGATGGCTAATGCTATTTGTCCATTTACTGGACCTTGTTTGCCTATTAACTTGTGGTTCATGATCCTTTACAAGAGTTTCTTAGCCAGCTAGGTCAGTGGGCAATATATGCATCTGAATTCCAGAAATGTCCACACTAGAAAAACTGTATGGTTAGGTCTGGAATGTCTAATTGTATTACGTTTTCATTATTCAAAGTGTATCCTATGTGAATGCTATGATATAAAGTAATCAGGCTCTACTTGAAAGGAATATACCTGTTCATGACCATTATTTGAATGTCAGGATATCACCCTAAAAATGTATGACACACAAAAAATCATTGTGGTCTAACTTGTGTAAATTATTTCAAAATCCTAACTGAAGCAGTCCCCACAGGGAAGAATAAACAATATGTCATTAGTCATGGAATTTTTGAAAAATCTATCAGTGATGGACATTGTCTAAATATTTGATGATGTTATATGATAGTAAAACAGAAAACAGTTTTGGTAAATTTTATTTTCATAAAGTTTTGTATGCATTGTTGTTGTACATTTGAGAGTAGCCTAAAGCAATCTAAGATGGAGATAGGACTGAGTCTTACCTTGATATATTGTGTTGTATTTTCTAGCAGAATGGGTGGCCTGAAGGGAGACTGGACTGAGTCTGAGCTGAAGATGCTGCTGGAGAGTTACATGGAGAATGACAGTAAGAAGGAGGTTCTGAGGCTGGTGCAGTCAAACCTGGCCACTCAGGGCTTCAGAAAGAGCAAGGAGGCTATCCTGGCGCAACTCTTTGCCCAGCAACTTCTTCCTGAACAGAACCTTCAGGAACTCATCACCTGCAACTCGGTAAGTAAAAAGGAGGGGCCTAACAGGAAATTTAATCCTGCAGGGCTCAACATAACAAATAGCCCCATAGTCATGACTATCTAATCATGGAAAAACAGCAAGCCTTCAAGCCGGGGTGCCTGTGTTCAAGGGCAATTTGCACAACACTAGAGATGCTCTTATTGTTGAACCAATTTATGAGAGGTCATTTGCTGGCTAACTTTGTCTTTGTGAAACCTGATTCAAGAAATAAGCCCCTGGCTGGTAAATAGGTAAAGCAGTCCAAAAAGTAACAAAAGGTTAACAGTTAAGATATTGATAAAAAAACAATACAGCATAATACAACGTTTACTTCTAGAGTGAAGATAGAAATTATTAATTGATATCAAATTGTGAATGTATGGAAGCCATCAGAGTATTGGTCAGTCATGAAGTCTTTAGTTCCCTAGGTTTATAGTTTTTAACACCTTGCAAAAAAGCTGGGATGATACTGCTTGTATGTGAACTTGTCAGAGATCACCCTGTAATATATTTCAAAATGAATCAGTTTGAATAATTACATTTGAAGAGATGTTAGCTATCTTTTCACCATCCCCTTTCCTGTCATACACCTAGCATTTCACATATGTCTGTATGTTTTAGCTGGATGTTCGGGAGATAGCACGGCTTTTGAGTGATGGAGACTTGGGAGAACTGAAACAGCAAGAGGTTGTGCCCTTCTGTGTTGAGAAGTTGACCACGACTGGAAAGGGAGAGCATTTGCAGTGGATCCAAAAGCTCCTGCTTGAAGTCTGCTACATAAAGCTTGGTAAGTAATGAATTTGTGTCTGTAGATTATTGTAAGTTTAAATTTTGTGGTACAGAATTTCTTGTTTTGATGCTGTACGTCTCCCCCCCCCCCCCCCCCCCAACCCCCCACCATTCATTTCAAGCTGGAGTTTTTAGAGTGGTAATTGTAATACCAATATTCCTCTGGCATAGGTCTTGCTGAGAGAATAAGTTTTTTTGACCAGTTTCTATTCCATGTACATCCTCCTTTGAAGTTAAAAAACATTCCCCATTTGATGTGCTTCTGGGTAGATGTTTAATTGATTGATTTTCTTGTTGCAGGTGGAAGGGCCTTGAATGAACACTTACATCCCGAGGAACCAGTCCCACTTCACTACATCTGTAAGTTCTAATTCTTTATTTGCCATTGCTTAAAGTGATTTCTGTACAGAAAATGTCTTGACCTGTTAATACATATATATTCTGTTACATTTTCCTGTCCTGTATTAGATTAAAGGTACTTCTCTAATTGTGGTACCACTTGCCTATCATTCTGATAGAAGAAACTATTCTATATAACCATACAGGAAACGTCTATTTGTGTAGAACCATACATTCATTATGCTAATTCAATTTCCTTCCCTATATTACAGTACAGGGCATGTCTATTCCTGTCATACCTTACACAGAGGACCAAGCAGATGTTCTCAGTGACCAGCACTTCGATGCCATTCTCCAGAACCTGGGTTTCCACCTAGCTGAAGATGTGGGCCAGATCTTCCATAGGATTCCCGAGTTTTGGACTCCGAATGATTGCTTTGAGAAGGTGAAGCAGCTAGGGCCAGTTCAGAAAGGTGAGTTAGCCATTGTGTACATGTTAAGCTTATCCTGCTGCTGGCTAATTTGGCCATTACAAAATTATGCAAAAAAAAAACTGAAAAAACTGAAATCCCGGCACATTGATACTCATCTGATAGTACTCAACGAAAGCTATCCACTACATAAATGCACCTTCCATTCATGGCTTGTCAATGTTTTGAAATTAGTAATATTGGATACGAAGTTTCTAAAGAAAGAGAATACCGGCTGACTGCATCATATAACTCCTACTGCAAAAGAGGAAACATGAAGTATACATTTTTGTTTGTGCAATAATTGACATACACACATACATACAAACATACACATCTATAAATACATGCATGCATTTTAACTCATTTCATTTGCATGTTTTCAGAATGGGTCAAGTTCACTGAAGATGACCTTGCTAAATACACAGAGTTGTCGGATCCCCATCATGATGAGCAGGACAAGCCAGTTGAAATGAGTGTTGGGCCCAGCCATTCTGGACACAGGTAGGTCCATGTTCTATATCCCATGTTCTACTATCAGAAGCAAAGGGCATTCTGGATGAGCCTCTGACTAGACTCAAATTTGGAGATCGCGCTTTCTCCATTAGTGCACCGAGATTATGGAATGCGCTTCCACAACACCTGAAGGATTCTAAATCGTGTCAGACCTTCAAGAAGTGTCTCAAAACACACCTTTTCAGGCTCGCCCATTGAGGTGTTGTTGACTATGACTCAAACTATGACAATGTGCAGCGCTTTTGAACATTGTATTAATGGAAATGGTGCTATATAAATTCCAATTATTATTATTATTATTATTATTATTAGTAGTAGTAGTAGTAGTAGTAGTAGTAGTAGTAGTAGTAGTAGTAGTATTATATCCACCGCTATCCCCAGCTAGTGTCCTAGTCAGCAGGGTGTCTGCAACTGATCATTTGGGCACTCAGACTATTCAAAAAAAACTCCAGGACACTGAAATATATTTGATTTTTGTCAGGAACTTAGAAATATTTATTTCAAGCAAAACAATAAAATTAAGCACAGACTACCTGTTCTTATAAATTATAGCTGTATAGTAATTGTTTGAACTTATTGTGCTATCCCTTGAAAAAAAGTATATTTTTATGATTGCTGTTCTGGATACTCATTTTTGGAAAATTTTGAAGGTATGAGTATACCTAATCCAGAAAACAGTCAAAAATGATTGAAGAATGTCATAACATAGACATGCAACCCAATTGTCTTTTCTAATGCCCAATTCCACACATTAAAAACAAGTATAGAACAACATGATGTATATCAAGATTGATTTTTAATTGAAAAAAAATCTGTATTGAAATTCAGGATGCAATTTTAAAAATCATTTGTTTGTTTTTATTTTCAGGCGGAAAAGCATTCCAAGTGAATTGTGGCTGAATTTCATCCACCAGTGTAATGTTGGTTCAACTAGCAATGGCTGAGAAATCACCTAGCTGCCATGGAAATTACCAACCCCAACACTGGTGCATCAGTAGATCTCAACTAATATCATTGAAAACCTATCCAGAAGCAGGTGGAAGCCAAGCTAGGTGATCCAACTGATTGTGATGTACTAAACCCATCCCATTACAGAGGTTGTCAGTCAAACAACTTTCGAATATCTAAAAAATGAAGGTTGCATTGAAAGTTCAACTTCCATCTGTACATGTCTTTGTATGTATGTATGCGCGCGTGTGTGTGTTCGTGTGTATGTATGCATTTGTATATATATATATATATATATATATATATATATATATATATATATATATATATATATATATATATATATATATATATATATACACACTATACACACACACATATATATACATATATTTATATATATATATATATATATATATATATATATATATATATATATATATATATATATATATATATATATATATATATATATATATATATATATATATATAGTTAAATGGGTGCTTTGAGAAGATTGGGTTAATCCATTCCTTTATGATGCCTGGAGCATTCTGTATAGGCATGACTATTTTGGTGATATCTTTCTTACAAAAAATCGAAGAACAGACAAAATATTGAAGTAAATATTCAAATCATAATCCAGCTAATACGATTCTTACAAGTATATTGTGGATTCTTGCTCTATTTCAAAATTATTCTCATAAGTATTATAGATGCAGACCACATTCGTACTTCTGGCCTGAATAGGTAACTGTTTCATATAATGCTATGGAAAAATAGGGGTTACACCACTTGGGTCATGTAAACATTCAAATGTCACTGTGGTAATTAACAGGTTAATATCTTGATAGAAAAATGTCTTGAATAAAATATACGCACATGGTCTACTTTTCTCAACATAAGTTTTCAGGACTTGTCAAGATTGATTTTTGAACCGAGAATATTTAAAAGAATGTTTTACACTAAGTCAAATCACAACCAGTCATAAGTATTTCCGGTACCGTCCAAGGTGAAGCTTCTAGTACAAGAAGTCGGCATATCAAAATGATAAGATGCCTTTGCCATTGTTAATTGATCCTATAAAGATAGGATGATGAGGTTTCAGGCTAGGTATTGCTAGCTGCTGCTGATTGTGGTTTTAAAATCGGCAAAATGGTATGATAATTCACTATTCTTACAACAGGGAGGTTAGTCATCCAAATGGATAACAAAGTGGTAGAAACTGACTTTTTCTAAGCAACTGCGTTTTCATATTTGGTTTCGGCCAAAATTAGTCAGGGGAAATTTTCATATAAACGTGGATTTTGGTGAGAAGGGTTGAGGTTTGAGGAACTTTTTAAATGGAATACCCCTAATTAGCATTTAACAATGTTGTGTTGCTGTTACAATTATTTTCATTTTGTATTGTTATATTTGGCACAGCTGGAAGTAATGATGCTGTTATTCATGAATTAATCTTAGTTAGAGGCAGTATGTGTTTTCAGAAAAAGCCTTAGGTTGATACACACACTTCTTGTTACCTAAACCTCTGTGAATGGTAGATGCACAGATCAAGTGTTTACCCACTTTTTTTTCTCTGGAATTCCTACTGGTATCAACGCAAAACATGTTACGACTGATGGCACACATAGAATGTCAAACCTGTTATCAAAAGAGAAAGAAGTTGTCTAGATAGACAGGTGGTCTGCTTACAGGTGAAATATACTGAGTAATGCATTTGCTGCAGAATTGTGGGATTGGTCTTAACACATTAATGCTCCCAGTGACCAAAAGCAGCTTGACAGTTTGGGTGAAATCTCGAAGGCAGACATGTAGCTGGGAAGACATTTGAAGGAGGAATGTTATTCAGAACTTTACCAACAATTTTCCTTTAAATAATTTGTAAAACAATTCTTAATTCCATTGTTATGATCATAAATATCATAGAACCACACACAAATTTCTAGAGGAGCATTAAGGGGTTTATAGACAGGTTTATTTCTGAGCGGGTTTGACTTCTTTCTTTGATAGATATCGTTTGTTGTGTGATGAACTATTGTCTGCAATGTGTGCAAGCGACGCCTGCCTAATGAAATAGATCTATTTGATTGTTTTCTTATGCTTTTTAACTTTATCTCAGTGGCTGCTGGCAGCCTATTTTAATTTAGCCGTAACTAAGGTTTCGAAAAATCACTTTTGATTATGGCCACTTGAGACCTTTTGAACAACACCTGTATCAAATTTCAATCGATGATAAAAGAAAACGGCAGTTACGACATATTTAATCCTTTGAACTTGACCTATCAATATATGCTTTACAGGGCCTGCGTGGTCAAATTGTGTTGTTAAATGTTGCTGATGAGTTGTGGTCTTATGGTGAAATAAGCTTTGTTATTCTGTAGGAGTTCTCATCACAAGAAATCTTACATGGTCAACATTTCTAACCTCACCAAAAATACAATTATTATTATCAATTGCTACTTTTTGACAAAAAATACATTGCAGTAACTGAATGTCACATATTATTAGAATGAATTTGTCACATCAGAAATGATTTTTAAATTACTGACAGCTGATGAATTAACAAAAAAAAAATGAGTTATTTCAAATAGCAATATTTTTGTACAAACATTGTAAATAGTTCCTGTATATATAAAGGTAAGACTAACCATTAGATTTCCGGTGATAAATGTATACTCCTTTGAAGCTTTCTGTATATGTGTACTTCAATACAACCTCATACCTACATGAGCATTATGAGGTTGTATTTATCTAGGGATGATAAGTCTGTTTTATCCTTCAGGAAATTTGGGTTTAAACTCAATTGTTGGAATGTACTATGAATGTGTACTTACTTTGTTATTAAATAATCAGATTTAAGTTAGTAACAACCACAGGGCTTATGGTATCATTAAGTAATCATTGTCATGAATTAAGGTAAAATCCTTTCATTCAATTTCAGCTGATTATTTAAAGACTAGGTGTCACTAACCAGGGTAACAAACAAATTCTAAGGAATTAGAATACAAATTCTAAGGAATTAGAATAGTTACATTCTTGTTAGATGAACCCATAGTTACTGTAGTGAAATATGACGAATCATGTTTATTACTTAGTTTGGGTCATTTAAAGTTAAGAAACTGGTTGAGATGGACTGCAGAACAGAGGTTGCACTAGAATAGGTTTATTGTGGTGCATTGCAGGATGTTCAAACTGGGTGTTCAATAATATATAAATATAAGTGTTCTGTTGTGAAAAAGGATCATAATACATTTAGATGACAAATATCAATTTGTATTGACATATTGAGAAAATTCATAGTATCTGTAAGTAATGTCTTAGAATACTCACAATAGTATGTTTTAATTTTATTTTGATATTCACTTATGTAGAAATTCATGACCAAAACATTTGGGTGGCCTGATATGGCCTTGATTCCAGCATTTCATCATCGTGTCATGGCAGTTAGTATTAACACTTAGAACTGTAAATACACTGATGCATAAGTAGAGTAAATGTATGACTGACACAGAAACAGAGGTGTCTTGAGTTTGAATAAGACTTCAGCTCCCTATCATCTACCAGTAGGTGTTACTAACTTAACATAGAGTATCTTTAACCATGTTTAGTGGGATAAGGTACAAGGTAAAAACAAACTTTCCCTAGATAAAAGAATTGGATTTTGTAAATCTATTGTAAAATAAAGCTTGCTTTTATTGCTAACACATTTTGTTTCTTGTTTAACATTTGTCAATCCCCCCCCCCTCCCCTCAAAACTTCAAAAACAGTGTCTGGTGAAAGACGGCAGCAAGAAAAAGTGCAATTCATCTTCAGGCGAGTACAGCATGTCTACGGTTCATAAGCATTTAATTCTTTTAATGTCTGCATTGAATTCAAATTCCTTAAGCTACCCATCAAGCACATTTTTATGTAAGTGGATCTGCCGCTTTGTCCTCAGCCAATCATCCGTGGGGTACCGTAATGGTTTCGGTAATGACATAACCAACCATTCACTGCTGTATTAAATTAACTGATCACATGTGATCATGTTTGGCAAAATAAGATTAAAGAATTCTGATTAAGGACATATTGTCTAATTTCAAACACGAGATTTTAACCAGATCTACAGTAACATTTTGAAGTAAGTCTTGCTCCTAAGTTACATGGTTGCTGATGAGATGACAAGAAGCGACTTTAACTATCCACATCAATATGAATGGTAGGAGGCTCCCCAATAGTAATCATTGCTGGGGTTATAACTTATAATGGTAAAGAACCACTTAATTTAGTGTGCTGGTGGTTCAATACACATGCTGGTTGAGTGCTTCCAAGTCTTGTTTAATTGGGCAGAACTGCACTATTTAGATCTGCAGTTCAGTTGTTTCTCTTACCGTATTACCCTGCATACACCCTGCACTTTTATACACTGCAGCACCTACGTTAAGGAGGGGGTGCGTGTTATCAACGGGTACATAAACCAGAACATCTTTACACCGATGCTATGGACGTGTGGGGCATGGTCGAAAATACTTGGGTGGGTTCCTATTGTCTATTGGCCTGTCACCATTCTGATACCCTGGATGTACCAGATCATGTTTAAAAATTCTTTTCCCGTACTGTTAATTGGTATCACTTGCACAGTGACTCTGAGCACTATAAACACTGTACAATTTAAGCCTCTAATTCTCTGAGTCAACGCGGGTTACGGTACTGGGGTCAAGATTCGCACTCCCCAACTCCGCCTGCGTGTTATAAACAGGGCATTGTATTTTACAAATGGAAAAGGGACTTGGGGAGGGGGTGCGTATTATCTATGGGGTGCGGGGTAATACAGTATTTATATTGCCCACCACTTCTGATTTTAATAGCATAATCCAAAAAATTCTTTTTCTTTTAGAATTTTATTTAACAGTGTTAATTCATTAAAAATATTCAGACAAAGTGGTCAGTCACAGAAATACATTATAAAACTTTATTTTCATAAATAGTTATCAGGTAGATATTCATAAATATGTTCCATTATGAAAATTCTAACATGAATATGTGCATTTATCGGCTTAGGTCTCACCACCAGGAAGCTTGAGTGGAAAAAATGGAACAAGGCAAGGTATTAATAACAGAATATACATTTAATCATATCTCAACAATAAAATTTAAAATAAGAAACAAGAGTTGATGCAAGATCATGCGCTGAAGTATTATTCTGAACAAATAGTATAATTGAAAGTTCATGCAGAGACCATGCAAAATAAACACGTTCTTTAAAATGGAGCAAGAACCAGTCTTTTCTTATAAAACCACAGTTCAATTTTTTTTGTATATAAAAAAAATATTACATGGGTAGCATTTTCTTAAACAGGGTCAAATAGCTACTTTTTGACAAAGTTGCCAAACTGATTGTAGGAATGAATCATGATGGCCCATCCCCAAAATGCAGTTTGGCAACTTTTCCAGGAAGGGGTGTTGAAGGGGAAAGTGATGGTCTCTTTGGGGAATTTCTCTCATTCATAAACCTAGGGACTTTAGGTGGGCTTCTCAAGGAGTCCTCCTGAAATAACCTTTGAGATACCCTGCTTGACGTAGAAGACTGATTTTCTGATAAAGAAGAGTTCTGTACACTCGCCGCCAGGTCTCTTATGATCTCTGGTGTTCTTGGTACAGTCCCTGTAGAGGCCGTAGCAGCAGCCGCAGCACACTCCAGTTCAGTTATCTGGGTCAGAAAATCGTTGTCCATACTATCACTGTCGTCCCATAGGTCTGATGCTAGGGAATCGCGCATGCTCGGTAGTTCTTCATGTTCAGCTCCAATAGGGCTTCTTGTCCTCTGAGAAATGCAGGGAGAAAAGCCATCACCCACAGCACAACCATTAAACAGAACCCTTACATGATTAGAATGGGGAGCTTTTCCACTGAGAGCTTCATCACCATTGTCTAAGGTTGGTGTGGAGTTCTTGGAACTTCTCAGGGGAGGTTTTATACAGACAAGCCCACTCCCCTCTGATGTGCTAGGCTTCTGGTCATAGTAATGCTGTGGTATAACTGGAATGTTATCCTCATCTCCTTCACACTCGGTCTCCATTGCCCTTTCTATGTCATCCATCATGCTATCCCCCCAATCTGAGAATACCTGACTCCCGTTCCCAGCACCACGTTGACTCATGCCTGACATGTTCCCTCCTGAGTCCACTTTCGGGGTCAAGTCAACATGTCTTTTCAAGAAAGGCACATCATGGATTTGTGAAGCTTGAGTAGTAACACTTAGGTTAATTTGGCTAAGAATTTCTATCTTCTCTCTTGCTTCCTCTGCAGTCCTGCTCATCTGGAAACCAGAAACTGGTGTACTAGTATGGAATTTAGTACTTTTTATATTTGGTGTTTTGGAAGTCAACCGAGAGGGAACAGCTGAGCAAGGTCCCGGCTGAACTTTTGGCACTGCTTGAGAATTCCTCATAGTCGAGTTCACTTGAGGAGTTGCAAAGGAATCATCAAATACACCTTTGAAAAGCAGATTATCTTTTATGACAGGGAAGCTTGAGACCTTTGGTATGAAGCAAGAGGCTGTTCTACCACCGGAATTTGCTTTGGTGGATGGTTGATTCTTCAATGCAGTAAAATTTGTAGCCCCTGACATTGATGTAGTGTCAAACATTGTTGGGTTCACTTGCTGGGTTGCATAGGAGTCATCAAACTCGCTTTTGAAACGGGAGTCTTCTTTTATGGCAGAGAAGTTTGAGCCCTTTGTGATGGAGCAAGAGGCTGTTCTACCACCAGAACTGGCATCGGTAGAGGATTGATTCTTCAACAAAGAATTTTTTCCTCCATCATCCATACTATTGGATTGTTCATTTGAAGAGGACGCTGGCCTTATCACAGGAGCTTTGTGCATATTTGGTTGACTAGACTTTCTTGTGTTGTACCCTGTTTTATTGAGATATGTGTAGATTGGTTTCTCTTGCTTTGTATGCTGGAAGCCAGCGTTTCCCTTCTTTGGAGATTCTAGATTGTGGCGAGATCCCGATGGATTGGCGTGAGTCCTTGGTCCCTGAGTTGATATACTGGAAGCTAACATAGTGGCATCCTGCAAAACAAAATATCCTAATCATGTGATTTGTTACTTTGCGTGTTTGAGGAAATAGCTGCTGGAAAAAGCAAAAGTTATGTTACAATGAAACAGAATCTCACAATCAACCAGTAATCTCTCTATACTGCTCAAAAAGTTTTAAAGAGTCTTCCAGAAAGTTACCATCATTTAATTCAGCAACCAGGCCAACTCACTTCTAGTAGGTCATAATTATGAAAAGTCTAAACCATTAATAACTTTATTTTCAATGAGGTAATTGCAAATGTCTAAATGGTAAGTATCTATATTCTGTTAAGTATTGTTTTAATGGAATTTACCTGCTATCTCTACCATGTTATAAACATATTTCATTGTAATTTCATGTGTTAAAAATGTATATCATTACATACTGAAAACCTCAAATCAACTAGAAATATACATCATATTACTGAATATCCAAATACAAAATCAAACATTCTCTTTATGTCTGTTTAAAAAAAAAGAAACTGCTCATTGCAAACTAAAAATGATATCCCATTTTTACAGTTAACTGGTTCACACTGCTTTTAACAGAGATACTCACTAAGTCCTTTGAATGTTTCTGTGATGTGGACTGCCTATTCATTTCATGGAGTCGTTTAAAGGTAGCAATGAGTCTCTCTTTCAAGCTGGTGTTCCTGATGTTAGGCCTGGCCTGAACGCACTCTCTCAATGTGCTCTCACATGAGAGTATGAAGACTTGATATTTTCCTCGTGTGACAGCTGTGTAGACATGCTGCCATGTTTGATAGGCAGTTCCTCCAACAACATATATCACTGTATCTGTTTCAGAGCCCTGGAAAGAAAAGAAACCATATCTACAACTGGTATTTGATTATGATAGTTACTTTATACAACAGAATTCAATTCGATAATCAGCATATCTATTATCATTAATATTTTTCTGCCATATTTAGGCTAATTTCACGACTATTCTGTGGAGCAAACCCAGCAAAAAACAGCCTATCCCCAACTCATACAAAATACTACTTCCATTTAAAATCACACATTTTAAATATGCAAAAACAGACCCAGACATATTTTGCATAAAATGAACAACTCTCTTGATGTCTTTCACACGGCTCCAATACAGGTTGTTGTTACATGGTAAGTATAAATAGGTCTGGTCCATGCTTTCCTCAGCAATGTTCTATGAATTAATAGCCCTATTCCAGTCTGCAGTGTTCTATGATACAGAATACTCTTTTCCCATTAGAACCTTAAAGGTTTGTTCTTATCCGTTACATGAATAGTTCTTTCCTATAACCGTATATACAAGCCCCAGTGACTGTGACTTATCTGCCATTCTCCTATTTGAACCTAAAAGGTATCTTCTCACCTGGTAGGTGTGAATAGTTCTGGCCCTTGCATGTTTATGGCCTGCAGGGAACTAGAGTTATTTACCCTTCTCCCATTTGTCTCTTAACCCTTATGCTGCTGTTGGCTTATTTGACCAATATAAAATGATGCAAAAAACCTATAAAATGACCGAAACGCTGGCACATTGATACTCATTTGATAGCTATCCAATGAATACCAACATGACAGGTTTTAGATGGTTTTCAAAAATCTTTGCGTTCCTGTGCTTTGGACGAATGTAGCCTCAGCATTGGAAGGGTTAAAGACATGTTCTCACCTGGTAGGTGTGGATAGTCCTGGCCCATGCAATTTTCAGCCTGCAGTGCTCTTTAAGTTAACTACCTTTATTCCATTTATCCCGTAAAGACATGTTCTCACCTGGTAGGTGTGGATATTCCTGGCCCATGCATGTTTCAGCCTGCAGTGCTCTTTAAGTTAACTACCCTTATTCCATTTATCCCGTAAAGACATGTTCTCACCTGGTAGGTGTGGATGGTTCTCGCCCATGCATGCTTCAGCCTGCAGTGACCTGTGAGTTCCCTCATCCTCGTCCTGATGGTCCTCTCCTCATCGCTGATCCACACTTGAACATCCTCTTTACCATTTGGAACCTGTATGTGTTTTATCTGCAGAGCACAAAAAACTAGTTAATGTTCTCTAAAATATAGCATTCAACTGAAATTCATCTCTGAAGGTGATCAAAATAATTTTCAATAACAATTTACAAATCTGAGTGTGTTAGTGGTCAAACACATACAAAAAACCAAAGTCACATCCCACATCTTTTATCAATTCAGAGAAAGCATGTTGGGGCATGTTTGATACTTCTATTGTTTTTGGAACAAGAATAATAAGTGTAGAAATTAGATGAAGGACTGGTGGCCCGTGGCAAACTACAAATACAATAAGGTGGCCCAAGTTTTCAAGTTGAATTACTAATTTGCTCATAAAATGTACTTAGCAGGAAATGCCAATATCGGAAATCAATGAACGCAAATCCTAAGAGTAAAACGAGTAAAGAAATCTTAAAAATGTAGTTAGTACGGCTGTGCTCATCAGCCATTTTTTTGCGATCCGATTAATTGCCTAATTTTTCTCGATGTCGATTTTCTCGATTCGATTCTGTCGCGCGCGGTAGTGCTTGGAAAAGTGTGGTGGGGGCCGGACCAGCACCATGTAAAATACATTGCGTGGCCCTCTCTACACTTTTCCAAGTACTACTGCACGCGATAGTATCTATCGTAGTGCAGTTTCAATGGCGGCCGTCTCTGGCCGGCTCAGCGCCGCGGTCTTTTTAAAGAATAGGGTAGGCTCTTTTGTATTTTGGGGGTAGGGAAAACAATGGAGGTAGGGGGGGGCCGTATTGAGTTCGGCAATCGATGTCCTCTCATGTTGAACATCGATCTTACAACTTTGCCGATCCATCGATGTTGTGCCTATCGAGCCCAGCCCTAGTAGTTAGTAGAATCTGCTTTCAATTTTGACAAGGTATCTAAGTTTAGTATATTGCAAATAGCTAAAAATGTCGTTAACTTACATCTTGGATGAAGAAAATTTCGCCATTGCATAATCGTAGTTGTGCGGCCTTCTCAGCTTTCTTCTCACTGCTCTCTTCATTTTTCTCTGGAGCTCCTTGCTGACTTTGAAGTTCCTGACCTGCCTCTGCACCCCTTCCCCCCTCTCCTCTTTCCCCTAATGCCGCACCCTCCTCATCTTTAACGAGAATGGAAGTTTCTTTGTTCTTCATCTCGGCCTCCCGCTTCTTCTCCTCCCTCAGCATCTTCTCCTTCTCCTGGATGAGGTCCTCCTTGAGGTCGAGATCCGTCACGTAGCCGTTCTTCGTGCAGCACACCTTGTCGCCCGGCTGAAAGTTGAACTTCCCACCCGTCTTCACATCATGGTTACAGTAGTGCCTGCAGCAGATCTCATTGATGGCTTCACAGTCTTTCCTGAAGGTAATTATTTCCTATATATTGATATACTGAATACTACCTAATGATGGCATCACAGTCTTTTATAAGGGAAATAATATTCTATACAATAGCAATTGTAAAATATTTTATATCATACTGCATACTTTACTGAAAGAGGTAGATTCATACTTGGTTTTCGTTATAAGGACACAACAGGAGTAGATTTGATTAAGGCTTTTAAAAACATACAGTGATATTGTACAATATTTCAATAGAGTGCAACTTACAAATGAATACTCATAGATGTGAGCCCAACCTAATATGGACGGTTTCTTGGTCAGATTTCATCTTAAACCAGCCCAGAAAAATCCTGGTTCTTGTGAACACTGCCTTCAGTGAAATGTTTTTTGTCATAATCAAAAGGAGGTTATATTCTATCATATTTGCCTTACCTTTTGAATGCTACAAACTGTGAGGTGCGGTCAGTTCCAATACTGGGATTTTTCCGGAGCAAGACTCTTTGAACTGTCTTCTCAAGGTCACTGCCTAAAACAATGATATCATAAAACAAGTAAATAATACAGGAGAATATAACAAAATCCATTTGTGATAAGTGAAATTCCTGTTCAATTGTTATCATGCATTTCTGTTTTGTATGATAAATTAAAAGTGTGGATGTCATTCAAGGTATCTTATTTAATTGCAGAGTTGATGAATAATGATATTACAATAAAATAAAAACATAACTTGTAATATCCTTTTAACAAATACTAATGGTATGTAAAGATCGACATTAGAGCTGTTAAATAGGAAGGTATGTATAAATGTGTAACACATTGAGAAGGAAGTTATTTCATGCTTATAAGCTGCTCTTGTAATAGCTGTTTTTAAATATATGACTCTTTTAAATCAACTTGAAAATCAAACAAATATTTGAAAAAGTATTTGAAGAGTTGTTTGTTACCTAATTCTGATAAACACTTCTCCATCAAATGAATATCACGAAAATATCACGACCTATTAGGCACACTGCATAGATAAATGGACTAAAGGAAAGTTTTTTTCCTCAAAAGAAATGTAAAATTTGGTGAAATATTTAAAAATAAAATTAATTTTCAGTTTAATTAACTTATGTGTTTAAATTTGAATGAGATGACATTGATACCAAGAACACCACTATGAAATTGTTACATCTTACCTCCATAGGACACCTTGCTCTTCCCAATAGAGACATTGCTCTCACTGGTTTTCTCTAAATGGAAGCTCCTACTGGGATCAAACTGGGGCATTATCCGTTCAGAGATTCTAGTGGCATTTTTTACAATCAACTCCACACCAGATCTAGAAATAAGATAAACAAATAAAACAATGATTGGATATTACAATGAGAATGATGATGTACAACAGGATTCAAATGGGGTTGTCAGTGAAAGACAATAAGTAGATTGATAGGTATGTTATTTGATGTGATTATCATTCAAGGCTACACTAAATCACCCTTTTTAAGAAAAAATATATTATAAACATGTGAATAACTACAAGAAAACCTCTGAGATAAGAACAGCATGGGACCAAGGGAACAGAGTACTGATTAGGAGGTATTCACATCTGAGGTTTCATGTGTATATATATATATATATATATATATATATATATATATATATATATATATATATATATATATATATATATATATATATATATATATATATTTATATATATATACATACATACACATCGTCTACTATTTAAATCATTTATAGGCATTAGGTATGGTACCTGTAGTTTTTGCTGAGCGTCAGTGAGCATCTCATGTTCTTAAAGGCTTCGAAAGTGTCAGATAGGAAGTTTCCTGGTTCAATGGATGGCAACTGCTTCTCATCACCTAGCAACACTATCTTCCGAAGGTCGCTCTCTTTCATTAGAATCTGCAACATGGTGGAGAATGTTGTCACGGCAACTAAACTGCATTCATCCACCACAAGAGCCTTGATTTTCCTAAACTGAAAGTCTTCTACTTTAGTGCCTTCTTTCTCTGCCTTGTTCTTATTTGAACACCACATTTTATAGCGGAATATCACCTGATGCAGAGTGAAACCCCTTATGTTTGTGCGTCGCCCAATTAGATTTGCAGCTTTTCCTGTTGGGGCAGTAAGTAGAATGTAGGGTGATATTGGAAGTTCATTGGGGTTCTCTTTTTCCCCTGTAGGTGCCATACCAGTGGCGCCCTCTTCAGTAATTTCTGCATCATCTTTACTTTCAGTATCTGTGGGGTTCTCAGTGTCCATTTGTGTGTGTTCCTCAGCTTGCAATTGTTTGACATCCTGTGTTTCGTCTTTACAACTCATGTCCATGTCTGCTCCAACGTCTTCTAAGTCCAGAGAGTCTTCCTCGATTCCCTCATCCACAAATAAAGAGAAACTTGAAGCATCTGCTGCACCATCAGAGGCAGGCATGACACTGGTTTGCATTTTATGGTCCCCTCCTTTCATTTCCTTAGTATCCGAAAAATAATCCAAAAGAGTGTCCTTCGTGCTTCTGGAGCCGACATCTTCATCAAGAAGACTTTGCGAAAGGTCATCTTCTTCCATAGCTTCTTTCTCCTCCGTCATTTTTCTGCAACATTACAATAAATAACCCATATAAGGGGGTTAGAAAAAAAAAAAACTAATTACAAATATGGAGTACCAAAACTAGATAATTATGACTGACATTGGCAAAACAGATAAAAGGTACCCAGGCAGACTTCAAAGCCAAGGCAGGGGAAAAAAGCAAACATCTTAGATCTAATAGTTCAATTATTTTTCTGCTTGTTAGTTTGCCACAAGTAAAATAGGTAATTGTCTGACTGCTTATGATGAATACCAGTAGCAAGTTCATATAAAAGATGAACCAACAAGAAGTGCTGGGTTTTAAACGATACTCACTGGATATGTTCCTGTCCAGAGTTTTTCAGCACTGGTCTCGCTAGAGCCTTACTTTTCAAAAGATCACCATTTTACTCAATGATAAATCTTGGTTTTTTAATCACAGTCACTTCATACTTTCCTATTATGAGATTTTCAGCATACCAGAACACAGCTCAGACCATAATGGTGTTGCTAGATCTTCTCTTACAAAAGATCCACATACATGTAATACTCTAATGATAAATCTTTGTTTTTAACCCTACTCACTAGACATTTTCCAGTGCTATGAGTTTTTCAGCACACTGGAACACAGCACTGACCACAGTGGTGTTGCTAAAGCCTCCCTTACAAAAGATTAACATAATGTTCTAATGATAAATCTTGTAATTTTAACCGTACTCACTTGATAATTTCCAATGCTATGAGTCTTTCAGCATACTGGAACACAGCACTGACCACAGTGGTCTTGCCACAGCCTCCCTTTCCAGAGATGACCACCACTGGATTGGCGCCAATCATCTGGACAGCTTTCACCTGGTGGGGATCTTTCTTAAGTTGAGCAAACTCTGGACTAGAGGAGAAAAGAAAATCCAGGTATCAACCAGTTCATGCCTAGAGATCTATGGAGGAAATGATTAACCTAGTCCAGGGTCTTAGCCAGGATTTCAAAAATGCCTGTCCAAAATAGCAATTCCAAAATTTCTGCCCGTCCAGATTTAGCTACTCATCTACTTCAAATCCTTATACCAGCTACATTTAATAACCTAATGTGTCAAAAGGGGCAATTTACACTTCAGGTATGTCCTAGAAGATAGTTTGTAAGAAAAATATTTGGTTATTACCTCCCATAAGTTAAAATTGAAAAATCTTCATAGAAAATTTTGCCTGTCCAAACAGGAGGTTTTAAGGAAACTACCTGTCCAAAAGACAGGCAGGACGGGTCCTGGCTAAGTCCCTGACCTAGTCATACCCACATTGCAAAAGGCAGTCTGAAAAAATCTTGGCAATATCATGAAAATGAAGGTGATAGTCAAAAAATATTTTTAAAAGGTTTTGTATAAGTCTACATGCAATTCATGGAGATTCAACTTTCTTTCAAATATTCATCTCAATTTATAAGGATTTTCAGGTATTTGCTTCAGTTCTGGAATATATGTGTTGGCAGTGAGGGAGAAATTCTCAGAAATTTTGTAGACCACCCTAGGAACTAGGGTCACTATAATTACTTTGCAAAACGTTTATTGGCAAATATGTATCACCCTTGATATATCGCTGGTAGCTATTTCTCAAAGTATGAACAACTATTACTTCACCTTATTATACAATGTCAGAATTTTTCATAAAACATGGGTCATCCTCAACCCATAAGCAGGGACTTAGCCAGGATTTAGAAACTGGGTGCCTAAAATTGGTAATTGTTAAATTTTTGGGAGTCCAAATTTTTAGGGGGTACCACAGTATTCTCAGATTTCAACCATAAACATGTATAAACTTATCAAAATAAGGCATGATATCCTTATAGAATGTCATGGGAATTACATGGAGTTGAAAAAAGTCAAATTATATGCTTGAGATTGAGATTTTAAGAAATTCCTCACATAAAATTTTGGGTGCCCTGAGGGGTGCTTTTTAATGGTTTGGGTGTCCAAAATGACACCCAGACGCCCTGCTGGTTAAGACCATGCCCATAAGAATCGTAATTATTAAAGCGTCTCAAATTTCTGAGTATTTACAGTACTATGCTACACTAATCACCTTTCCAGGTCCACTTCAAAGCTCCATGGATCCTTACTCTGCTTTGCATAGAGATCATCTATGCACTGATCGATGTCAGTTTCACTTTTCCACAGGCGCCGTAGGTAGACACGCTTTTTGTTTCGCTCTCGGTGGATGACACGATTCTGCTCTAGAAACTCCATGGCACTCTCCTGGTCCTGCACTTTATAATCTCCAAACATCTTGACTTGCTTGAAGTTGTCCGGAAGATACGTATGGCCTTTGTTTTTACACGTGGTTTTCATGAAGTCATATATGTAAAGAGCGTCCTTCTCAGCCTGGGGCATATCGTGAATCAGACCTGCCTCTTCAAAGTGTTTCAGTTGACACTCACAGCCCAGAATCTTGTAACGAAAGCTTAGAATCTGTAAAACAAAACAAAACAAAACTTCCTTTACATGAAAAATAAGATGAATTTATCTATCATTGATTTCATATGAAATTAATTTGTTAGAAACATCAGAATAATACACCAAGAATGCAATTTGAGAGCAAAAAATGTAAGAAGGTGTAAACACCAGAAGAAATATGCTTCACAGCTTAAGAAAATTAACAAAACACCTTTCAACTTCAAATTAGTGTATCTTCAAATAAATAGTAGTGTAAAATATTGGGTTTCATAACATTTTGAGGGACAGGCCTGGCTTGCCATGGCTATGACAGTCAAGGCCAGAACCAGGGACTGGATTTGTCCAGCGGCCCATGGTCTTAGCCAGCAGGGCGTCTGGGTGCCTTTTTGGACACCCAAACCCCTAAAAAGAACCCCTCAGGACACCCAGATTTTTTAGTGTGGAATTTTTAAAAATCTCAATCTCAAGCTTATAATTGAATTTTTTCATCTCCTTATAATTTCCATGACACTGTTTAATGATATCATGCCTTATTTTGATGAATTTATTCATGTTTATGGTTGAAATATGAGTATATTGTTATCCCCCTTAAAAATTTGGACGCCCCAAAATTTTAGGCACCCAGTTTCTAAATCCTGGCTAAGACACTGGTCCAGCCTGTCTTTTGGACAGGCAGATTCCTGAAAAACACTTTTAGACAGGCAAACATCTCTGAAGATTTATCAATTTTTACTTTCTTCGACAAAAAACCATATAACCTGACAGACCATCTTCTGAGACATTGCTGAAGTGTGAATTGTCATTTTTGTCTCAGTGCTTTCAAATCTAAATAGACCTCTCTGGTATAAGGAATTGAGGAAGCTGAGTAGCTAAATCTGGACAGGCAGAAATTTCGTAAATGCTATTTTTCGACAGGCACTTTTAAAATGCTGCCTTAGACTCTGGCCTGACCTGAAATTGATTGAAGGTAACACATTCTAAATAGAAATGTATAAATACATAAAAAAAAACTCCAGTCCAAAACATTCGATGCTCAATCTCTATGAGAGACGAATACCATCATTAAGAGAAACTAGAGATCTCCGGTCAACAACAGGGTCTAAACGAATCATTTTTAAAACCTAACCCTAAACCTCACACATCAGACCATCCAATATTTTTTGGGAAATTTCTAAAAATGTCAATTAAGTAAAAATTCAATATCTTCTTGTCATTATAATTCCTATGCCATTGTATAGGGATATAATGCATTTTTTCAATAAGTAAATACATGTTCATAGTACTAATTTGAATTAATTGTGGTCTCCTTTAAAAAGTAGGATGCCCCAAATAATTTTCAATTGTCAATTTTGGGCACCAGTGTCTTAGCCAGGATTTATAAACAGGGTGCCTTAAATTGGCAGTTGAAAAATATTTTGGCGTCCAACTTTTTAAGGGGGATCACAATATACTCATATTTCAACAATAAACTTGTATAAATTCATCAAAATAAGGAATGATATCATTAAATATGTCATGGGAATTATAAGGAGATGAAAACATTCAATTATAAGCTTGAGATTGAGATTTTTTAAAATTCCACACTAGAAAATTTGGGTGTCCTGAGGGGTTCTTTTTAAGGGTTTGGGTGTCCAAAAAGGCACCCAGACGCCCTGCTGGCTAAGAGCATGTTGGGCACCCAGTTTCTAAATTCTGGCTAACACCCTATTCAATACACAAGGATTATTTTATTTACCTGTCTGAATCCAAACACCCAGGGACATTTGCTGATGGCTGTCTCTATCTCCTGTAGCTTTTCATTTCCAATCAGTAGAAGATTTGCAGCACTTAGAGGTAAGAGCCTAGGTAAGTACTGGAAGAGCTTTGGAGTGTGAACAGCTTGCCTAACATACCTACCAATTTCTGAAAGAAAAAACACCACCAAATAGATCAGCTTTATTAAAATTTTACATTTATATCTTTTCTTTTCCATAACATCAATAACAAATCATACTCGAACTTCAGAAAAAGTAAAATCTACATCACACTTAATACCAGGCGTCATCAGCACTAAGAAATATCTATAACTTGAAATACTCTTAAATTGCTCAGAATATCAATTACCATACCGAATCTGTAAAAATGTTCACATACATATCAACTGTATTGCCAATCATAAAATCAACACTGAACATATGCAAAGAATTAAATTGTGTAGCCTTGGGCTAATATAGAACTGAGGGATCCCATTCCTCTTAAATTTTCTCCAGTACATGTAGTTCCATTTATAAATGGGTATGTGTGTGTATTAGAATCTCAATGAGTTTAGATCCTACCTGAAATCTGTAAGATTGTAGACACTGATGCGCCCATGCGTCTCTCAACCTCATCATCACTTGCCATTAACTCATTCAAAAATTCAAATAGACTTTCAAATGTCAATTGCCTCCCATATTGCCTGAAAAAAGTGAAATGCCTTATCTAAGAATGCAATTTTATCAAGATAGTAATTTCCAATAAGTGCAAAAGAATTTAATCAAGGCATATTAGCTTGACATTAATCTCAAATTATTTTTTTTACTGCTAATAAGATTTTAAGATAAATAATACATTTGATATCAACAAATCGTTGCGTGCAGCCCATGAAATGTGATCTTCTAAGTATTATAGTCTAGTAGCTTGTGGGGTTTTAAAATCTCTTTGACTCAGTTTTCCTCTACCCTGCTTTTATTTGACTATTTAGCCTATGCAAAGTATATATTGCCTCTCAGTGTCTTAGCCCGGATTTAGAAACTGGGTGCCTAAAATTGGCAGTTGTAAAATTTTGGGGCGTCCAAATTTTTAAGGGGGATCACAATATACTCATATTTCAATCATAAACATGTATAAATTCATCAAAATAAGGCATGATATCATTATCAACAATGTCAGGGGAATTGTAAGGATCTCGATGAAAAAATTCAATTATAAGCTTGAGATTGGGATTTTTTTTAATTCCACACAAAAATATTTGGGTGTCCTGAGGGGTTCTTTTTAAGGGTTTGGGTGTCCAAAAAGGCACCCAGACCCCCTGCAGGCTAAGACCAAGTTGCCTGTAGGGACTTCCGCTGAGGAATACACAAAAGTACCATCACAGCAGGGTTTAAAGTATTTTGAACTATTTTCGGATAATAAATCGAAAAAACAACAACATGCCTTGTTTTAAAAGAAAACTATCAACGATTATGGACTGGTAACCTTTAAATTTCACAATTGTGAAGGAAAGATCAAATTTCATTATCCTTAACGATACAATATCTTAAGAATATTCTTAACAATACTTCCCCTGTCTCAGACTTGACTTTGTTAGATTTTGCATTGTCAAAATAGGAAGCGTGTGGAGACGTCTGGGTAGCAGTTTTCACTTTTGTATTTGTTAAGCATCATCGGTATAACAAATCTTAAGGCCCGTTCCCACATCTGCGATCTAGTGTAGCGGCGGCGCAGCGACCGCAGCGAATTATGAATCGCTGCACTCGCTGTGCCTCCGCTACGGCATTCGGTGTGATCCGTTACGCCATCGTTGCGCTCGCTGTACCTCCGCAGCGGTTCGCTGTGGCCGAGCATCTGTTGCGATTTTATTGAACATACTCAAAAAAATCGCTGTTGAAAAAGTAGGACAGTGGTTCGCTAATGGTCCGCAGTGCATTCGCTGTGCAGTGGTAGTGAACGTTGTGAGGTCGCTGTGGCATCGATGAGGTCGCTATGCCATCTTAATTATTGTTATGCTATCGTGTCACTTGTTACGTACTCGTTAATCTATCGTTACCCTAACTACCTATGGAAAGTCCAGTTAAGCCCAGTTCCCACATCTGCGATCTAGTGTAGCGGCAGCACAGCAACCGCAGCGAAGTAAAATTCGCCGCGGTCGCTGTGCAGTCGCTACACTAGATCGCAGATGTGGGAACGGGCTTAACGAAAATTAATTGGGTCAATCTACAGCGATCGCACAGCGAATCATAATTCGCTGCGGTCGCTGTGCCGCCGCTACACTAGATCGCAGATGTGGGAACGGGCCTTTAAACCATACAGGACTATTTCCTATTCGGTATTGATATTTGTGTTGTATCAAATACTGGTACCAATTCTTATACTGAACCAGTGCCTTAGCCAGGATTTAGAAACTGGGTGCCTAAATTCGCAGTTGTAAAACTTTTGGGCGTCCAAATTTTTAAGGGGTATCACAATATTTTCATATTTTTCCATAAACATGTATAAATTCATCAAAATAAGGCATGATATCATCGAACAATGTCATGGGAATTATAAGGAGATGAAAAATTTCAATAAAAAGCTTGAGATTGAGAATTTTAGAAATTCCACACTAAAAAAATTGGGTGTCCTGAGGGTAGGCCTGAGGGGTTCTTTTTAAGGGTTTGGGTGTCCAAAAAGGCACCCAGACGCCCAGCTGGCTAAAACCATGTACTGAACCTTAAACAAAGATACAAATTTACAGGTGAAAATTAAGACTTATTACCTGACTTTATCAAAAAAGTTCTGTTTTTCATCAGGTTGGTAGGTTTCCTCTTCCTCTTGTTTGTATTTCCTGCTATTGTAAACAATATCGGTGTAACATTTGGTGACAAAAATCTCTACTAAATTCTCTGCTGCCTGTAAATGTGTTCCACAAAGTTCATACGAAGGGTAAGTTGATGCAAACATGTACTTTACTGTTTTTCTGTTTTGGTACACTTTGATTTTAGCAGACCAAAATGGTCCAGTCAGGAAAAATGGTCCTTGTACAGTGAATTTTTTGCCAGTGCGCAAGTCTTGGAAACACTCTGAAAAATCATACAGTGAAATCATTAGCAACATGCACTCAAGCAGTATATTATATCAAACAGGCAATGTGTATATTTGAGGTATATCAATGAAGAAATCTAAACATCTCAGGGCATAATTGCTATTGACCCTCTTGCAAATAATGGCATTGCCACAAATGTTGCCTATAAGTGCATATCTGTAGACTATTTTTTCACACAAGTCTTGAGAAAGGGCTTTCATTAAACAACCTGTATAAGTTGAAATGACCGTACTCGGTAATGTTAAGGTCTCATTTCACCACCAGGTCAATATTGTTCCATGTATAGCCAATGCTATTGACTGGTTTATTAACCTTCATCATATAAATCGGTGAAATTCGCATCTTTAAAAAAGGGTGTTAAACACAGTGTATCAAATATCATCATTTAAAAACATATTCATATTATGCAGACCAATTAAGCTATTGTCCATATAGTAGGTCATATCATTACCGTTAATCAAAGACTAATAAAACTCAGGTAAATATAGGTAAATAAATGTCGCTGCTGTTAATATATTCTTTTTCAAAGTGTTATTTTTCAAGATTTAAGTGGGCTTGTTAGTAATTTGTACTTCAATGTGCATTTACAAACATATGATTACAAACATATTTATGATTATCATTCCCAAACTTGCATGACACTTCAACTGCTCCATCTGTTATTTCAAGTAAGAGAGGCTTCCAAACCAATTGATCTCATTTTCCCCAATTATATAATGCTTTGTGCCATGGTCTTAGCCAGCAGGGCGTCTGGGTGTCTTTTTGGACACCCAAACCCTTAAAAACCAACCCTCAGGACACCCAATTTTTTGGTGAAGAATTTCTTAAAATGTCAATCCCAAGCATATAATTGATTTTTTTCATCTTCATACAGTTCCCATGACATTGTATAAGGATATCATGCCTTATTTTGATAAATCTATACATGTTTATGGTTGAAATCTGGGAATATTGTGGTACCCCCTAAAAATTTGGACGCCCCAAAATTTAACAATTGCCAATTTTAGGCACCAAGTTTCTAAATCCTGGCTAAGTCCCTGCTTTGTACCAAAAGTTTAACTACATGTATCGACTAAGGTCTTAGCCAGCAGTGTCTGGATGTCATTTGCACACCCAATACCTCAAAAATCACATATCAGGACACCTAACTTTTAAGAGAGAAATTTTTGAAAATGCAAATTAATTTTAAGCAAATAATTGAATGTTTCCATCTCAATGTAAAATTTACATATGGCATAAGGCTATTGTGTCATCTCTCAAAATTAATAAATTTGACAGAGCTATACTACGAAGTAGCGTATAGTTCCGTTGCTGTTAGCCGGCGACGAGAAACCCGTAACAGCGTCCCGTTGTTAGGGTATGACGTCACAATACAGGAAGTGCACAAGAGAGATGCGCGCGCACTCTAAACCGCCATTACAGCATGATATATTCGATGAGAGGTTAGGGTAAGCTTTATTGTGTTTCAAAATACGTCTGGGTCCGTACGGACACCAAACGTATGATATGGATATCTGAATATAATTTGTAGTCATTGTAGATAACTAGTTTCCCTTAGATTTTTTTACAAGTGCCAAATTTGTGCATCCAGTTCCTATATCCAGACTAATACCCTGCAATCAACAAAACTTAAAAAGAAAATGTCTAAGATGTTGGCTATTTATTTATGTATTTTCTGTAGCCATGTCTAGCATTGGAATTGTGGCAGTTGATTGTGGGCACACAAAGACCCACCCAGTCTACAGCAAATCCTCCCCTCACTCTCTCTGTCTTGCACTTAAATGTCCACAGTCACTTGCAACCCATGATTACCCCCTGCTACCCTATTCAATTAGTCAGTAAATAAGTAAGAGGCTCCCACTATTACTATGCTATCACCTGTTTTTCTCTTTATCACTTTGGTCTCTATATTGTGCGCACCGGCTGCCAATGAGTTAAGTTGTTTAAAATCAAAATCTTGGAAGTCATCTACGTCTTCTTCTTCTTCCTCTTCGCGATTGTCTAGTAGTTTAGGGTCTGGTTCCAAAAACCGCCCGTGGATTTCCACCACCCCATATTTCATAGCAGCCGCCATGAGCACCTTGGGGGAAATCCCTCTGACGTCACTTCCTACTTCACCTTCGAATGATTTCTAGTTAATCCGATTGGTTTATATGTATTCATATAAAACTAAAACTAAAAGCTTTAGAATTTAATCAAAGTAAGTTTTGATATAGTCATTTTATTCAAGATTCAGAACTGATAAATAAATGAACGATTAGTTCTTTAGCTATTTTTAATTGATAGGTTTTTGCCGTTTCTATGACGACCAATCTCTGTGCTGATCATTTTCTTGAAATTTCCTGTGGTCTCAGGGCAGGTGCTTGTTTACCTTTTATAAAGTTAGATAATCAGGTAAGGTTTTGTTGCCTCACAATTAGTTTTATGTAGTAACTTCCTTTGAATGAAAAGAAATGGTTTTCTCATGCTTCTTGTGTGGCAGTGTACTTGGGAGTGGGAGCTTCAGCTTGGACATGATCATGATCATGATGATGAGTGAAGCTAGAAAGTTGAATGAGGAATCTAATCCAGAATGATATGAGTGGCCTGTGGTGGATGATCATATCAAAGAAGTAGTTCGGTTAATTTGGATTTTGGAGATCATTACATCATCTATTTCACGTCAGTCAGATAATCGGTTAGCTATCTTAACTTGAGGATAACCACCGGCAAGCCAGAAAATTTGGTTTCATGAAGAATCCTAAGCCAGCGGTTATCCTGTTGCCATGGAAAAATATGTCTGAATGTCTAGCCTGCTAGGAGCAGGTTAGCCGTTCAGGATAATGTGTAAACTGCACTTAGTCCTACAAAAATAATGATAAACATCAGCAATATGTATACCAGATCATGTTTCGTAACATTCAATCTTTTAGTTTTCCTAAATGTCAGGCTAATATGACGAGAAAGCAAAGCTTTAAATGCTCACGCGCAGCTCGATAATATTTATGCATTCCCCCTTCAAATTCAATCACTAAATGACGGATTAATTATCCATAACGTCATTCTTAGCTTGTAAATCGTGAAAACATATTTAAAACCCCTTAATATGAGCTTCATATTTGACATATGTGCAATAAACACACAGAACGACAGTAACGATTGACCGAAAATATGGCATAAAATTACTACGATTTCAACCTATTGCAAAATCATCATTTCCTAACAGATTTCAACTAAAATATAGAGATAAGTAGACTTATTTGTTGCGGTTCTAACGATCCAAACTGCATTGAAATTGATCCAGGGAAAGTACTTAAGGTAGAACCCTACCCGATACCCGGGTCATTTTTAAAACGTAAATATCTGAAAACTGAGTTAAATGTAGACAACGGCACTTATGCTATTGCATAGCTTACATCTCATAGTTACAGAATAATGATACACTTATCAATAATTTGCTATTTTGAGTTGATATGGCACCCTTTACGCACATATCTATCTGTGTTTCGTTTTTTGGCAAAATGTCAAGACTCACCCTTTGCTTGAAAACCAAACTCTACCATTTGATCATTCATGTCTTTGGCAAGGTGCAAGGTCCTAACTAAACCGGAAATCTGCACGATGAGTATGTTAAAAACATTTTTGAATGTTCCCATATGCCTCAAGATTGCTAACAGCACGTGGTTTACGTAGCTACTGGTGATTTTCAGGTCCTGTCATAATACGAGGTACTTATGACAGGACCTTGCACCTAGAAGGGGTTGATATCTGTCATATCCTAAAACAATGGCTTCGAAGACTGTATCGTCATTCACTTTCAGCCAAAAAACGAGATGAAAATATTTGTCAAAATGGTCTATCTCGAAGGAATCTGCATGGTCGAAGCAGACTCCCATGTTGTTTAGGACCAATTTAACGCGGAGGGTGCTAAGGGAGCCGCTCTTTGTTCTCGTGGTCGTACAACAATAGGAATTGGCTAGGTCGAGATTCGTGGCGGGTGACCACTCCTCATGTGCAATCATTTGTTTTGATATCCATGCTTAGGGGCCCGCCAAACACGCCACCTAGTGGTTATGATCTTGCTGTACTAGACTATCACCTTAATGGATTTAAAGGTGAACGTACAATCCATTCAGTTCCAGTGGCAGCTGTCCAGCCTCTGTAATCATGACGTCACGGTCACGATCCATATTTATTATGTGATAAAGCAATGTTTGAAATCTGAAAAGATCTGGCGGCAAAATGTGCTCTTATTTAGCAAAAAGTGATGTTCCCTTCACGCGATATCGTTTTTGTCTGGCGAGATGAGAAACGAACAACCAGAAGTGTGGACACCGTTTTATAGGCCTTAGTGTGTACACGTACTTCTATTGTTGACATCTAATACCGTAAGCGCTCACTTTCACCTTTCATGCATTACATTTGCTACCTGAATTTATAACCTGGGATTCATTTGTTTCGCTCAGGACTCTAGTCTGGTTGAATGTCAGTCAAACTGCCGATTCCAGAAAGGCCACTGTCAAAATCACCTTTTAGCAATAAGGGCTGATGATTTTATGTTGAGCCCTGCCTAAAAATGATCTTCAATCTTTGCACTAAAGTAAATATTTCCTATTTTATGATAAATGAAATAAAAATTGCATCCTACTTTCATGCTAGCTGCAGGGCTCGACTTTAAGGGTAGCCCCGTAGCTCCGGGCTAGTTACTGAAAGTCAGGGCTAGTACATTCTACCTGTGAGTAGCCCTGAGGGGCTAGATAGAATTCGAATATAAGCGCATTAAAAGGTATGAAGCCCTCCTTTGGCTCTGACTATCTGGATGATAATATAACTCAATTTACCACAATACACTGTATTCTTTTCATTTTATCAACAGAGGCTATGATATCAACAGAGGTCACTATTTGAAAAGAGTTGTCATTAATATCAGGGCTAGCAAAAATATTTCAGGGTTAGTAAAAGTTTTGGTAACTAGCCCTGCTGGGCTTATGAAGTTTTTTCTTAATGTTGAGCCCTGTAGCTGTTTGTATTTTTACCAACTGCTTATGTAAAAATGTAGGTGACACTGACCGACCAGGATTGAATTTACGGCTTTAATATCTATCTGTGTGGAGCAACCATTTTTGGATTGAATACTAGTACTATGCTGTCCCACAGCATTTCATGAAATGTCCTATTTTTCAAAGGAGACCACAATGTACTCAAATTACAATCATAAGCAGAGAGGTCTATTTATATAATCAACGTCTCTGTCATAAGTATGTGTTAACTTGGTGAAATTAGGCATAACATACATATATATATAGTGTTTTGGGAATTATATTGGGGTGAAAAAAAATCAATTACATGCTTGATATTGACAGTTTTAGAACTTGCTCACAAAAATTTTGGATGTCCTCATGAATTTTTGATATTAGGGTTTCCAAATGACATACCCAAATGCCCTGCTGGCTAAGACTATGATCCAGAGTCATATTCAGTGATTACTTGAGCTTTGACTTCAGGTTGAGTCACATCACTGCTAGAGGTGATATTTCATATAGGTAACCATATAGGTTTCCTACATGAACATGGCATTTTTGCAACATGTGCCTTTATTGCTAACAGTGTGCCTTTATTCTTACCTCGTATTGTTGCTTGTTATTTTTTACTGAGGCTTTTCCTCAATCTTTGCATGAATCACAGCCATGGTGAAACTCCACATCAAGAAAGGTGATGAGAGCCAATTCCTATATGAAACAACTGTCACTACTCCTGTAGATGATTTACTCAGAAACGTTGCAGCCATCTACAATGGTCGACTCAAGGTGGAAAGAATATGCGGAGGTAATTCATTTGACATTTGTGAATAGAAGCTGTTTTAAAGTTATCGATTAAAATTCATAGTCTAATAATATAAGAGATATGGAGACATCTCTGCTAATTTGTACTACTTTTATTTTAAAAAAACATTTAAGATAAATACTCTTACTATTTCTTAATCATTTTTGATTTTGATTTTTTTTTCAATGTAAGATAAATTTGAACTTATTGTATATTCCTTTCAATTTGCTGAGACAATATTTTTGTCATGATTTGAAGAAATTTCTCACCCACATTTATTTATTTGTATGTATTGATCCCATTTTTCCCAGAAATGAAAGAACTCTCAGAGCATGGCATATCACTACCTCCAAATATGCAGGGACTAGCTGATGAACAAATTGAAGATTTAAAATTGGTGGATGAGTGGGCAGAAAAATGTCAGCCATCAGGGGGCACTGTGGAGTGTACGGATGATTGTGGGCGGCGGAATGGCAAAGGTAAATACTACACAAAATTAGAGCAGCATGGATTGAAAAAATCCTAAAGCCCACTAAAGGTACTATTGGTGGGAGTCAGTGGCCTTCTCTTTTGCCTAGCCCAACTAATCAACATTTTTAAGTGATTCAGTGTTAACTACTTAAAAAGCTTTTACAGTACCCCTTTGTTTTTGTGATTTGTTGAATGTAAAATGCTTGTTTTTTGAAAATTGAAATGTATGTCAATTTGATCTCGGTTCCCTGAATACTTTTTATCTGATAATCAGCTAAGATTATTTAAGTGTACATACAGGAGTGTATATAGATCCTGGAGCACACCTTATAACCCTTGAGGCTCAGCATTTTTAGTGGGCGCCATTTGATGACTGATTCAAAAAATTGTCTAACTTTAGGTAGTTCCGTTATTTAAGCTCTCATATCACTAATTTAGGCTTTGATCATTAAAGAGGTGATCAGGGTGTTACCCAGGATTTGGAAACGAGGGGTCAAAATTGAGGATTTTTGAAATTTAGGGGGTCGAAAGTTAGTTACCCAATTTACAAGAATGTTCATAGCAACCTTATATATTGACATAGCAAAACAAATTATGCTTTACTACATCATTCAATGTACTTCGATAAGTTAAACTGTTGAAATATTTCCTGGGACTCAACAAATACAGAAAATCTTACAAAATACAACTGGGTGTCATTTTGCCAATAATCTGGTGTTTGGGAGCCAAAATGACTCCCTGTCTCCTGTCTGGGTAAGTCCCTGGAGGTGATATAATTTGGATTTGACATGTTTAACGCAGTCTATATCGAACATAACTAATACAGGAGGTACCGAACTTGCCAATTTTCATGAGAATTTGCTGAGTCTTAGTGCTGGTTGAATTTGGCCTGTTTCACATTTTGAAGCCTCTGACACATGTTGGTGCAATACTACGACTGTTGGACACCCCTGACATGTATGATACAACTGAGAATTAGCTGATAGGTTGTTTGTATAACATATTGATGTTTTAAAGCAATTGTGGTTGTGAATTTAAAATTGCATATAGTTTTTGGATGTGTTAATCATTACTTTGTAATCTATTTGCTTTTATCAAAAAAGATTTTGAGTGCGTTGGTCTCGTTTTTATTAACCCAGTTATCCTGCTAACCGCAACAATTGTTGTGGTGTGCAGCAGTGCTCTTAGGTTTCACAGCAGGATAAGGGTTAAGATTTAAGCCAGTAATTGACTGCACTTCTTATTAGCAATTTTGTTTCTGTACCTAAGGAAACCTAGATATAACCAGATAAATTTTTACTGGCAGGTGTTCAATTTTGGATACCATAATCCATGATATTCCTTCCAATATAAAAGGTACACTGGGGAATCAAATGAGTAAAATTCTGAAATAAAAAAGGAACAAATCTAATTGGTCAATTTTTAGGAATGTAAATATATATTTCAAGGAATGGAGGGACCAGGAATATCTTAAACATTTGAGGAGCCCATCAGTTTATACTTATAACTTCTTTTATTTCAGCACCAAATGAAAAGATGAAAGAAGTAATAACAAAAACAATAGCTGAAGCTAAAGCAATCATATCAAAAGTAAGTGTTCTTTACAAATAATGCGTTATACATTTATGTTTTAAGTACTTAAGTTATCTGAAAATATTAGAACATTGTGATTTATAGATGTTAGATGCAACCATATTGTATGTTGTTTCCATTCGAGAAACAAGTGCTGTCTAATATGTTTGTTACCCATGTAATGGTGACAGACTTGTTAGATTTAACCATATTGTATGTCATATGATTTCCCTTTTAAAAACAAGTGCTGTATAATATTTTTGTTACCCATGTAGTCCTTTTAGAAACAAGTACTGTCTAATATGTTAGTTACCCATGCCATGGTGACAGCGGCATTAGATGTAACCATATTGTATGTTATTTCCCTTTCAGAAACAAGTACTGTCTAATATGTTAGTTAGTAGTTACCCATGCCATGATGACAGCGTGTACAATGTAACCATATTGTATGTCATTTCCCTTTTAAAAAAAAGTGCTGTCTATTTTTTTTTGTTACCCATGTACATAGTCCTTTTAGTAACAAGAACTGTCTAATATGTTAGTTACCCATGCCATGGTGACCGCGGTGTACAATGTAACCTTATTGTATGTTATTTCCCTTTCAGAAACAAATGCAATCTAACGTGTTAGCTACCCATGCCATGGTCACTACAGCATTAAACATGATGTAACCATATTGTGTGTTATGTCCCTTTCAGAAACAAGTGCAATCTAACGTGTTAGCTACCCATGCCATGGTCACTGAAGCATTAAGCATGATGTAACCATATTGTGTGTTATTTCCCTTTCAGAAACAAGTGCAATCTAACGTGTTAGTCACCCATGCCATGGTTACAGAAGCATTAGACATGTTGAGAGGTGCCGTCATGATTGTGTATCCCATGGGTCTTCCTCCTCATGATCCAATCAGAGATGAATTTGAAAATACAGAAGATCTATCAAATACACAGGTGAGTTCCTACCCGTTGCTTTCAATTGATGAAAACAAATATATGTACTAGAGCTAGTACGATCAATCAGCGGCTCGAGCTATTGCTCGTATCGCCGCCGGCGGCGAGCACTCGAGCCGCCATTACAGCTCGCCGAGTTCGGCGAAAATGTAAATAAAGCCACATTGTCAATCATTCGCCATGTTTTTTGTCTTGCTTACGTCTTTCCCACGTGGGATCTCCTTCGAGATCGCACGATAGCAGGACGTGGCCTGTTCTAATTAGCGTGATTGACAGCAATTTACGTTGCTCATTGGCTTAGGCAGGCATGGGGCTGTTCTAAATTAGCGTGATTGACAGCATTTAATTTTGCTCAGCTGTTGATTTCACCGCAATGAGTAGTTAGGGCTCGTAATATGTCGATTAATCGCTCGGCAGTTTCAGCGATTGCTCGAGCCGTTTTTTAGTGGTGAATCCGAGCACTAATATGTACTACTCTATTGTATTGTTTTGTGTTTTATTCTTTTATTGACCATATGATGATATGAAATTATAATACTTCACAACTACTGCATACCGTGTTATAACTGCGCATATGAAATAATGCGCTCGGCAGACAGCTGCCTTTGATGCGCAGTTTAATTTTTGGTAAGCTCCAACTCAGTGCCGACAGCCCAAGCTGTGAGTTACTGCTAACCCAGAGTTAAAGTTCCGATAGTGTGCAATCTACCCGGCTAATCAGAAGTGTAGTTTTGCTATAATAAAGCGGGTCAGGCCCTTGGGGATGTTAGATGCTGCTAACAAAGCAGGCAAGTGCCATCTTTATCTTATCTTATTTTTCCTGCACCATCCACAAAACGCTGATATCCTGGTTGTAACTAGTAACTGTGATTAGCAGTTACTGGCATTTTTGATCTCAATCGAGAGTGGTTATGTACATCGTAATTGCACTTAGAACCAGTAGAGGCCGCCAAGGGTCCTTTTGTTGAATGACACATATCTCAGTGTGTTGAACGATACTCAACTAGCATAGGGATCAGATGTCCAAGTTATGGTGCGCAGTTTAATTAATGCGGACTGCAGGGGTGCGCAAAGTACACATTAATTAAACTGCCGCAATTCTAACACAGTATACAGTATACTATGCTGTATTGACATTTTTTTCTTGGGTCGTATCCTGAAGGGAGGGCACTGTAAAAATACTGGCCATTTGTTTTTCTTTCCCACCTTTTTATACAGGTTATTTGAAGTTCTTTATGTTGTTAAAGCATAATAAATATGATTGAAATAAATTATAGATTATTTTGAATGAAATATCTGAAACATGTGAATACCCAAAATCTGGTTGTTCAGTTATTTTCATCACCAAATCAGGTAGATATAACCGGTAAGATTTTCAATATTTTTTTTTAGGCATCCCTTGATGTGATAGAGGAACAAAATGCATCACTGTGGTTCTCTGGCAAGGAGATGCAGAGAGGGAAGAAGTTACAAGATTCTGTTGGCAAAAATGAAAAGACTAAGGTTATAGTCAAACTACAAAAGGTAAATACATGTACTTATTTGGTGGGTGTAGCTTTCGCACAAATTTCATGAATTGTCCTTTAAATGTCACAAGTTCAGATAAAATGGTTCTTTAACCCTTATCATTCATGCTGCTGGTGGCTAATTTGGCCAATACAAAATGATGCAAAAAACCTGATAAATGCCTGAAACCCTGGCACATGGGTACTCATCTGAGAGTACATAGTGAGAGCTATCCAATGAATACCAACATGGGGTTTAGACCAAAAATATTTGGGTCTTTGCGCTCTGGACAAAAGTAGCCTTAGCATTGGAAGGGCTAATTTTTTACATACTTAAATTTCCTTAATTCTATGAAATCTACCATTTGAGAAGACTAATTGATGGTGTTATTAGTATTCAATAGTTTGATATAAGGTATATTAAAGTTTTGAAATTAAGATAGGAATACAATACATGGTATGTTATAGGTCACCATTCTAGTTATCAAAGGGTATAATATAGGAGGGATGTGGTTCACACACACACACACAGACATCTATATTAATATATATATATATATATATATATATATATATATATATATATATATATATATATATATATATATATATATATATATATATATATAGGTATATTATTTGCTTATTTCTACATGTATTTGTAGCGTGGTCAAGGAATGCCTGCAAGAGAACCAGTTGTGTCAAAAGATGAACAGACACAAATGATGGCCTACTATTATAAAAAGCAAGAAGCTATGAAGGTAAGAACTGAATATAATGAAAATCCATTTGATTCTCTGTGATTATTCAGTTGATTTTATTGCAGCCTTTCTACTTAGTCTTCAAAAGATATTCATTGACAAGTATGAATTTTCTAAACAGTAAATAAAACTACTATATAAATATTAACTTGTGTTTCACAAGTGTTTTGAATTGGACACTGAAAATGGTCGATCACTCTCCGCCAACTTGTTGTTTGAAAGCTCATTCCAAAAGCTATAGTCCGTACGGTAGGTACTGAAGGCCTATAAGTCAAAGGTGCGGTATGTGTCAAGTCTTTTAATCTTAATATATTTATGTACATTGTGTCTTGACATGCTGGAGGACTAAATAAAAAAATGATCTAAAAATAAAAAAGTCTTAATCTTTTGTTGTATTTTGACTAGCAATTACCATAGTTACAAGAGAGAACTGCATAACTAGGACTGGTATTGACTTGGTATTTTTAGGCTCGAGATTGGCATCACTATTATTATGATACCGATCCCAATTCCGAGCCTTAGCGTCGTTTTGGGAGTTGCTGGGATTTATTTACATCTATGCATCATCATCATACATTATTTACATCTACCACACTGATTTGATTTTCATTGAGGGTCTCATAATACAGATATGTATTTTTCCCCAAGACATTCTCATTTGAATGATAAGATAGAAGGTGCCACTTTAATTTTCAATTAAATCCTAATTCAGATTCATATTATATATATTTATATACATTTGAAGATTCTTTGTCAGGTGTTATAGGGCATATGGGTATTAGAGTATTCAAATAATAATGATAACAACAATAATAATGATAATAATAATAATAATAATAATCTTTATTTATTTACTTATTATGAAGTTAATACAGTAAAATACATGGTTAGGCTATTAATGTATAGAAAAATGTATATCTCACACATTTTAGTCTACATGGATGTAAATCCTTTTTCAAGGCATTGGCATTTCCATATTTTGGGGGAAAGTTCTCTGTAAGTGATAGTGACTATGCAATGATAAGTGGAATGAATGCCGGCAGCATACAAACGAATGTGACTCTTAAGCTTTATTCTCACATATGGCAAACACTAATTGCGTAATTGGTTGCAGGGATGGGCCATTATCTGCCGGGTGTCCCGGATTGAGAGCCGGTCTCCTGGAGTGAGTGTGCCGACACAACAATATAAACTTCCTGGTTGCCGGCGTGTCAGCTTGTTCGGGTGTTTGAGCTAAGAGGGCCATATTAATGGGAGTTTTATAGTTACTCTCCAGTGTTAAGTACCATTTAGAAGTACTCATCTTAGGATCGAGTTGTATTGACATGCCATTGCCGGATCGAACAAAGGTGACTGCTTCGAATCACAGTTGTTTGGTCCGTCTCGATACCAGCACTATGCATAACATAGAAAAATTATTTTTTCGCTATAAACTAAATATTCGCATGTCATAATGCTGTTTGTGATGTTTTTCAGAAATTGGCAGAAAGCGAGGATGATTCATTTATGGGCACAGAATGGGCTGACAGCGGTGCACTCAAGAAACAGTTTCAAGGATTAAACAATATCAAATGGGGACCTGGAAAAGGATTTTAAAACCAAGCATTAAAATGTTACTATCACATAAGGACTTCACCATTTCTCCACCACGATTGCTTTCTTTGGTTAGAACATTCCACTGCTGATGTTGTGATGAATTATCAAGTCCAGGAAATGGATGTTTTTAAGCTTTGAAGTTTTTAAAAGCAAATATTAAACAAGGGTTTGTGATGTAAGGATCCGTCCAGTAGTTATCTGACACAAATACAATGGTCTTCCCTTGAAAACAAGTGAATCTATTGTATGTATATTAGTGCACAATAACCCCTCTTTTAACCCTTATGCTGCTGGTGGCTAAGTTGGCCAATACAAAACAATGCAAACACCCTGAAAAATCACTGAAACCCTGGCACATGTGTACTCATCTGAGAGTTATCAGCGAGAGCTTTCCAATGAATACCAACATGATAGGGTTTAGATGGTTTCCAAAAATCTTTGCGTTCTTGTGCATTTGGCGAAAGTAGCTTTAGCATTGGAAGGGTTAAACACAGGTACACTGTTTTCACCACTAGACCTGTAACAGAAACGGGTTGATGTTTCTATTTTCATTGGTCAGTGGTAGACACATGTCAAACTGTTACCACCTTCCGTCGGTCATGATGCATGGTTAGAACATGGTTGGTATGTGGCACTGTTCAGGTCATGTGGTTAGTATGTGGTAGTTACGTGGTAGTCCCATGCACCACTCACTAGACACAAGTATTTTCATAAATTATTATGTTATTGCTGGGTTTAATGTTTTGTATGTACAAAATCTTATATGATTGTAGGAATATATTTTCGATGGTTGGTTTGTCACAATACGCTGTGAGGAAAATTTTGCATATTTGTAAAATCAACATACTGCATTTGACTTTTTACCTATAGAATAGATGAATTCTCAAAATATTTTAGGTTATTGATTGTATAATATACATTCAGTACTGTGGCCTATAGATTGTCTTTATTTGTGTTTGAATTGCTTTCAATGATCAATTTTTATTCAATTTCACTCAACTTAAAAAAAATCAGTGGCCATCACCAATATCCGTTATTGATTGTCTTTTCAATCAATGAAAGTCCTAGTTGGTTTATGGAAAAGTTATAACTTTTATTTTTTCCATTGTGAGTTATGCATTTTCTCTGTGTAGAGGGATTTATATATAATTTAAGATATATCAGTACTCTAGTACTGCAAGTGGATATCAACATTGGTTACAGATATAAATAACACAGAATTCAATCATCGAGGCTAGAAAATATTTATTCTTTTGTGATTACCTTAATACAGCATATGGCATAAATATACTTTTGATGTTTGCCCTTATAGTCACCACAAAACATTTTAACTGCTGTACAAAACTGTGCTGACGATACACTTCCTGTATAAGTACTGGTCATGATACTGCTGGTGGAACCATTCATTTCTGTACATTTTTGTAATAAATATCATGAACTTCAACTCAAACATTCCCTTGTGCTTTGTGCTTTCATGCTGGTCTGTAATTAGTTCTTATAAGATTCATAAGAAGTTCAATATACATGTTTATACTAGCTCACTCTTACTTAAATTGTACTGGAATATACTTTTTCTGCACAAAAAATTAAATTAAACATTGCAAAATTACAAATGGTAATAAAGCTAGCATTGAAATCTTTCTTTACAATTACTTACAATGTTCCTCAATATGGCCTAGAAAGTTTTATAAAGACAATGATCAACATCAATTAATCATGCAAGTCCAACAGTGAAATCCTTCATGTACCAAGAAAAATACTTAAGATTTAAAAGAATCGAATTCTAAATAATTCTAAAACAAAAATTTCAACCCCCATTACATTTCCAAAAATGTATCAAACTAGGAACTTACTGTCCTCACTATAGGCAAAGCAATCTTCAAAACAGTTACAACTCTAGAAAATTCCAATAGGCCTATTAAGGGAATAAATTGAAATTTACAATGAAAATTTTTGTTTGTTTTTTCTTTTTGGCTCGCCATCCTATTTGCAAAAAAAATATTGAAAATATAGAACCAATGCAATCTTTACAATCTTGTAACAAGTAATAATTCCAGCAGCAAATAAACCTTTCAAACACTCTTATTCCAGCAGCAAATAAAACTTACAAACTTTCTTATAAATGATTTCACCTAGCATATTCTTTTCAGTAACATATGAGCTGATATCTCGGGTATCACCCCTGCCTGGAGAAAACTCCTGATTCTCCAACTTTCTGAGGTTAGACCACTGAATATCCAAGGTGTTGGGTTTTATGTAATTCAGATAAAGGGATATATCATTTACAGCTTAATGCAAGGTTCATTCAAATACACTTTAACAAAATGATATATCAGAGACATGGGACCAGTTCTTGAAATTGTGACTAATTTGTGGTTTGATAAATGCTAACTTTCTCACTATTTTATTGATAACAATCAATTAATAAAGGTCAAATTATCATACCAAGCAAGAGTTGTACTCCCGAAAGAATATCTAATTAGCTGTGCATACATCTTCATTAATTGGCAGCTTAAACTTGTTATTAACTAATTAGGAATTATGTGGTAGAAACCATAAGAAATTAAAACATAATTTTAACTTCAAATCCTCTACACCCTGGATATACAATGGTCTATATGGTACACTATCTAACCCCTCGTAAAGGGCAATTCTGTACAGAGAGTTTTAGGGTTATCTGTTTATCACAACCTTATATGGGAAAGTTTTACCAAATTGAATGGAAAAGAATATTGATAAAAATGCTAGTAATGTTTAATTTACTGTTGTTGCAAAACAGATCATTTAGAGAATGTACCATTTCCTCTAGAAAGATCCATATAAATATATATGACAGATTCTACTACCGGTATAAAGAGGTGCAAATTGCTTGTATGACACACTGCCACTGATAAGCTCTTTACATAAAATTGCATACCAAATCATTGAATACCGCAATGATCAATTACAATATAATACAATTACATTAACATTTAATGTATAGGATAATATAAGCAAAGTTTTCTTTCATATAGTATTACAGTAAGCATATACAGGTATATTTATGTAAATCCATCTTTGTACAAAATATTCACTAAATTCTTCACTTGATAAAGACTAAGCAATGCATGCATGCAACTTGCAGGCTAAATTCATATTTTAAACATTTATACAAATTTATACAAACATGGTACCATGTTGACAATCTTCTGAAGAACATGGTCAGACAATTAAAAGGTGATATCTTCAGAAGTGATTTAATGAGAATGTGTAAAAATAAATTTTTAACTGTTTGTTGAGTCATTAACTCATAAATAAACATTTTCAGCAATTTACTTTAAACTTTGAACTGGTCATAATATGTAAAAAAGGGCTATTTTTGTTTGCAAAGTTTATAATAAGATACAACTATAGGCAGCTATTGATTTAAAATAACTAGAGTCATGACCATACATAATTCTTGACAAATAATAACTTAAATATTGGGTAATTTTCAATCTTCCATTCTTTTTCATCTTGACTTAGGAGATAATTTTATACACAGCTAAAAGGCTTGTAGGAATTACCCCAACATTTCCATATTATTCGAAGTGTAGAATTTCAGGTAAAGATTTTACTATCAAATATCTTTCTAAAAGAATATTTTCACGAGGAAGTTATTGCCAAAGAGGCAGCTAAAAATGGCTGATCACAGTTATCCAAAAACATTAGGTTTCTTCCAAAGACTCAAAAAATGGGTGGTATGTTACATACCATCCATTTTTTGATGCCTCTGATGGGTGAGAAAGAGCTAAATGTTGTATAACACATTATGTGCCAAGAATATCCTCTAAAAGAACATAAAATGACTAATTATGCTTCTAATACATCTTACTTGTGAAATGTTGCATGTCACTAATTAAAACTCATCAAATATATTGCACTGCCCTGGTCATGTCCTCAAGTTAATCAAAAATTCAAAAAAGTAGATATCAGCTGATTAAATGCACCACTATCAAGATTTTCAAGACCTTCCTAAGGCATCATCAGGCAATTTAATTTTAGATTAAATAATTTGGACATTGAGATGAAATAATGTTGTGAAATGATCATTACAAGCTACCTAACCTGATACTGTGACTGACCTATTTTGGGTGTTTTATAAACTGAGGAAAAATGTATGCTTAGTTATGGTTTTATGACAGAAATGATGGTGTTCAAAATGATCTCACTCGTATTTCCCTCCTAGTTACATAGTTCTAGTGTCAACTAGTGTGACTAAATATACACCACTTGTCACTGTACAACAATGAGTAGGTGTAAAGATATATAGGTAAAGGTTAGGAAGGAGCAATGTGCATTCTATATACAAAAGTGCCATTTACCTGGCTTATCAACATGTACAAATACATACAACTTGTAGCTTTCTAAAATCAATATAAATCCCTTATTTATATGCTTTAGCAATATCATTGAATAGTAATGACTTGGAGATAGATGTTATTCCCTGTCTTTGCCAACTGAAAAAGCAGAATTTATTGGGAGAAAAGAAAGAAATATTGTATTGGTGTATGGAAACTTTTCTGTAATTTAGGACAACATTTTAACCAACAAGTAGTAAATGGTGGCCTACACAGAGAAAGTCATCCCATTTTCCAAGTCCCAGGCAATTTTAACACAATCATTATTAGAAATAATTTTATGGAAAAAACATTAGGATAGAAAAGATTACTAGTAAAATTTAGCTGAGATTTTGAGTAAACAAAGGCAGGGAATAGTCTTGAACGTTTCTTGGAAAGCTTCCTAAAATAGTCAAGGATACGATTTGGCACTTACATATAATCCGCTTCTTAAATATTAAAAGCTTTGATTACTTAGCAAAACGTACATCCTCTAAGTCCCACAGTTAGCAGATCGATCTTCAAGTATTCAACTACCAGGAAATCGCTGAGAATTGTCCCAGAGATTTACTCATACTTTTACCATTTAAGGCTTAAAGCAACCTTGTAAATGACATATTTGTGCATATTTTGATAGCAAAAAAAGATGAGAATTATCCCAATAATAGTTGGTCTTCTTCTCCTTGAGATTGAGGCTTGTTAAATTATTCCCGGGTGGATTTCTTCAAATTCATTATTATGTGCATACTCTGAGAAGAAATTATCGAAAATCTTTGAGTAAAAGTTACTTTTTTAAAACAACTATAGAAAAGGTCTGCTAACTGAGGCACCAGAAAGATGAACATTATTAATCAAATGTTCACTTTTTGATTTTCTTTTCAAAATTTGAGATGAAGTTCTCTCAACACATAAAATACATTTCCTTTCTCATCACCTCTGTCCGATACTATTCTTTCCTTTTCCCCACAATCTATGTTCAAACAGTAGACTTTGAATGGGCTTCATAATATTCTTCTCCACTTCATGTACTTGAACTTGGTCCATGTAGTACTCTTGTCACAACTTGTCACTTCTTCTCTGTAACCTTGGCAAACACCAATTCTTATCTTCATTTCTTCTTCGTGGAAAAGAAAAAATCTTATGTACATATCTCAATACTTCCACTATCGCGGAAAAAAATCCTTTCACTTTCCTTCGTCCCACTGCGAGCCTTCTCCTCTTCAGCAGGAGAAAGTTTGGCTTGATTGTCATCCATAGTAATTGTTCAAACTCCGCGTCGCCGGCTCGTTCCGCAAAGGAGCCCGACTATTGAAACTAAGTATCTCTATTCCATCTTGGAACGCGTCTGACCTATCGAAGGTGTCAGTTGGCGGGCCAGGCCCGTGAGTCCGATTTCCGTTCTGCGGAACTGGCTCTGAAATGTCTAGCTTTGCACGCTTTTCGCGCCGTCGCTTGGTTTGTGTAAGTCTAACTATTATAAGTGTTAAAACACACAGAAGTCCAACTACAAATCCTAGGACTAGATAGAGGATGAACTTTTCAAAGTTACCTGAAAACGAAAAAGAAAATATAAAGATAAGTGATCTAAAATGGAAAAGGTAAATACATTCAAATATGTGATATAGTTAAATTTTGAGAATTTTCAATACAATCATAATAAAATCTCAAAATATATATGATGACATATGCATTTATTTGGATTACACTTTAGCAATCAATGATTTCTCATTGCCCAGAAATGACATTCATACTGTCTAGAATCTCCCAAAGTACAGTTGAAGTTTAAAAAGTCATTTTAAGATGCTGTTAAATCATTCAGTGACATATATTGGGGAAGATTCCTCATCTATAGGTTAACAAACATAGGTAGTCCCACTTTACCATTACAAAATATGATAGCAAACCAAAAGATATTATCCAACATCACCCAATTGGCCATAATCAATTCATTCAGCACTAATCTTCAAAGGCAGAGGCAGAGTTTGAAAATAGGAAGTCCCTTTCAAGACAAGAAGGGGGGTGGGGGTTAAACTAACATTTTAGAGGTTTCGTTTTAACCCAATCTATAATAGTAACGTTTTTTTTCCCACATATATAAGATATGCGCAGATATGTTTTATGTACTTACTTTGTATAAAAGCCACAGTTTGTATCCAGTCAGATATAAATCCTATGTATGGATCTTTTTTAGTTTGGCCCACTGAAGGTCTAGTGTTATTACATTCCCATGGAAACAGCATCCGGATCTTGGTTCCATTTACTGTAATGGTGTTTTTTGGCAGTCCTGAAATGAATAGAAATATATATATGATCTAGCTAAGAAAAAACAAAAATAAAAAGGGCTTTACTCAGTATTCAGTTAAATGACAAAGTGTACCTCAGGTTTTAACCCTCCCGATGCTGAGGCTACTTTCGTTCAAAGCATAAGGACGCAAAGATTTTTGAAAACCATATAAACCCTTTCATTATGGTATTCATTAGATAGCTCTTGCTGAGCACTCTCATATGAGTACCCACATGCCAGGGTTTCAGTCATTTTTCATGTTTTTTGCATCATTTTGTAATGGCAAATTCAGCCACCAGCAGCATAAGGGTTAAGTACAATCTTCTAATACTGAAGGATGATTAATTAACATTCACTTTCAAATCTTTGAGTTAGAAGGAGAAAATTGCTTGGAAATAATGAATTCTGGTACTGATATTGAATTGTCATCCAACAGAGTAGGAATATTGCAAATCGTTTTCCAAGCTGAACTCCATACTTGTGGTAAACCCTTGGAGACCTTCCTTATTCTAAGCCAGGGCTTTTTTGCTGCCACAAATCTTAAAGCATACACAATAGGCCAATAAAGTCTGGGCCGTGGCAGGTGAGCATCCTTATAAGGCTAATAGGTAGCTTAGGCAGCATCTTAAACACCTGCTTAAGGCACCTACGGAGATGCTTCATGCATCCGTATGGGAGATTTGGAACAATTAAGGAAAACAATGAGGGCATTGTCTTGTGGAACAATAGACAATAGATTTAACACTATGGATAGGCAGGAAGGGTATTTTGTATGCCTTAAGTGATCAATAACTTACGCTGTTGAGTCTAGGGTTGTAGGTGAGAGCAAAGCTTATAAGAAATTCAAGGGTGTTTCAGCATAATAGTAATACCATGACATGAGGTACAGGCTAAGTCGTTCAAAGGAATACAGCAATTAAAATATAAAAATAACACTCAAGTAAGTCAAGAATGAATAGAAGATGAGACCTACTTAATGTCAAATAAAGGTAATAATGATAGTAGCCTGGACAAAACAGTTTGCTGTTTCATTAACTTGGAGAAATGATAGTGAAGAAAACAGAGAAAGATCAAATCAATATTAAATAAACACTCAAGTGTAGATAAACCAATGCACAGAAAGCACCAAACAAAGTGTTGAAGTGAGAGAAAAGTTGGAATATAGTGGTATTATAGAGATGACTCTAAGAAGAAGTGAAGAAAGTAAAGATTGTTATTAAGAGTGTCAGAAGGAAGTAATATGATGCAGTCGTGGTGTCACTTATTCACGGATGATCACTTTCCATCATCTTGGATCATCAAAGAAGCCATAACCATAACAGCACACTTACAGAACATCTATACATTGCACTAAGCTTCTTCACAGCAGCCATTCTGACTGTACAAAGTCTCATGCTAGCAGCAGCTATACAGCACTCAATTGACAGACCAAGATATAGCTAGTTAATTCACTCATGCCTAGAGTAAGTCACAGAGAATTTCATTCTGAGATGTCAGGATTTAAGGAAATATTTGAAGAAAGTTGGTTATTTAATTCTGTAAGGTATTACACTCTTAACCCTTCGAATGTTCAGGTTAATTTCATCCAAAGCACTAGGATGCAAAGATTTTTGAAAACCATCTTAACCCTGTCATGTTGGTATCCATTAGCTTGGATTAGTGTTGGTCTTCTAAGCCATTAGATAGCTCTCACTAAGTAAGTACTCTTAGATAAGTACCCTTGTGCCAGGGTTTCAGTCATGTTTCAGGTCTTTTGCATCATTTTGTATTGGCCAATTTAGCCACCAGCAGCACAAGGGTTATAAGAATATCCTCAAAGTTGTCTGGTTTGAATAGATTAATTTTCACTCTAAGCATTTAGGAGAAATAGTACTGTAGGCTTTAACAGAGATACTCTTGGTTAACCCATTCATGCCCAGTGCTCTCTGTGAAAAGAGACATCTGAACCTATGATACTTTTAGGGATAACTTTGATATTAAACCTTAGTCCACAAAAAAATAAGGAGAGTTGTGGCTTTTGTTTGTGTCAACATTGCTCCTTCAAATTGTTTCCAAAAAATTGCTCTGATCTCAAAGATGTTATCAAAAAGGTCAGAAAGCTTTTGGCCGCTGCATGAATGAAAATATTAAATGCAACAGGGACTTTGATTTTTTTTAATTTAGTAATCATTGACATTCCAATGACATCCATTAGTTTTCTTTTTTGTAAACTTAACTAGGTTCCATTGAAACTCAATATAAAATTTGCCAAATAATTAAAGACATAATAAGACTAATTCAAAGCACATAACTCAACGAACCATAACCTTTGCTCAAATACTAAATACATGTAGGTAAGGTGTGTTCTAATGGGTATGAAAGGTAATGGCTCAGGGTGTCTTATACTTATCTTAACTTGACAGGCACACAATGCTATCATTGTCTAAATCACTTCTCACACAAAAAATTTGAAATGTTCTAGTACATTTTTCACTATTCATACATAGAACTGCCAACTATAGTAACTAACAATACCACACAAAAATACAACAGGGCACTCATGATTTCAGGTATGGATTTACTAAGAATTTACTTGAATTAGAAGCCGATGATCACATGTTAATTTCCTTAGTATGTTCTGAAAGAACGCACTCACACATATCACATCACAGGTTAAAAATAATATCTTCTATTTTTTAAATTCAAAAATTGGCCTGAATACAGACTAGGAAGATAATGAATGTGTAAATTCAAATCGTTTTTTCCAACATTTAACTTTGAGAAGCATACATACAACCTCGCAGAAATACATTTCAGCTGAGGTGAAGCACGTTTTGTAGCTGCTCCCAGACTTCTATAATGGGACACCCCTGAATGCCAAGCACACTGCGCCACCTATCTTATTACTACATTCAGATAATGGGAAGAAATGAAGGAAGGTTTGGGGTTTTACGTCGCTTTCAACAGCTTAGGTCATGGGGAATGTTGGAATCAAACTATATGAGGAAAAAGCTACAATGACTGGCAGTCAAACAGAGACACACTATCACACTTATCACAGAAATTACGCTATAGCTATAAGGCTTCTTATCAACAATCATTCATAAAATGAGCTGGATAGAAAGATGTCACAGCAATGAGGAAGCAGATCAAGAAACTGACACACCCACTGCCAAGGTGCTGCCACCTATATTCAATACACCAAACCACCACATGCTGCAAGCCTATCAGGCCATCAACCAATTATTGAATTCGTAGGAAGATAAGGTTATCACTTGAGCATTTTCAATAAAGTTAAGTTTTATCATGTAAATAAACCATTTCAAGTTCACCAGTATAATAAAATGGTTAACCCATTCTTAGTGCCATCTGGATCTATGATACTTTTGAAAAATAACTAAGGAACAAAGCATGGACTCACAAAATATTTGAAGGAGAAAAACAAAATTGGTGAGTTTTGATAAGCAATTCTCCTTCAAATATTTCCTAAAAAATGCTTTGACTATAAAGATATCCCCCAAATATATAGGACTTTTCAGTCACTACAGGCATAAATGGGTTACCGTAATATTATTGACTTTAAATTGCAAATCAGAGGACATAACATATTAGGAGCTTATTTCAAATTTCTGGTGACATTTATGGATTTGTTGGAAATAAAAGTCGCATTTCAAAAGTCTGATGATATTTATGACATATTAGATATAAAAGACACATATCAAATTTAAATCTGAAACTTTTATGAATATATATATATATATATATATATATATATATATATATATATATATATATATATATATATATATATATATATATATATATATATATGTATATATATATATATATATATATATATATATATATATATATATATATATATATATATATATATATATATATATATGTATATATATATATATATATATATATATATATATATATATATATATATATATATATATATATATATATATATATATATAAATACATGGATGAATTAGATACGTAATATACCAAGTGTACTGATTGCCTTCCAGCATGCAGTGTTGGTGAAGTGTTTGGCATGGCAGAAGTGGGTCTGCTGCGAGTAGAAAGTGTTAATACAACATACCTGTGTCTGGGTCGTAGCAGGCTGTAGAAGGGAGACAGATAGGACTATTAGCAGTCAAGGTAAGGTTTACCTGGTACTACAGTACCTTCTTAACACACACACACATGGACCCCCCAGCATAGACCATCACCAGCTAATTACACACTCAAAAACAATAAGCTCTACCTAGTACACAGCACAGTTTTGTCCAGGCTATTTCTCAATACACACTGATACACATGACAAAACAATAAAGTACACACAACGGAACTACTACTAATAAAATTCCAACAATTTTTTTTTGTAAGTTTTTACGATTTTTGACAAAACAAAATGGAACACATGGCAACTAAATCTCTAATTCTACAATTCCAACAGGTATCCAATAAGGTTTCATAATTTTTTAGATATCTGCACCACTAGTGGAAAATATGTATAACTAATATGGTACTAAATATCAGTTTTCTAATACATTAAGCTTTCATGATTTCATGAATTTTCAGATATCTGCATCACATGAAGAAAATGATCCTAACCAATATGGTACTGAATTTCTATTTTTCTAATTCATTAATCTTTCATGATCTAGTGAAATTTGATATATATCTCTGCATTACCTGTGTAGAATATATCCAATCCGATATGATACTAAGTATCCACTTTAAGATACAAGCTTACAAAAATAGTTACATTCAATTTTTTTAATTCAACAAAAGTAGCAAAAGGATGATTTGAAGTAATTTTCCAGTTTTATGAGACCCCTGATTAGGTTTATAGTTATCAAATTCATTTTGGTTTCTAGATTTCTTTGCTAGTGTTACATGAACTACAACAGCAGCATTACATTACAGGCTAAACAAAAAAGAATAAAATGAAAATATTTGGCTTGAACAACAACAGAGAAATGATAGATATACAGGCAGTAACCATGTAGATTGATTGAGAGAAAGAGAACATAGCATGCATTCAGTTTATTGTATTAGTAAAGAGTGTGGATTAATGAGGACACTTTTTAAGAATTACAGTTAGAAGTTCACATTTAAAAGATTTTTAAAAAGATGAATTTATTGAAACTATAAGATCATAAATTTTAGTATTTTCCCTCTAATGCTAAATGTCTTTTATAATAAGGAAAATATGATATAAAATGCAGGTTCTCACCTGGCTTAGCCGTGGTGGCTGGTGTCAGGATATTATAATTAAAAGTTGATGGTTTTGGGACATAGCTTGGCTCCCCATTTGTACCGGGACTCTCTTCTTCTTCCCAGTTTCTGTCTTCCTTTTCTCGTTCTCGAGAACCTTGGTCCCGGTCCCGATTTCGATGGTTCTTTCTGTGGCCATTATTTTTCCTCCTGCCATTATTTCTTTGGCCCTGGCTGCTATTGTTATTGTTGTTGTTGTTATTGTTGTTGCCATTGTTTTGATTGTTGTTTCCGTTTCCCCCTCGCCGACCCTCATGGCGGCCTCCCCCTCTCTCCTCAGACGTCTCTCTTTCTCCTTCACTCTTTTGGAGCTCCTTAAGTATTCTCTTAGGTACTGAAATTAATAATAATATAATAATAATAATAATTGGAATTTATATAGCGCCATTTCCATTCATAAAATGTTCAAAAGCGCTGCAAATTGTCATAGTTTGAGTCATAGTCAACAACGCCTCAATGGGCGCGCCTGAAAAGGTGTGTTTTGAGACACTTCTTGAAGGCCTGACACGATGTAGAGTCCTTCAGGTGTTGTGGAAGCACATTCCATAATCTCGGTGCACTAATGGAGAAAGCGTGATCTCCAAATTTGAGTCTAGTCCGAGGCTCATCCAGAGCAATACAAAGCAATCATAAAGACAATACAATCATGAAATACGTACACCCAGCATAAGGAGAACAATTGCTTGATCTTGATACAAGAAAGAAAGGAATTTGATTGTTTTAATACCTTCTTTAACAACCAAGGCTAGTCAGAATTAAGCAATGGAGCCAAAGCAGAAATAGTCAACTAAAACAATAAATTCCACTAAGTCAATATCAATCGACCAAATACCACAGTTGAGACATGTATCCTATATCCTGTGAAGAGATGAAATATCCTAAAACTGGGTCCTCTTCAATTATTTTCATATTTATGCTTTAATCTTCAGTTTTCATCTCAGAAGTGCCAGAATCCGTATAAAGGGAAGCTTCAGGCATGGATGGGTTAATTGCCAGGCACCCAATACATTCTCACTGTAATCACCGTAATTCTCTGCAAAATTCAAAAAGAATTTTGATCCTGATCCAGAAAAACGAAATTGTTCCCACTATCTATAAAGAATCCTAAGCTAACTCAACGCATGGATTTATCAACCCTGTAATTTGTTTACTGAATTACACAAAAGCCAAACCCACAACATAGGAGATGTTGACCTATCTGTGTGAAGCAGCTCATCTGGAGACCTAGACTGTGGGAATCTCAGCATGCAAATACAATATGACATTCAATGGAATGACAGGCTTTTCAGAATGGCTGTATTGGCCAAAAAAGGCCTGAACATTTTCATGATATGTCTTATCAGGGCTGTCCAAGCCCAAAATGCCTGTAGCAAAATTTGAACTACCTGTAGCAAAATACTTCTACCGTCTGCCACCAGGTGGCGTTTTAATGGTTCAAATTTTATCCACCAGGGGTCATTTAGTTCACAGTTTACACACTAGGGGAAGTTAAATTAATACTATGACATAGCACCAATTGAAATGTATGTTGAAACTTGAAACACTGAATCCACACATAGTACAATATAGGTTATACTTATCACAGATTTGTATATTCAAGGCTGAAGCTTAAGATTCTTCAATATACTGGCACACACTCTATTTCACATATATAGCCAGCTTGAATATTTATAATACAGTCTGATAAGACTCGGCAAGTTTTTTGGTAAGTGAGCATCATCCGAATATAAATAAGAATTGCTCAAGCATAATCTTTTTCAAAAACTATCATCAGCATCCCTAAGTGTATTAGCATATCAAATATTAATGAAATCTGGTCACCGGTTGCAGAGAAATCAGTGAAACAAGTTTTTTGGTAAGTGGGCATCATCAGATTATGAATCAGATATGCTCAAGCATAATCTTTTTCAAAAACTATCATCAGCATCCCTAAGTGTATTAGCATATCAAATATTAATGAAATCTGGTCACCGGTTGCAGAGAAATCAGTGAAACAAGTTTTTTGGTAAGTGGGCATCATCAGATTATGAATCAGATATGCTCAAGCATAATCTTTTTCAAAAACTATCATCAGCATCCCTTAGTGTATTAGCATATCAAATATTAATGAAATCTGGTGACCGGTTGCAGAGAAATTAGTGAAACAAGTTTTTTGGTAAGTGGGCATCATCAGATTATGAATCAGAATTGCTCAAGCAAAATCTTTTTCAAAAACTACATCAGCATCCCTTAGTGTATTAGCATATCAAATATTAATGAAATCTGGTGACCGGTTGCAGAGAAATTAGGTAAACAAGTTTTTTGGTAAGTGAGCATCATCAGATTATGAATAAGAATTGCTCAAGCATCAGCATCCCTAAGTGTATTAGTATATCAAATATTAATGATTTCAGACCTCAAAATTGCCTATAGCATAGAATTAGAAACCTAATTTTCCTCAATAGTCTTTTGTGTTTCTAAACAGTTTACAAAATTGGTTACCAACACGTCTACGAAATACAAGATTTCTAGAGTTGACAAGTTGGTTTTATTAGACTACCTTTGTGGGCACCCCCATACAACGTTTTATTGATATCTAGTGCTCGCCGTCCGAGAAAAATGATGGACAGTGTTTCTTTCTTCTAACAACAACAAAGATACTACAGAAAAAATACACGTCCACTCCACACTGATTTTAAACGAGCAAAAATAATCATAATCACAAACTCACTGACAAAACTGGCTAAACGTAAGTATACATAAACAACTCCGTTTTCGATAGACATTACAGAAATCTTAGTAAAATACGTTCCTTTTCCAAAAATCCAAAATTGAAGGGGTATCTTTTTATTTTCACATTGTCTGTATCATGGCGTCCCTTTGTTTACTGCATGTTTAGTCATGCGCACGACGCCCTGTTTGGTGATCACTTAGTTTTGGTGACCACCGCTAGATGGCGAGCGCATGCATGTTGCAAAATTACCGTGTCGCAACCTTGGCGCAAATATTCTTGTGTCGCATTTTTTGAGGCTGCTGGCGCAAAATTTTGCGACAATGCGACAGCTTGGACAGCCCTGCTTATCCCTTATGCTGCTGGTGGCTATAATTTGGCCTACACAAAATGATGCAAAAAACCTGACAAATGACTGAAACCCTGGCACATAGGTACTCATCTGATAGTAATCAGTGAGAGCTATCCAATGAATACCAACATGACAGGGTTTAGATGGTTTTCAAAATTCCTTGAGCTTTGAATAAAGGTAGCCTTAGCATTGGAAAGGTTAAAAAATCTTTCCAGAATATTCGAACAAGAAATGTTGATCAGAACTCAGTCTAGAAGAACACTCCTTTAAATATTCAACTAGTGCATACTATACTATTTGAATAAGTTTCATAGCAGCAGATTCCACTTTTCAAAGGAAACTTAACTAATCTGTCTAGATTATACCCTTTATCTATGCAAGTATAACATCCAGATACATAAGTTATTAACCATTTCCTTTAAAATATGAAGTTTTTAATTAAAAAAACAATTTAGAAATAAAATAATCCTATCTAAGGACTGGCAAGATCAACTACTAGAGCAATTTATCCAGCTCTTGAAACTAATCTACTTTCAATAAATCTTTACTTCAGCCATTTTGTAGCTGAAGTAAATATCTTTAAATGAAAGAATGCTACCAAAATTATATAAATTTGTGATTATAAACATTATGAATCAAATGGAATTATCGGAATCTCTTGTTCAGGAGACATTCAAATGATATGTAGAAAAAAACTGTTGCCCGAGCATCCCATGAAATCAAACCTGAATGATCTCTGAAGCTGGCCTGGTGACTCAATGCTAAAAAAATTCAATGCGCTCTATCATTTACAACCCTGATTGATCACAATTTCTCTCGGGGTCTGGCATGATACCCTACACCCACCTCGCCCTGCGTAGAACCATTGTCCAGGCCTGAGCCAATCAAATCTCCCACGCAGCACACAAAGCCCACTGAAAGGAAAGCTCGGCGCAGGAATCACTTGATTCATCATTCAGGCAGCCACAGCACAATAAACTTCTTAGTAATTGTCTAAATTTGACAAAAGAGGAGTTTTTCCCATTCTGACTTACTAATTTTGAATGTAAAACACTGGCATTCTTTCTTGTGCAATGCTTGTATGACTCGCCCAAGGAAGGATTCTTTGTAATATGAGCACTGATAAGAATTTGGAGAACTATAATTTTACATTTAGCAAGGCCTCCTGGAGTGTGTTCACACTAAGGCATGATAACATTGAATGCTTCAATGTTCGGATTTCAATCTTATCATAACATCTTGAAATTGTAGGAATTTCTTTACAGTTACATCACAGACTATCTCAAGTTAAGTAGTTTTTCTTAACGTCATTTCTAAAAAGCTTCCCTGTTCATTCATTTCAGGCTTGGCAGGGAGAGAATGATCAATTAGTGACCAAATTAGCCAATAGATGGCAGTGGCATCAACAGCATCCATATGAGATCCTCATATACTTACCTCATACAATGATACAAACTCAGGCCTCTAATTAATATTGTGCAGAGAATACTTTACAAGAAAACTGCAAAAAAAACCTAGATTCATCTAAGGTGCTTTTAAAGGAAACTCAGAGGTAACTGCCATATCATATCTTCTTATAAGTACCTGATACAGTCAAATTAAGGAGGTTAGATGACTTATAAAAGGGTCAGGTTTTTTGCAGCGATAGGGAGCTTTTTCTGATATGAAATCTTTGTGCATTAGAACGATGTTTGGCAAGCCACACACCTGTTTCCAAAGAATGAGGAAATATGCATGTTTAAGGCAATATAAAGTACATTATCATTCAGTTGGTGATTGTGTGCAGGATTGTTTAACTATTTTTAATCAGGGACAGGTCCCAGTTTTACAAAGGCTTTGTGAATCTGGTCTCAGATTATTAGTCTTGATACTTAATTACCACAGGTGTAGATAACATGGAGGTATTTAGGTGTGCCAGGCTGACAACCCCAAAGGTTTTCTCATTAAATGGGATAGTGCAGAGACTATACCTAGTGCATTATTACTGTTGATACTTACCACAAGTGTAGATAACATTGAGGTATTTAGGTGTGCCAGGCTGACAAGGGTCCCCGAAGGTTTTCTCATTAAATGGGATAGTGCAGTGACTATACCTAGTGCATTATTACTGTTGATACTTACCACACGTGTAGATAACATTGAGGTATTTAGGTGTGCCAGGCTGACAAGGGTCCCCAAAGGTTTTCTCATTAGATGGTATAGTGCAGAGACTATACCTAGTGCATTATTACTGCTGATACTTACCACAGGTGTAGATAACATTGAGGTATTTAGGTGTGCCAGGCTGACAAGGGTCCCCGAAGGTTTTCTCATTAAATGGGATAGTGCAGTGACTATACCTAGTGCATTATTACTGTTGATACTTACCACACGTGTAGATAACATTGAGGTATTTAGGTGTGCCAGGCTGACAAGGGTCCCCGAAGGTTTTCTCGTTAGATGGGATAGTGCAGTGACGCTTTCCAAGACATAAGTTCATTACTTCCTCCAACGACGTACTAGACTGGCATTCTGCAAGAAAACAGTAAAGGATGAATTAATTGACAACTATTTGGCAATAATATCTATGCAAGAATGAATAATTGAGGATGTCATACATAACACGCTTACCCCACACATATGTGGACCTATTTCATTTAGACACCTTTGCAACATGGATACCTGTCCAGGTCTGCAGGTTAGACAACTTTAAATATACCTAAGAGAACCTTTTAGATACATTTATGATATCTCTACCTCACAATAAAAGAACAGACATCTCAATCACTGAAATTTTCATCCATGTTTTCATGAATGGCTATGCTCATGCAAAACATACAGTCAAACCTGCTAGAGCAACCACCTCTATTGAGAAACCACCTCTATTAAGAGACCACATTTTCATTTCCCCTGGTCTAACATTATAGTTGAAATAATCCTTCATTAAGAGACCACCTGTGTTAAGAGACCATATTTTGGTCTTCCCTTGGGTGGTTTCTTAATACAGGTTTGACTGTAGTTCCTTTTCTGTAAAAATACAGTGCAATCACTCCATGCTGATTAATTATCATTGAGATAAGTTTCACTTGACTCTTATTATTGATATTTTGATTTGATTTTTCATTCATAGCCTTGGCATTTAATGTTTCAGGTAATATTGTTACCCATGCCACATGAGCAGCTATCTATCTCAGTGGGTGTAAGGTTTCCCGCTAACACTTACTGGGTCCAGCCAACCTCGAAATACAGCGACTCCCAGTCAGAGACAGCAAGTCCAATACTGGCTCGAGTTGCATAGCAATTCAACACCAAACCAAATCATCAATCACGTTTTGTGCCTCTCTCGTTAAGCCAATTCCCCTTTGCTGGGCTCGGAGGTAGCCCGACAAATTCCACCTCCCTCCATCACACCGCCACACCGACAATGGCTAAAGGTCAGAGTCTCAAACCATGCCAGCCACGATCTTCGCTCCTGCATCTGTCTTAGCCTAATGACACCCACGACAGGAAAATTAGACTTAACAAATCGACCAATCCTGAATTATTCACCTACATCCCCCATCAGCTTAACCATCTACCGCAATATCAGAAAACTCATCACAAAAATAACGTTCAAAAGCTGGGTGTTGATAGATATTTGGAATTGAAATGGAAGTTGGTACAAGTAGGCATTTGAAATTGAAATGGATATTCAGAAAATCATGACCAGAAAGATCCCTCAATGAGTGAGCAGAGAAGCTGAAGTGAGTGTTTGAACTCGGCATCATCCATCATGAAGCAAATCAACACATTACCGGCAGCCATGAGACACATTTCAAAGTCAACCCAGATCATTGTCAACAACACCTCTCGTAAACAGATCGATTCTAATCTAATACACCAATCTTTGATGGATTGAAAGCACTGTTATGGACCATGATGATGAGGATAACAGTTGTGGTAGGGGTGGTGATGGAATTTCAGATTTCACAATTTCGTCACTTTTTCTGCCATATTGCGGCTAAGTTGTGACTTATAAGCCAGTTGTAACTGGTGGAGGAAACCAGAGTACCCGGCGAAAACCACTGCCTAACCCCAAGTCACTGGCAACTTTCTTGCATGCCCTAGCCAGGATTTGAACCCAGGCAGTGGTGAGAGACAGCTAGCAGTCAGTGGCAATGCAAGACCGCACAGCCATCAAAGCAGGCCCTGGTGGTGGATGTAATGATGATGATTTTGATAATGATGGTGGTGATAATGATGACAGAGGCAGTGGTGAACCTGATAATGACAAATGTGGCAATGATGATGATAATGATGATGATGATGATGATGATGATGATGATTGAAATGAGGATGGTGATAATAATGATAATGATGATTAACATGAGGATGAAGGCTGAAAAGAAGATAAAGTTGTTGTTTCTGATAATGACCTACTTCTAAATTATTGATAACTGCTCTCACATATTAAACCTCATAACAAAAGATATTGAAAGAAAAAATCAGCTGAACCTCCACTGCAGAAAAAACATTTCAAATAAACAATCTGTTTCAACCTTGAGTTTTATTTGTCCTTTTAATGGCTGCCCCCTATTTCAAATTACAATTCACCCCTGCTGTAAATAAATTAGATATTTTTAACACATTTCATTGAAAAAAACTGCTCACAGCAGATATTCATCCACATAAAAGGTCCTTTTCATACAAGCTATGAGCTCAGTTCATGTTGCATTATAAACATATCTGAGAGAACTACAGTGGACTGCTGGTGAGCTAAGGAAAGACCCACTTGTTCACAAGGTTACCTTTTTTTCAAGCTCGAGGTTATCGTTTTTTCAATGTCTATAATATCACCACATAGAGAATCAGCATATGGAATTTTTGGATTGGTTCATAGCTATTCCTCGAGCAGCACTATTACAGAAGCCCGGAAATTGTCCAATTACATGTGTAACTCTTTATAAGGCTTCAGGACATGATGCTATTTGGCCATGCTGTGCAGAACATAAAGCTCGACTAGGTGTTGGCGGATACACCTAATATACACAAACCACTCCACATGGGTTTAGCATTAACGCTTGCATATCTGCAGCACCTCTAGATTGCCCACTTAAATGAAATTTCTCTAAAATTTCTCTTTATGTAATATATTTGAGGGAAATAAATATCAATCAGAACTAAAACTAAGATTAACCCGTATATGCCTCTAGCACCATGGCTCACAACTTTTGGTTATATTTCCCTTAACCCTAATGCAGGTGGTGGATAATTTGGCCAATACAAAATGATGAAAAAACCCATAAAATGACTGAAACCCTGGTACATGGGTACTCATCTAAGAGTACTTAGTGGTGAGAGCTATCTAATGAATACCAACATAACAGGGTTTTGATGGTTTTCAAAAATCTTTGCATCATGGTCATTCGGACGAAAGTAGCCTCAGCATTGGAAGGTGTAAAAATCATTAAATAATATCGAATGGGAAATTGTTCCTCAGAACTACTAAAACAATGTCATCTAATTGCTGGTAATATGGTTATAAAAGTGAATTCTGCATGGCCTATCTATATGAACATGTGGGTACCTCTAGATCTAGTACTCTAGTATCCAAAATATCCAATAACTCCTCAGGCATCCTTGACTTAATCTCTCTCAACTCTCAAGTGTTCCTCTAACAAGGACCATACATTACCCAGGTAGAGAATAAGAAAATTGCAGAACATCAACACATAAACATTACACTCCAAGCAAAATATTTGGTCAGCAGGAGCAGGTTTCATCCACCAACACATCCTGACCTCCCCAAAAAGTTCATCATGAGAATATATCAAAAACACATGTCTGCAAAAGAGGCCTAGCTGGCTCTACTCCCTATAGGTCAGTCCAAAGGAAACAGATGAAGAGTCAGGAAATAGATGCAGAGGAGGCATGCCAATGAAAGCGGAACCCAGGATCCATTTGTGTGTTCATAGCATTCACTGTTGTTAACTTGTGAATTTCAGATATAGATCTTTAGATATAAGCGAGAATTGATTTTCGCAGAAACTTCTATCAGTAACTATCGGCAACTATCTATCAGTGTAAATAGGGACCATGCCTGTCCATAAGAATACACCCTTATTAACCCTTCCAATGCTAAGGCAACTTCTCATCCAAAGCACATGAACGCAACGATTTTTGAAAACCGTCTAAACCCTGTCATGTTGGTATTCATTAGAAAGCTCTCACTGAGTACTCTCAGATGAGTACCCATATGCCAGGGTTTTTCACCTTTTTGGCATCATTTTGCGTCAGTCTGGGTATTCCCAGCTACATTACTGGTAAGGGCAGTATAAGTATCTGATGACCTTGCCGTCAGAGGATGAATGGGAGAGTTCTTTCCCGTAATTACAGTCGGTCGAGCGCTAGCTGGAGAAAGATGGTATTTTGGTAATTCTAGGCACAATGTATGTAGGTTTTCCCCCAGGCGGACAGGGGAGAGATGCACTTCCGCATGACTTTATTCAAAACATACAGGCGCTGTTTTGACTGCCTATATTTCTGTAAGTCATAACAAAATTCCTGCCAGTGTCATCAATCACCCCTAACCATGTGAGTGCTTAAGATGGAGCCTTATCCTAAAAAAGAGAAGTACCAATAATAAACAAGCACTGGAGATGTATCCTTGTGGATGTATGTCGCTGTGTCAACCAGGTACACATATATATGTTGATTTATTCCACCATGGACTAAAAATAAATAGAATCCATGTTTCGAGAGAGGACCCAAAATAACAGGCCAAACTTAGCTGTTATGTAAAAAAACATAATCTGTCTATTTTTCAAATGTCCAGCAAATGATTTTTCATTCTCTAATAGAAAACATAACAAAAATTGATTGTACCATAATTGATTTAATAAAAATTATATTTTTGCAGATTCAGTGTTGATACTTCCGGAAGTTCCTACATACATGAACTTTATTACATTCTTACAGCCCTTTAATCGTTATAAATACTCAGTTTCCTGTAGATGGGTAAAAACATAAGATGATGTGCAACAAAGTATTATTACGAAAGTAATATATCTTTTATAACACAATTTGAAATTTTTTACAAGGAGAAGATCCATTAAAGATTTCTCCCCAAACATAAGGTCTGGCCACTAAATGAATTAAAACGGCATCTGATACAATAGTGACAAATATAAATCAAAGAGACTGCTTAACCCTGCTGGTGACTAATTTGGCCAATACAAAATGATGCAAAAAACCTGAGAAATGACTAAAACCATGGCACATGGGTACTCATCTGAGAGTACTCAATGAGAGCTGCCCAATGAATACCAACATAACAGGGTTTAGTTGGTTTTCAAAAATGTTTGTATCCTTGTCCTTTGGATGAAAGTAGCCTCAGCATTGGTAGGGTTAAGTGCACTACTGGTAAGTAGATGCTATTTGAACGTGTTTTTTTTAACCTTTGGAATAATGTCCAAAATCCAAAATATTTCAAGGAGAGTTTTACAAAAAGGAATTTTAACCAGAAAAATGTCTCCCAAATAGCCATGCTCATCTGGCAGCTTCAGGAATAAATGGGTTAAAATGATATTTTTTCTCAGGGCTCAGTTTGATAATAATTCCCCTTAACCTCCCATGCAATGCACCCTCCATACCTGAAATCACACCCTGTTCCATAGATAACACCTACCAGCACTTAACCCTTCAATGCTGGGGCTACTTTCCTCCAAAGCACAAGACACAAAGATTTTTGAAAAACGTCTACACCCTATCATGTTGGTATTCATTGGAGAGCTCTTACTGAGTACTCTCAGATGAGTACCCATATGCCAGGGTTTCAGCCATTTTTATTTTTAGGTTTTTTGCATCATTTTGTATTGGCCAAATTAGCTATCAGCAGCATAAAGGTTAAGCCGCCCATGCAATGCACCCTCCATACCTGAAGTCACACCCTGTCCCATAGATAACACCTACCAGCACTTAACCCAGCCAAGTGGGAAATTTGCGGGTGCCCCTGAGCATCCCGAGACTGCTCTGACAGGGTTGGGGTGCCCCCTCCCATAAAAATACCCTACCGCTTCATTACAGTCAGCCGAATGTGGCTTTATGTGCCCCATGCATAGTCAACGGCAAACACAATTTCTGCTGGCAGGAAAACATGCTCTTCATTGAAAGTCTATGAGGGGAACGGAAGAGCATAAAGGGGCCCTTAGCGCCCATCTAATCAACTGCCAACTTGCTTAATTTGCTCTTACATGAAAGTGAGCCCAGACGATGATGTCAGACAGAATTTACAAATAGATGAAATAAGGCTTAGGGAAAATGCTGGAAAAAAAGAGTGACCAATACTAACTGGATATTTTCTTTATTGACGCCAGTCTTTTATTACCACATTTCGTATTTACTGTGTTTCTTTGAGATAGTCAGTATTCTTAACTGATTGTATAAACAGATGCTGTTTTTCGTAAATGGTTATTTCTAACGGAAGGAACAAGCATAACAAATACTGGAACTGAAAGCTTGAATATGAGTTTAAATTATTTGTAAGACGACCATATAGCTATTTTTATAAGAGAAAAATATGTTATAGAATTAATACAATGTCAATGTATTAATGATACAATGCCTTAATAATGTTGTTGAATATTTTATATCAACGCTTCTTGATTAATACTTCTCATTTCAGTTATTAACTTAACTCATGGTATGGGAGTAGGATGGATATAAAATTGGCCTCTCATTTTCCTAAGGACAACACTCCTATTCTAAGCTTTCTATAATTTGTGCCACTCACCCGAAAGCTGCAGTAGCTGAGCTAGCTGCTCCAGCCTCCCACATTCTTTCAGTGGCAGCCCGGAGTGATGGATTTATATGTGTATTCATAAGACACTGCACAATTCACAGCTAATGTTGATTGCTCTAACTCAGGCCAACAAAGGTCCGTTATCTGAATGTGAGCTGTTCCAAACATAAAAAAATCGACGATAATACAAGCTAACTCCAAAAACATCTGGGGACAGTTAGTGTTGAGAAATACAAGCCATCTCTAATCCTAGTGAATGACAGGAAAAACATTTGATCATCTAAGGCTCCCGAGGATTATCTTTAACATGAAAAACATGCCTCTTAGATCCCTCAGGATGGCAGCAATAGTTGGGGAAGAAATCGGAATGAAACATTGCACCAACTGAGCCTTGAAATAAAACAACCTTTATGATGCCTTAGCTGTTAAGGCTTAGAGATTATAATCAGTCTGATCATAGTTTGAGGATGGACTGTTTTCAATGCCATTTAACCAATTCACATATGGATCATATGTGACTGAAATTCAATCGAAAGGTGTTCAACTTGTATGATTTGGCAATCCCCTTTCTTTAAATACATTAAAAAAAATATCTCTTTTTTATGAGGTACCGTATTCGCCGGATTAAGCGCACTGTCTTAAATAAGCCCACCCCCCCCCCCAATTTTTCGCCGATTTTAGCGAGCAGCATGCACCAAAGATCGTCTCCTCATGTTAAATTTCTACTGTTTTAGTAGAACGTGAAGGTATATAGATGCCTGCCATCTTTCGGCCTTTTCTTGTTGCGGGATGTAACACTGCGATCGGCACTCATTGGGGGGGTGCGGTTATACGAATGTTTGACAAAACCACTGCTACAGAAAGATTTCCCAACTTGCGCTTAATTGGGCGAATACGGTATATTCAAATTTGTTGAACTAGTGCAATCAAGAAGTGAATAGGTTAAATGATAAAGAGTATAATTGGCCACAAACTTAAGTTAAGTTGCCATTTCTAAGTATCACAATGTGCAAATTAATTTGCTAGTTGCAAACTATCATGACAGCAAAGGTTTGCTTCATGACAAACTGTTCTTAATTAAATACCTTATCAAATTAAGCTAAGACATTCTGTGTGTAATTCAAATTGATAAGGCCATTTTTCAGATTTCTAGCAAAATTTAAAGGTTTGGTAGGCTTCAAGAAACCAATGAGTAACATCTATAAATACTAATATTTGACATGAAAATTTAGAAAGGTTGTATATGCCACTCATTGAGGCCTACTTCAATGGGGGTAAACCTAAAATCCATGACCTCTGTCTCACACTAGTCCAATTGTACATCAACAGGCCCTTTCTTAAGGACAGCTGCTAGTCCAGATTCAGTTGTTCCTTGTAAAGCAGGAATGCTAGAGAGAAGGCATCAAATATCCAAGAGAATATGTTCAGTGTCGAAAACCACCCCTGAACCTGACCGCATTATGCTGCTGGATACTTGATGACAGAACTCTTTCCCTACTGAATACTGCCACCTCAAATCAACCCTTCCAATGCTAAGGCTACTTTCGTCCTAAGCACAAGAATGCAAATATTTTTGAAAAAGATGTAAACCCAATCATGTTGGTATCCATTGGATAGCTCTCACTGAGTACTCTCAGATGAGTACCCATTTGCCAGGTTTTCAGTCATTTTTCAGGTTTTTTGCCTGATTTTATATTGGCAAAATAGGTGCAGCTGCCTATAGAAAACTAAAGCCAGTTATTTACCATGTCCTGATCAGTATTCACCTTACACCTTAACCCTTCCAATACTACGGCTAATTTCGTCCAAATCACAAGGATGCAAAGTTATTTGAAAACCATTTAAACCCTGTCATGTTGGTATTCATTGGAAAGCTCTCGCTGAGTACTCTCAGATGAGTACCCATGTGCCAGGGTTTCAGTAATTCTTCAGCTTTTTAGCATCATTTTGTATTGGCAAAATTAGTCGACAGCAACAGGAGGGTTAAATCACGCATCACGAAGCACATAAACTCTCCTTTATATAATGTAATTGAGATATCTTAGTAATGGAATCACTCAATATGGCAGTGATAGAAATGAATTCAAAGGTTGAATGATCCTTATCTAACTATTACCTGATATTTCCCCTCTAAGCATGCCATTCCCTTAGCAATCACGGTTAACAGGGATAACACAAAATCCTTCAGTAAGACCCCCAGATCCTCCCTAACATTCCACCTGCAGCAATGAATAGATGAGGCATTTTAACCTTCGTATCTTGACTAACTGTATATGCATGGGGCCAGCGGTCCCTAATTAAGTTGACCTGAGTGGGCTAGTAGGTGACACCTGTAGGCCAGAGTGGAAACCAATACAAACATACCTCAATGGGTAATCTCGCCATAGGTATAGACATGCTGGCTGCTCAGCATAGAGTATGGTGATCCAATGATCCCATAGCATGAATGATCATCATATAACTGGGTACATTACTCCCTCAGAGCAGAATACTGGTTCTACATAAACATACCTGAGTCTAGATGTCTAGGCTGCCATATGTATTTTTCCAGTTGTTTTCTAATATCAGGCACCTAGTTATCAAGGTGGCCTGAGTGGGCAAATTAATTTGCATTTTTCTCATTAGGTGAATCAGTGAAGTACTGATGTCTCTGGGTGAATGGAGGACAGCTAAAGATAGGTGCCATCTATCTGTCATATCTGGTACTACACATCACCACACTCAGGTTGGTCAACTCAGAAGGGAATGGTAACTTTTCAGGGACTAAGAGCCTAGCCAGCCTCCCAGGCAATATTAAAATGTCATCAATATTACTACAATGTCATAATGCCACCATTATACTAGATGGTAAGCTCAGTTTGATGTCTTTATCAAGCTATTGAGGGCAGCACAGTTCTCAGGAGTTGCATTTAGATGTCATCCAACACAGCGTTAGTGGGTCCCTCTTGAGGATATTAAATACTGCATTAAACCTGGACTGAAAACAAATCAGGGCAGATCACTGAGACTTGTAGCAAGTCCAAGGCATAGGCCACCAGCCGCATTGGGATATATACAGCAAGGATAGGAGTTGGAGATGCGGGAAGAAGCAGTCGTGATGACAGCAATGATAGTAACCACCCAGTTAGCGCAGACACCTTATTTATCATAAACGCAGGCTATTCCTGTAGGTATGATTTATGACTCCCTTCAAGGTTATCCATGTGCTGAATGCCAACCACTGGCTCAGGGTCAGAGGTCAATGGATCCAATTATCATAGAACACATGAGTAACTAAATTACAACCATGGCCATATCATTATTCTGCACTTAGCAAGTTAGCAGCATCAATATTGTGCAAGTCTTAAGATGTGGGTGGGCTCGGTTTACCTGCAAATCACCACCTTCCCTGTACATAAACTCAAACTGCAATAGCATACTATGGTTAAAGGAGGAAATGAAAACTATACCAGTACAGTTACTTAAGTTACTGGAAGATTGAATTGAAGGCATGGGTTTAAGTGTTGTATAGACACCAAACTACTTCCATATCTGATTAAACCCTGGAAAATCCAGTTATTTGCCCCACCTTTAATTAGTGAGCTTGGTATTCCAAATCAGAGAGTGTTAACTTTGAGCCTTATAATTGGAATGTTCCTAAATTGTGCATTTGGCTGTTCATCTTCCATCACCATCATCATTGTCATCATAGTTATCACCATTATCATCATCATCATCATCATCATCATCATCTTTATCATCATCATCGTTTATAATACCACTAGCATTAACTTTATCATCATTATCATCATCATCATCATCATCATCATTTATAATACCACTGGCATTACCTGTATCATCATCATCACCATCATCATCATCATCATATCCTCCTCCTCCTCATCATCATTGCCACAAATCTCCTCCTCCTCCTCCTCACCATCATCATCACTGCTACAAATATCACTCTATTCCTCTGTATTTAGCATGATCCTTTCAGCCCAACAGTGTGTCCTGGATTTATATGCAGAGGACCATCATTCAGTGGTAATTGCCCACTTCACCGTACACTTCTAAGCCAAGTTAGGATCAATTGCAACCATGCACAAATTGATTTTCAGATTTCAGCACCAAAGGAGCAACTTATCTACATTCTCGGCACATCTTGAAAGTGGGCTGGCAGTGATTTTGCTGCTGATGTTGGATATGTCCCTGGCATTTCAAGCATTGGTAATGGTAATGGTAGTTGACGGGGCATGGGGCAGTCCGATATATCAGATAGAGTTACATAAATCTCTGCACATTATTTGCTCCCCTGCTCTACATATCACATTAGTAACGCTCTCCTGTTCAGACATCAATACATTATGGACACTATAACTTTACCCAAGACCATAGTCGGAATCGTTGATCTCCTGGTAGTGCAGTTAAAGTGGCTACACTCACATCCAAAGAGAGTCAAATCCGCTGTGAAAGATCATAGTCGGGATGAGAACAACATGTTTTTTTGGGGATGAGATTCTAAAGATCCAGCAAAATACAATAAACCAACCACATTACAACTTAAGGCATCAAGAATAAATGAGCAAAATAAACATTTGCATTCACATAGGTTAAGTTTTCCAAGAGCTAACTGCTGCTGAAATGATGAACCTCTAAAAAGACTTGGTTGGCTACTTTGAACTGAATTTCAAAAATGGTTTTACCTAAATTACTCTAAAAACCTGCAAATTATGAATAATGTAGAGTTACAGACATATTGCGATAGTCTCTTTAAAGTCTCTTTATAATTCCTCAAAGAATCTCTGTGACCTGAGGCAACCATTTGACTGTGTGCATCTGTGTCACGGTTGTCCAATACATTGACAATCCAGAGGTTGTTTGGAGATTTTTAAAAACCTTTTTGCTTAGAGAACCCATAGGGATCAGAGAAACTTTAGGAAAGAACTACGAAATAAAGAATAAAATCACACATTGTTTTGATTGAGATTTCTCCTTTTAAGATGATCAGACCAGAAAACCCTTCAGAAAAAAAAACTCTCTGACTCTCATGGGGCAATACAAGCATGTAGAGGTTAAAGAAGAATAACAATACCAGCTGGATTTTCCATGTGAAATGGAATCCTACAATAAGACCACACACTAAGAATACTTGGAGGGAGATCTGTACATGGCAATGTAGTAAATTTTCAACATACCGTACTTCGAACTGAAGAAAAAGTAACAATGTAAAATTCTTACCTGAATCCACCTCTCTGCGAGCTGGACATTCCAAGTTACCCTTTTGTGACCTGCCAAACATTGCAGAGTAGATAGCTATTCTAAAGGACTTTTTACATCTCAGTACCATATCCTCCCCTTCACACGTCACTCGACTCCGGAACTCATCTGAAGCAAGAAAGAAACAAAGTAAGTTTACCATGATCATCTTCAAGCCAAACAAAGAGGAAATAGTATATCAAAACCCACTTGAACAACTCAATAAAAAGTTATTTCATATATTTAGTGATAAAATGCACATTTTGTGTTTTATTTAATCCAATATATTCATGAGCATTTTGCAAAATGAGCAACAATTCTGCCAAAATGTTTTGGCATTATTAAAACCATCGTTCAGCAACTAAGCCACTGGCGAACCTACCTTAAGCTGAATGTATAAACTAAATATGTACTTCAGATTCAATTTAACTAATATTTGATTTCAAAATATCTTATTTTGCTGCTGACTGATTCTAAGAATTCATTTATCCTTATCCTGATAATGCCCACAAGGATGCTACTGCTCAGAAAATACTTGTCCCTCAAGCACTTGGTCCCTTAAGAGAAATCTTACTCTCAAAATCAATTAGCTATCTTTCAAATGCTCAATTCAATACTGTAAAGTCAATAAGAAATGGAAATGGATATAAACAGGCTCGTCAACAATATTTGAGTATAATAATTGGAATGTATTTGTCTTCTCAGAAGCAGTAACATATCTCTGGTGAATCAAATCCTACATATAGAAATCCAGGCAGGAAATAATTGTACTTTGCCATCCACCCACTTTCATCTACAAGATTATGTGTGGTGCCCTATTACAGCCAAATATTTACCACACCTTAAAAACCTAAAACCTTCTAACATACAGCTTCACGTTTCAGTGATAAGCTTCTCAGAACATCTATATGATTCACATGACTATCAGATGATCTGGACAGCATCAACAGTCAACTAATGGTTTATGTCACAATCACCACTGATTCTCTGAGGTTATTGCGGTGACTAAGGAGTGTCTGGGATAGGACTCTTATCATATAATGACTTTTGGAATTTGGACTTTCATTTGCCGCCCCTTTTTCTGCCAATTATTAAGGCTTTAAAATCATAACTACATTAACTAGCCAGTTGCCATTGTCATGGAAGAAACCAGAATTCAACCTTTACACCATAATGTTCTGAGGGCACAGGCAGCAGCCTAATTGAGAGCTATAGCCGGGAGATGCACTAACATTGATGGATGCCTAATAGTAGAGTATTGTTAGCAGACACACTTTTTGGACACTAAAGGGTGGGCTTTCACCCTTCTGGCATCTCACATGCACCACAACTTAATACATCACTAGGATCTGTGTAATTTGTGCTCATAAAGCAATCAATAAGAAGGTCAGGCATTGTCAAATTAAGTTATATTTATATAAAAGTCTTGATTTTCAAATCATCTTTAATATTTGATTATGATGTAGATTCCACCATGAATATTAAGAATCTATAAATAGCATTTTCATAGCAGAAGCAGTTTGAATGGTGTTTTGCTGATGTAAATAGACATTTTTTCAAATGATAGTTAAATCTCTTATTAAGGAAAGCACTTGAAATCAGATTAACTGGTTATAGTTTGTATGAATATTATAATGTTTTCCATTTAATAGTTTAATGCTGATATTAATATTTAGGTCAAAGAATTTCTCATATTTTTAAGATTTCTTTAAATAGATTGGCTTGGCAGCTAAAAGTTAAAAGCAATCAGTACACACATCAATCTATCAGGAAGATGTATTCCGTAGAGAGAGATCCATTAGGAGCTACAAGAAGTGACTTTTCCAACAGGTAGTTCCTAATGAGTCTTCCGAGTAACCTTCATCCTGTGATGATTCCGAGGCCGTCTCCGAGACCCGAGCGCTGGGGTCGGGTCAGGGGGTCACGATGGCACATTACTGGGTCAAGCTAATTACCAGAGCAGCCAATGGCAGGTAAGATGATACCGCCTCGAGAAAGACAATATTGTAACAAACATAGGCGGGTCAGGAACGAGTAACCAGGCCCGGCAAAAACACACTCCAAGGGAAGATAAGGCTAGCTTTGCTGTCACTAGGTTCCTGTAAATTATGCAGTTAACATGGGTCTCATGGCTTAAAATAACCAGCAGAGATGTTACGATTATTGGCACAACATATTTCTTCACAGCTAAACCAAAGGCATGGTTGTTAAAGGACCATAAACCCATGAAGCTCTCAAATTCACTTGGAAAAAAGATAGGGAGAATTTTTTTTATTGTTTTTGTTCAAACTCAACTGATGTCAAGAGGAATGAAAAAAACTCTTCTCAGAAAAATCAAAAAGGTCTGATACTCCTTATTCAAATATTTTTTCAATATTGCTCTCTTTGACAGATTACATTCAAAATTGTCAGAGCATTTGTGCAATTCAAATGCAAATGTGTTAAGAAAAGAAACTGCTAGCGTACCTATCTTTACTTTTTCACACAGAGATTCTTTTGCTTCTCCTCACAACCTTTAGGTTAGCAGTTGCCTTGATGCAGCAAGGTCCAGGAATAAACTTTCATTTTCCTGAAGATTTTCCTGCGATTATTAGATTACCTTTACCATCGCTACCCACCCTCTCACCATAATGTTCTGAGGGCACAGACAGCCCTCCTAATTGAGAGCTATAGCCAGGAGATGCACTAACATTGATGGATGCTATAGTAGAGTATTGTTAGCAGAAAAGAAACAGTTTCTGGACACATAAGTGTTTTAACACTGGTTTTGCATGTACCAAGTGGCCCAGGTGTAGGAAAAGTATTCTGAAAATATACTTGAAGATGAAAGAGTATCCTAATAGCAGACCAGAAACAATTTGTACATATAACTATCACACTTTGGTTCTTGTAAGCAATAAGTAACCCATGCATACAAGAAATCTTTAGAAAATGAGTTCTAGGAGTACTCTTAGCAACCTTGAAACAACTTGCTGATGTGAAGAGTATTTGTTTATTCCTTACCAAATATAGCTGAGACTTTCCCGAGCTATATTCCCTATGAATTCTAGGCAATTCCCAGCTACATTTTGTAAGAGATGAGTATCCACCAAGACAACAAGGAACATGCATAAAAAGGCATTTTATCAGTTTAAGTAGACCTTAACTCTTGTGCTGCTGATGGCTAATTTGGTCGTTAGAAATGTTGTGAAAAAAGCTGAAAAATTATGGCACCCTAGCAAACGGGCACTCATCTAATAGGACTCAGGAAGAGCTTTCCAATGAATACCAACATAGCAGGGTTTAGATGGTTTTCAAAATTTTCTGCATTCTTGTGCCTTTGATGAATGTAGCCTCAGCATTAAAAGGGTTAAATCATATATAAAAAAGATATATTTGCATCCTGAAGCCATTTTATTTGTAGATGTTTTAAAGAGTTGAGTAATATATCACATATAAAGAGTATGAGCCCTCATACATAAAGACAGTCCCCCTTGACCCATTTTGTACCACTAATTACACACACAGAGAAAAGAAAAATAGGTTTCTTTTCTCCAACCCTTTAAATCTGAAGCTAAATGTAAAATAAATCCAATTCTAGTCAACTCCTCTGACCAGCTTTCTCAACTAATCCTTTCAGTATTCTTTTATTCATTCACTCCCCTTACTTTTTCACACCATGATTAAAACATTTCCCTGAGTTTATATTTTTCCCTCTCCATGATGGATGAGCAAGGGAATGGAATTGGCTTTTAGTATTCCGTGTCAAGTTTTGGTGAATTTAAGGGAGAGGAATCTTTCAGGTAATCAGTCAGCAATAACAGTGGGTCCAAGCCTGCTGATGTATGAAACTGAGATGAGGGGTGAAAACCATGTACCTAATCAATCTCTAAATTAACCTATTCGCGGCAGGTGTCTTCTGGATCTATGATACTTTTATGAATAACTTTGGAATAACTCATAGTTTCACAAAATATTTGTTGGAGAGTTGTTGATTTGATTCATAGCAACATTTCTCCTTGAAATATTTCATGAACAGTAATCTGGTCACAAGTTAATACCAAAATAGTCAGGATATTTCAGTTGCATGAATCGGTTGAGCATAGATTACCACACACAAGCTGTGACCATGACTTAAGCCAGTTAATCTGGAAGTATTTAGAGTTGTGTTTATGGTTACTTTTTCTGCCATAATATCAAGGCTAATTGATGTCAAATAAATGTTGATAGAGGAAATGGGAGTACCTGGGATACTCCAACTAACCCCAAGTCACTGGCATCTTTCTCACATGTCCTGAGCCAATTTTGAACCGAAGACCTTATTGCAGTGATAGAAGATAAGAAGCAAGCAGTTCTAAATGCCTAGACCACTTGACTATCAAAGCTCACTTAGCAGGTAGTCTTGCACAATAGCTAATACATGGCAAACTAAATACATAATTCTATGTTGCCTGTCATATTACATCCATTCTTAAGAAATATCTGGTGTTGTCGGAGCTCTCTCCTAAAGAAAGGGTTATTGACTACACTTCACATTGCTTGAGATAAAAGCGCCAGATAAATTATCTGGGCAGACTCGAAACGACTGGCTCATGCATTAAGTAGGAGGAGAAAAGCCATAACTTACTCGGTCTACATTTGTATGCTACCTCCAGGTACTTCCCAGTTTCCGGACATGGATCCTCACCGAAGACATCCGGACTGGCCTGGATGCGACACTGGCGCTTGTCTTGGCATTTATCCAGTAAAATCTGTAAAATGCAATAAAGATATTAGTGACTGATTGCATGAATCAATAAATATGTATCAGCATGTGTGGGTTGACTAGACTGACCACAACACATATATAATTCAGAGAAGCACATAATTGACAATTTAAGAGTTACTAATAAAAGAAAATCTACGTAATTTGCAAAATGCATAAATTTTAGGAATTCCTATTGAAAAGTATGGGAAATACAAGGATTTTACAAGAATCTAATAGCTGCATTTGGCAAGGAAAACACATTTCTGTATCAAAAATCCTTTGTATGAGTTTCATTTGCAAATTCCTTTAAAAAGTTGGAAAATACAAAGATTTTCTTCAAATTCTTTTACAAAACTTCTCAGCTGCACTTGGCAAGGAAAATGCATTTCTTCTCCAAAATTCCTTTTATGGGTTTCATTTTGGAATCTCTTTAAAAGGCTTGGAAAAAACAGATTTTCCTAGAATTCAAAGCTGCACCTGCCAAGCAAAACAGATATACTTCTTGACCAAAAGTCATTCTATGAGTTTCAACATTAGCACTCATGAACTATGGCAAAATGTCAAGGTAAAGCCAACAGATTGCACCATGAAAATAGCAAATAGCAGAAATATTTGAGGGCAACGTGTCAGTGCTACATGTTCATAATAACTCAAGTTCTGTAGAGCGTTCATCCATTGCAGAGTTTTGCAAGTTTGTTGTCCAGAGAACCCCATGAAATTGCACCATACAGAGGCAAAGAATTTTCTCTAGAACCTGGCAGAAACCGAAATCTTATCATGCACAACAAAGCACCAGCCATCTTTACTTGTAACTTTTGAGTCAAACCAATCTGTTACAAGCCATGTATGATAAGACTTATGTAATCATAAAAGAATATTGTATGATACGTTCATGGACTATTATTCTTATGAAAACCCTGTAGTGGTGCTTTAACAAAGGTAACAGAAACTTCTAGCATTTTCTTAGTATTATTGAAGGAATTCCTGCATATTTCAACTAGATTTGGTAAGGAAAGGGTTAAATACTTCAATGCCAATAAAGAACCTATAACAAGAGTGAACATATAGAGTAATAGTTGAGCTGATTTTGGTTGATTCCTGAACTCAGATGCCCTCCCCCCAGGAGTCAGTCAGCAGTCTACCTGGTCAGTGGCCAAGAAAGTGACACCGAAAGCAACCGTCTATGAAATTGCTGCACCAGACATCCAAACACGTTATGTTGTTGGTGAAAGAGGCCTTCACCTGCAAGCCACATATCTACTACTAGGCCCTCTCCTCCTCATGGGCAGCCAGCCAGAGTCAGTCAACTACTTAAAGCATACACACAGGACCACTTAAAGTATAGCACCCGTTAGAGTGTACACACACAGTATAGAGATCATGACAAGGGCTGGGTGGACTCATAGACACAGGAATGTCAGTTTGAACCCAAACATATGCTATGAATATAAATATAATATATATTTATAGAAAAGTATTCATTTAAAAAATAATTCAAACTGTTAAGAAAAACTTATCGAAAGACTCAAAAGTCTTTATAGACAACTGTGGGCATCACTAACAGGTGGGCAATATTTGAGGAAACTTTGATATGATCTTTTTACACAGGTGGTCATTATCAACAATATCATATTGCCTTTTTAGCAGGTGTGATAGCACAATCAAGTACAATGAAGTATGAACCATTGCCTTCAACAAAATGGAATACTCGGATTGTAATATCCCAATGACATTTGGTTTATCTGTAATCACAATGTTTGACTGAATTGACTAAATAAGGATACAATGTAGAACTTGTTATCATGGAAGGCAATATTCCAAGAAGCATCCATCTGTTAACGATGCATTTTACTAATAGACTCTGAAAGGCCAGTCTCGGTAAGCTTGATTAATTACTGTCTTATCAAAAGTTGGCTATTGGGCTAATTAATATGATGATGGAGAGTAGTGGCATTGTGCCCTGTTTGTAAACATCGCTCCACAAGTATTCAGTGTCAGTCTTAGTGGTAGCTACATCTTACATCAGCTCTTACACTATCTAGGAATGCTCTATCAGGACGATGATGCTGATGATGATGATGATGATGATGATGATGACAATGATGATGATGATGCTGGTGATGATGATGATGTGATGATGATGATGATGATGATGATCATGATCATGATGATGATCATGATCATTGATGATCATGATAATAATGATGATCAAAATTCAATTGTGTTATGATTTAATGAAAAGTATTACAGAGAATTAATAATAAAAGTCAAGGGTGATTATCATTTAGACAAATCAAATATGATACTAATATTGTTATTTCCAAAAATAGTGTATTAACATCATCTTCTTCTCTATTTTCGTTATTCATATGTCAGAGTAAATAATGGTTACAGCACATGAAATAACCTGCCCATTGGAAATTGACTATAGAACAATTATTATAGGAACAACCTATCTCTTGTCTGAGTGGTACATAATGCAGCCAGCTGGCAAATTGACACATCCTGAGAGAGAGCTGCTGCCAGTGCTAGAGCCTGTTAGTGCTATCATCATCCAAGAGGGCTGCAGGGACTGTTTAGAGAGGTGCTGCTGCAGAGATTTCCTAGTTGCCTAACTGTCTGTCATGCTAACACAGGAGTTACATTGCCTTCTATCAGCCTGTTTGTGATACCAATCTTACATAAACATCAGCCACCCCCCTAACACCACCCCCTACTCAGCTACAGCATATGGTGCTCACAACATCTTACTACTCTTAGAGAATAGCAGACAACACACATCTGGATATAGACTAGACACTAGTCCTTCAGAAACAGCAGCACCCCCCCCCCCCCCCCCCCCCCCAACATCACCCCGTACTCAGCTACAGCATACCCTACTCACACAACATCTTTCTACTCTAGAGTATAACAGACAGAACGTGGATGGGTGTAGACTATACACTAGTCCTTCTAAACACCAGCCACCACCCTAATACCACCCCCTAAGTTAGCTTAACCATAGGAATTAATACCAACACTATACTAAAGGTGGCAGCACTAGCATCAAAGGATACACTAAATGCAAGCTGAGGGCGAACTCAGAAAACTGCCCCTGGGCTGAAATCAACTAATGGTAAATTATGGAGAAATACACATCCATGTACAACATGAGAATAGCACACAGCACAGACCAAACCTCGACACTAGACCTAATATGTTAATTTAATTGTATACCTTACCAAACTAAGCTGGAAATTCTTTATCCTTAGGACAATACTTGGGTGATAAAAACATTTCCTAATAAGGCCAAGCAAAGGAATATGTGTGTACCAAGAACAATTCAAATACAATGCTTGGCTCCACTTTAGAAAGGATTATGTGTGTTATTATTGTTCATATCTGCATAGATCTAATAAAAAGGTACAATAAAACCAAATGAAACCTCCCTCTCCATCTAGAGTCTGAGTGTAAGGTTCTATACTGGTACGGTAGAAACAGTAGATGAAAAGTACAATCGAGGCATGCCATTCATATTTGATGAGTTGCTCTGACCTCCACCTACCACCCAGGTAGATTACATGTGTAGGTTGCAGGCTGGATGGTAACCTTGTCTGCCCGGAGAGGGGATAATCAATCACAATACAAGCTACCACAGGGATACCCTTTAAAAATGCAACCTACTAGCCTCCCACACTCTACCCTCTTAAAGGAGCTGTACAGCCAAGGTACCAGAACAATCCCCTTTAAAAATGCTGCCCTACTAGCCTCCCACACTCTACCCTCTCAATGGGGCTGCATAACCAATGTATAAGAGTAATACCCATTTAAAATGCAACCTACTAGCCTCCCACACTCTACCCTCTTAAAGGGGCTGTACAGCCAAGGTACCAGAACAATCCCCTTTTAAAATGCTGCCCTACCAGCCTCCCACACTCTACCCTCTTAAAGGGTCTGTACAATCACAGTGAATAACAGGTGTAAGTCACAGTCTGGATAGAAAGCTTGCCTGAGACTGTTGAGAGTATGATAATCACAGAAAAGAAGTAACAAAGGAATCCCCCTTTGAATAATGCTACCCAACTTCCCTCCTAGTCATCAACCTCCCTCAGGGCGTGATGATGATGACGACCAAGATGATGACAACGATGATGATAATGATGATGATCACAGAACAAGGTATCAGAGGGAATTACCCCCCTTAAAATGGCACTACCTTACTACACTACACATTACCCTCTCCAGGGTGTTAATTCTCTAGTGAGAAAACTAGCCTAAGACTCAGGGACCCTTATAAAACTCAAGTAGGACCCTGCCATGAGAGTACATTACTACTACAGACACTTCAATCTGGCACTGCAGGCTTCTGCCAACAGGTGCTAACACTCTCAGTGAGAGACAGTATCTCTCTTCAGGAACTTTTTATCCTGCCAGTCAAAAGTGGCTTTGTAAAACAAGCACAGGGCGGCAGAGATATATGATGACACTGCTAGCAATGAGCAAAACTTCAAACATTTCTTGACAATGATAGATTTTGAGGAAGCATGTAATCTTGAACTGAACTATTTCTTATTTTGCTCAAATACCAATGTTGAGGTTTGAGTCAAATTGGACCATGGTATCTACCATAAGTGGTTCTGTTTAATTCCAATGCTGCCCTTGATCTAAATAATCGGCTGCAGAATTTAGCAAGGAGACATTCAAAGCATTCTTGAAACTGATGGATCTTGAGGAAGCATGTAGTCTTGAACTTCAATAATTCTCAGTTCCTTTAAATACAGTCTTGAACATGATATTTTTCTTTCCACTCAGATAAAGATGTTAACATTTTCAATTGAATTGGAGCAGATATATATTTCCATTGCTGGTCTTACATTGTTTCCATTAACTTATCATTTACCTCAATAATTTTTTTTTTTAATTGGATTGAAACAGATATACTACCACTGCTGCTCTAACATAGATTCCAAGCTATCCTTTACTTCAATAATCATTTTTCTATCTGAATAAACATTATCCTAGGAATTCCTGGGTCCCATAAGCTACAGAGTCGGTGAGGAAGTTCTGCAGCAGTTTGCGGTGAGAAAAATGCCAGGAGTCACGTGTGAAGTCCATCATGATTAGATGACAGCCTGTTCCAAGCATGTGTTACCCTGCTTCCAGCTATCATACTGCTAGCTGCTAACATCCCTGAGCTCATGAGCTCTCCCTGATAATCACCAAACTACTACTCAGGGCAATAATACCCTTCATCATAAACCACTAAGTCTACTAATGCTGAATAAGACTGCTATGAACAACAATCAGAGAGGGATAATGCTTTGGGAATATTGGTAATTCACTAACTTGTCAATTCACTTGTAGGAATTCTGAAATGGTCATTATAGACAGGTGGTCTCTCCTTATAGGTGACCTTAATAACATTACACATGCATGACTATGGTAATAGCAAGGGACTTGCTATGAGTTTTGATTTGGGAACCTTTTTCTTTTATAATGCAGATAAAGTTTGTAAATTAACCTCATTCCTCATTGATAAGTGCAAGAAATTTCTGAGTGTTCTCATATGCAATGAACTGATACAGTGAGATATATCATCATGGTCAGAAATGACCACATTATCACCCATAATCTTATAAACCCTTCTATGCTGATTGTGACTCTTGGACACTCTTTTCCTTATAAATTAAGTGAGTGATGAGACAATTTAAACAATAGGCCTCTAAGAGATTCAAACATATCAACTTAGTCAAAATAATGCATCACTACCTTTACTTATTATGACAACACAATAGAATTATGTATACACATTCCTTAGGGAAGTGTCACAGGTAATATCTAAAGATGTTCCTGCAGCGATAATCTCAGTATGTGAAAGATCAATCACTTTGTCAGCATTCTCCAATCACCATTTCCTTAAAGGCACTACAGGGTGGTTGCTACATTGTGTCTGGCTTTCTTGATTAATTAAAGAGGATCTTCTAGCCGCCTACGCAGCAGGAACTAACGGTTGTATCATCAACTTCCCCTGCTTCACAATGCAGGAATATGACACCAAGCAGCCAGTTTCTCATTCAAAGAGTGCTTTCTCCAGCCTACAAGAACTAATCAGGGAGATTTTATACCCTAATCTGATTAAACAGGCCATCATGTTGCTTTTCTGTGGAGATGAGAGTTGGCTGAGTACTCTGACAGACCGCAGAGGTGCGGTCAAGCACAGAGCATTCATTTTCAGCAGGAAGGATATTATCATTTCAGCAACCGGCAATCACAGTGCTCAAATAGTCGGGAGCATCTAGAGCTCATCAGCGATGCTTGGAAAAACTCATTGCCGGGGGAAAGGCGAGCGTTGGCGAGAGCGAGAACGAGTGAGAACGAGAGAGAGCGCGGATGAAAACAGTGATATTGATGGCATCAGCGGCCCTTCAGTTCCCTGCTTACAAGTGCCCATCAGCGGCGAGAGCCTGTTCTCCTACATCATAGAGCAGCGGCCTCGCTGAAATCTGGGGATGTCTGCGCCGCTGCCGCTGCCGCTGCCTCAGCCTCCTCCCGGGGCTGCTGCAGCCAATCAGGTGACACTTTAAGGCTTAACCCTTCCAATGCTGAGGGTACTTTCGTCCAAAGCACAAGAACGCAAACATTTTGGAAAAACATCTAAACCCTGTCATGTTGGTATTCATTGGATAGCTCTTGTTGAGTACTTTCAGATGAGTACCCATTTGCCAGGGTTTCAGTCATTTTTCAGGTTTTTTGCATCATTTTGTATTGGCCAAATTAGCCATCAGCAGCATAAGGGTTAAAGGGCAAATGCACCATCATGATGATTTAGGTTCAAAATGTGCCTATATGTGTCACCTTTCAAATAAGACCACCCGCAAGTCTGTCCTCCTCAGCACTCCTCAGATATGGCTTATGAAAGTTAGTAAAAAACTAGCCTGAGTCTGGGTATAGAGGCTGCCATTATCAGAAGTGGTGCTTATGAAGTGACTGCCAGCCCTGCTTCTGATTGGTTGAGAGATATCAGTGGCAGCCACTGATATCTCTCAACCAATCAGAAGCAGCACTGGCAGTCACTTCATACCACTGATTGTGCTTAATTGGGCTTAATTGGCCTGCAATGTCAGCCTCCATGCCCAGACTCAGGCTAGTTTTTTACTAACTTTCATAAGCCATATCTGAGGAGTGCTGAGGAGGACAGACTTGCGGGTGGTCTTATTAGAAAGGTGACACGTATAGGCACATTTTGAACCTAAATCATTATGATGGTGCATTTGCCCTTTAAGCGAGCTGGCTGGCCTCCAAACATGCCTGCTACAGTGTAAGAATCATCACTCAGAGAGAACAGTTCAAATAGGTAACATAGCAGATGCCACTTTTTCATTTGTGGTTATTTTTTAAAGTGCTCCAAATCAAGAAAATACAGCATAATTTATGGTTGGCTTCAGTTTTGAGAAACAAACCTATCTTTTTCACAGTATTAAACCAAGATGTTACTTACAATCATAAATATCATGATAACTGTCTTCAGTTAAAGATATCAACCACAGATAGGTTTCACTCAATACTCTTTGATGAGTACCCACATGCAAGGGTTTCAGTCGTTCTTCTGATTTTTTGCATCATTTTGTATTGGCCCAATTAGCCACAAGCAGCATAAGGGTTAAGCACCCTAACTGAGGCTAGCTAGAGGCTACAGACAGGTTGGCTGGCAATCAATCGAAGGTTAATAGAGTAAGGATGGCCTTGAAACATAAATCATCTTTAGCACCCAAACAGATGCCTCGCCACAAATGCATTCCATCCCATATCCATTCCAGCAGGTTGGGGAATTCCCCTGTCTGTGATCAAGGAAAGGAGGCAGGTCCCAAGACGGACATCCCCACAAGATCCTGATAAGATACCCCACATTTATAATGTCATCTGAAGCATCTAGGGGTAAGTCTCAGCATGGCAGAATTGCTGCGCCGCAGACATAGGGATTCAGGGTCTTTGAGGAAAACCCCATTTAGCCTACCATAGCGTCTCATCTAACCGACACACACCTTCTTTAATTATGTAAAAGCTACATGTGGGAGCAGTATGGGCAAAATATGACAGTTGACGCAACTTGTCCTCAAAGAATATTCTCTAGATCTGAGTAAAATTATAGTTGAACATCTAACCCTACCTACACAGGTATAGCTTAACCGATTGTACTAATGTTATTTTACAGATCATCATAGATTGTTTACACACGCTTCACAGTTTATAGTATAACCATGGCGTAGTGAGCACGAATATACACAAAATCAAAGAGTTGCATCTATACCAACAATCTCCTATTGAGTCAGGTATTTTCCAAGCATCTCTCAAGGATCTATTTACATTTTCATCTTCATTTGGCAAGGAATATGAGGAAGCTACTGACAAAACATAACTTTGAATTACTTGTGAATTCAGCATAAGATTTTTTTTAATCAAACTGATCTTTCAGAAACCTTGAGAAGATTGATATGTGGTCTCACTATCTAAATCAAAATTTATCTAAGAATCTTTTTTCTTTGAAATTCAAGTCTATTTAAGACCATTTTTATAAATTCTGATATTGGTCAGAGCACAGAAGGCCTGAATGCATCAGATGTGTATAATCCCTTACAAAATATAGTTGGGTATATCTTGAGGAATTCTGGGGATAATGTTAGGCAGTGGCAGGATTAACCATGCAATCTCTCTCAGCTACATTTTGTAGGGGGATCCATATACTTCAACTGTGCTGCAGTTGGAAAATATCACCACCAGAACCCAGCTAGTTTCCAGATAGATTTTTAAATGCTCTGGATTATCTCAAGTGGTTGAGTCATGTGATGTTTCGCAGCATTGAAAATAAGTCTGAAGCTTCCCAGATGAAGTATCTCAGTATGATATCAAATAATTAAATCAGTGGTTCACCAAGAAAATAGGATAGCATGGCCTGGCTTATCTCCTGTGGTTGAGTCACCTGTTTAATGCTACATAATCCTGTTAGTTTCATTGCCCTGTGAGCCCGGGTCTCAACCCTCTATCAGGGTTTGCTCATAATGCTAGATGATCCTGTGAGTTTCATTGCCCAGCTGTGAGTCTGAGGTCTCAACCCTCTTCCAGGGTTTGCTGGTTATAATGTTACATAATCCTGTTAGTTTCATTGCCCTGTGAGCCTGGGTCTCAACCCTCTACCAGGGTTTGCTGGTCATAATGCTACATAATCATGTTAGTTTCATTGCCCTGTGAGCCTGGGTCTCAACCCTCTTCCAGGGTTTGCTGGTTATAATGCTACATAATCCTGTTAGTTTCATTGCCCTGTGAGCCTGGGTCTCAACCCTCTACCAGGGTTTGCTGGTTATAATGTTACATAATCCTGTTAGTTTCATTGCCATGTAAGCCCGGGTCTCAACCCTCTATCAGGGTTTGCTCATAATGCTAGATGATCCAGTTAGTTTCATTGCCCAGCTGCGAGTCTGAGGTCTGTAGCCTCTACCAGGGTTTGCTGGTTACAATGTACCATATGAAAGCATCTGCTATGAAGTCTTATATCTGAAAGTAGGCACAGGTGGTATTAAGTTTTGAAAAGACGACTTCCACACTAACCTAAGAATTAGAAGTTCAATAACCATATTTACCCTGTTTATATTTCACTATGACCATGTGTGCAAGTATCTCACATGGTCAAGAAGTCTTCACACTAGGCAGAGCATGCAAGCAGAGCTCTGTCTGAGTACATCAGGGAACAGGACAGAGACAGAACTGTCTGGATACCTGGTGCTATCTAAAGGTGATCACTAGTTTTACATGAGCAAATGTGACCTCTCAGAAAAATAACAGGTTCTCCTACTGTATGTTATATTTTTGCAAGGAGAACTATTAGATAACTTCTCAGTGATGTGGCAATATTGGGTTAGCTTAAAATTGTTACTACAAGTGTCTAGAAGGGAGCAATGCCACAATAAATTTCCTTGTTTCTTCAGACACAACATGCGCATAGTTACCCTGTATAAACAAGGCTATAATATGAATAAGTAGCTGTAGGGCAGAGATAGATATCTGTTATCAGGACACATCCATACACAGATCCTGCCTGCCTGGCGCATGGCCATTCTGCATCAGGGGAGAGAGAAATTAACCACCCACTGAGACAGCGCAAAAAGCCCCTGCTGACCACAACCGAAACCTAGCCTCGGGCAGGCTAACATTGGCTGGGGTCCAGGCCAGACTGACAGGAGACCTGGAGCAAGAAATCTTTCTTATGTCATGGCTTAGGGACGATAAGGAAAGAGATAACTAATGCCAAATAAAACAGTTAGAAGCTATTCATAGGCGGCTGAGCATACCGTCATCAGATATGGACTACTCCATCCTACATAAGATTTTGAGTAATTAATGTGTACCCGTACCCAACACTTTTTAATAATTACAACTTTTATGGGTTGAGGATGGCCAATGTTTTATGGAAATACTGACAAAGCAGAGTTATAGTTGTCTATACTTTGTGAAATAGCTACCAGTGATGACTCCAGGCTGGTCCTTATTTCCCGATACTTATTTATCAAAATAATTATAGTGGCCCAAATTCCAAGGGTGGTCTAAATTTCCGAGAATTTACGGTAGTTGGAAATATGGATACTGCCTGTACAACCTCCTTACGCGGTTATTGTATGAACTAAATGACCAATAGTAGGCCATATTCCCTTCTGTGGGTGTAAGCATTTATTCATATATGAGGCCACTCCAATTTATTTACTTGTCTTACATGCTCAGGAGGTAGGAGATGAGCCATTTTGGAATAAAAAAAGTTGAAAAGTGTGACTTTTTTTTTTTTTTTTTTTTTTTCGAGTCTGACGACTAGGACTGGTAGCAATATGTTTCTACCAGCCTATTTTCGACTAAATAAAATCAATCAATCTATTAATCCCTGTAACCTGAAGGGTGGGAGGTATACCCCCTCAAGTCTGAGGCTCTACTACAGCAATGATAGCTTCCTGTAGTTGATTGAATCACACTTACAAAGAATATTCTTAAAACTTGCACTTTTTTTTTTTTTTTTGGAGTCTGACAGAAAATTTCAAAACCACTTTCGTCCGTAAGACACCAAAGATGCCTTTTTTTCCATTTTTTTTGGAGTCTGACAGGATTTTCTTTCCAAAAAAGGCTTGTAAGACAAGTAATTAAATTGGAGTGGCCTGATATGGTAAAGCGCAGTAGTGCCTAGTAGCTAGGCTAGCTGTGAGAGTGAGTAATGGGCAGTAGTAGCAGGAGGATTAATGTAACTTCAGCCATGTGTCCTCAGCAAGTGTCCTCCACAACAGGTGCAGTCCAGGTCAACTGCTGCCTAATTTGTCATGTTCCTGATAGCTAGAACCTCAGAGCTCAGAGCCAACGCTATCTGATAACGGCCAAACCTGGATTAAAACAGCATCTACCACCAAACACAGGCCCTGTCAAACCACTAGTCAAAGATGCTGTGTGTGTTTTTTCGAACCTTTCCCATCCCATGAAATAGCACAATGGAATAAGATATCATGAATGATGCTTGTCAAAAAGCATTCCTCCTGGTAAGCAATGGAAATTAATCTTAGTTTCACAATGATTCTTTACTTATTTCTTAAAATTTAAACAAATGTATGACATGGTACTTTAGTTTCACAATGATTCTTTACTTATTTCTAAAACTTTAAACAACTGTATGACTTTGTACTTTATATTCAATGTACATTTATTGTCACAGAGTGAATCTGCCTGTCACTCCCTTCCACCCCTCCCCTAATGTAATGAATACTGCCTGAATTCTTTGGGTACTGGCAAAATATTGTATTGACAGTAGCTAAATTGTATGAATTTGGTTCTAATAGTACCGGCAGGAAGCTTAGACTATTCTAAAGTTCCTGGTACCGGCTAATAATTATGATAGTTTACACATACAAAAAACTCAAAATGAACTGATAGAATTCTAACGCTAATGTAAAATATAAATTTGCAAGTAAAAAAAGAAAATAGAAGAAACTCAGCAAATTCAAGTTTTAAGCTGAAACTGCGCAACCATTCTTTGGAAGAGCTAATTGACTGACAGAGAGGAACTCAATCCAATTATCAGACTAAAAGTTGCCTATGGTAATGGCATTCATGTATTACTAATGATATCTTGTACATCAAGCCAATAATGACATCCTCTGTAAACATGTGTGGACACAGAAAATGGCAATGATCTATCCAATCATACCAAAATGCCTTGTAGACATCATTATACATACTGATGGCATTATATGAAGAATATGGACTACACAAGACAATAATCAAAGACCTTGTCAGACCATTTTCGTACTTAGAGTAGACATAGGTCACTTTTGCATGATAGATGATTTTAAAGAGATACAACCACTTTTAGCAAAATGCATCACATAATATCAGAACTAATTTTCTTATAGTCATTTGGTTTTCCTCTTAGGTGGCAGACCCTTACTACACAAGACAATATTGTACAGACTTTGTCAGACCATTTTGGCACTCCACAGAGCCAATTAGGTTAACTTTGCACAACACAGGTAATAATGATAGGTTACAATCACGAAGAGAATATCATGTCTTAATTTGGATGATCAATGATTTGGTCTTCCTCATAGCAGGAAAACTATAAAGAGTAATTGTTAGATTAGTTTGACGAGACTTTCTTGGATCATTTTTGCAATTCAAGCAGGCATGGGTCAACTTTGCACAACAGGTAATTTTGGGAAGTCGCACTCACTGGGAGCATACACTAGCGCAATATGGATATTACAAATTCTTTGCCAATCCCAGCCATCCCTGCAGACCATGCACACAGCTGATCCCAAATGTAACCTCTAGATTAAGATCATCACCCATTGTCAGTCTGAGGTATGATAAGAGCCAGAGCAAAGACACAGACTCCAGTGCCTGGAATCAGCTATTCTGCAAACAGTCTTTGATCGCTCATGCAAACAGAGAGAGCAGCCATTTTACTGATTCCATTTCCTCTCGCGGCTCTCATGTTTTAGCCTAGGTAATACAGCTGTGCAATATGAACGTGTTGCGCCTTGGGGAAGGTAGGCAAGAGGACTCTACTTGCCGGAGGTGTACCATAGAATGAATGCATTGTAAGGAAAAAACTGCCATTGTTAATCAATGATGTCTCCTAGCCAAGTGATGGAAATGTGATGGTGGTTTACAGAAGAACAGAATGGAACTGAGACACCAACATCAAAGCTATGTGTAAATAGCTGCTCCAGGGGTAAATTTTTGTATGGTTGCAGGTTTTTCGAACTCAAAAATATTTGGACGAGGAAAAGGCTGGTAACTTAACACACCTCCTAGATTTGAGATTTGATAAGACAATGCCACTTTGGGAATTCTAGACTGGAACATATTTTGTATGTGGGCTATGATTTCAATGTAAATATGCTCATCATAACCTTAACCTTATTCAACTAAGTAGACCCAGGAAAAAACAGGGTTTCTTAGAAGTGACAACATTTGTTAGGCTTAGGCCACTCCAATTTAATTACTTGTCTTACAAGCTTTTTTTGGAAAAAAAATCCTGTCAGACTCCAAAAAAAAAGAAGAAAAAAGTCGACTTTGGTGTCTTACGGACGAAAGTGGTTTGGAAATTTTCTGTCAGACTCCAAAAAAAAAAAAAAAAAAAGTGCTAGATTTAAGAATATTCATTGTTAGGGTGATTCAATCAACTTCAGGAGTTAATAAATGCTGTAGTAGAGCCTCATATTTGAGGATGTATATCTCCCACCCATAAGGTTACAGGGATTAATTGATTTTGATTGATTTTATTTAGTTAAGAATAGGCTGTTAGAAACATCTCGCTACCAGTTCTAGTCAGCAGACTCTAAAAAAAATTTAAAAAATTAAAAAAAAAACATTTTTCAACTTTTTTTTTATTCCAAAATGGCTCATTTCCTACCTCCTGAGCATGTAAGACAAGTAATTAAATTGGAGTGGCCTTAGTGATTAAGAAAAAAATATGGTAAAATTATTCCCATTTTTACAACAGCAAATCCTTACCTTTAAAATAAATGCAAAAGCTAAATGAACCAACCAGTCTCCAAGCCATCCAATAGTCTAACTTATCAATATTCAAAGCCTGTTAAAAACAAGCAGTGAAGTAATTGATTAGTGCGGCCTGACAGTGAAACAGGTGTGTTTGAGTGAAGAGGAGCCTTGATTAATGTCTCTCTCTGCTCCAGTAACATCATTTCTCCTCCTCTCTCCCACAGGTCTAGACTATCGGCTTGCTAATAGCCCTAGCATGACACACCTGTGTTCCCACAAGATGCCACATGTGGTGAGTCCCAACGCTGATAATGGAGTCATCAGCATCTTTCTTATAATAACACCTGAGAGCAACTCCAAGTGTTAACCCATTAATGCTTAAGGGTTTATCCAGTAAAAATATCGTCTGGATCTTTAAACCTTTTGACAATAACTTTGAAAATTAGAATGATTTTACAAAACATTTGAAGGAGAGTTTTAGGTAATGTTCTGATTAACATTTCTCCATCAAATATTTTCCGTACTTTGCTTTTGCCTGCGATATTTCATCGAAATTGTACGGCTGCTTTTGGCCGCTGTGAGCATTAATGGGTTAATTTTGTTATGAATATTCAGGATTTTTCACCACCGTTTCTGGATCTACTGGAGTTTTTTGTTTACCCCAACATGCATAATGACTCCTAAGAGCACACCAGAGTTTAATATAATTAATCAAGATATTTAATTTTTACTGGATTTTGCTGTTGTTATTGCTGTTATTGTTGTTGCTCTGATTGTTGTTGGTGGTGTTTAAGGATTGTTTTATTTTATCTGAACATGTAACACTTCTTTTAAAGAATAACTTAGGAAAAGAATATGACTACACAAAATATTTGAATTTGAGGAGAGTTGTTCGGTTCTGATTAACATTTCTATGAATACAAATTTTCAAAGGTACTTAGATCAAAAGAATATCCCCATAATAGTCATGCCCTTTCACAGTGCTTCAGGTTAGAATGGTTAACAATAATACTTCAAGCCTGTGTCACTTACTCTACTGACACCTGAATATAATGAGAGCATTTAGCAGAATGAACCTGAGGTGGCACATCCCCTTAAACCTTCCTCTTACAACTTATTGTGCAATATGAGAAGAAAAAGATGTGTCACACAGATAATGGATTACATGAACTTCTATCCACCCAAGCCTGGAGCCTTAACAGTTTAACACTATACAACTCTTAGCATAGAATAATAGATTGAGTAATAAAACTGGTGGCACATTGCTTTCTTACAACAACCCTTGCCAAATGTAGCTAACACTTCCCAGGAAATCTTGCCTGTTTCAAGTATTACTTAAGACTGCATTCCTTTCTTATGTACAGATATATCTCTTAACCCTTATGCTGCTAGTGGCTAATTATGTGGCCAATACAAAATGATGCAAAAATCAACAACAGAAAAATGACTGAAACCCTGGCACATGGGTACTCACCTGAGAGTACTCAGCGAGACCTATCAAAGAATACCAACATGAAAGGGTTTAGATGTTTTTTTCAAATATCTTTGCATCCTTGTTTTTTGGAAGAAAGTAGCCTCAGCATTGGGAGGGTTAAATTATCACTACATTCTTTGTAGAAAGAACATGTTACCAAATGATAATAAGTTTAGAGCTGTCCTACATATATTTCTTTTAGATCTGATCTTTGCCCATACCAAAACAGTAGTATATCTGTCATCTATCATCAGAGCCAATGACCAGAACAGAGCGTAAAGAAATATGATGCCATGGACAATACAAGGAAGGGAAGGAGATATGAAGTTCCTGACTCTACGTCAAAGGCGATACAGTATGTTATATTGTGCTATTGTTACTCTGATACATTGTAATCAAGATTTATAACAATACTAAACATGCCTGAGTGGCAACTTTGTTGTCTGCTACAAAAGTGATTAGCTGAATAGTGCAATTAATGCAAAATGACATGTGGAAAAGCCTTTGTGATTTCCGCATCATTAAATTCATTTACAATATAAAAGATCAATAACTTTTTGATAAACAGGAGTCATTATGTAAGAAACCACTCCTAAAACCTCACCCTAGTAATCAAAATGGAAGAGGGCTTTGACATAAAATTCCAGTCTATCTGGTCATACACTGACATTCTTGGAATGGATAAAATTGAAAATCCTCTTTACACCTATACATACTGAGAACAAAAGGAGTAATAAGTAAGTATTTGGCATCAGTTAGAACATTTGCTAGCTATCTGTTATACTATATGCAATGATGCAAAGATATACTAGGAGTTGATTTTGAAAAAAGCAGCATGATACATATCTAGGACTTTGATCCAATTCTCTGGTTGAAGTTGTGCAATAATTGATTCCCAGGCTGTGAGAGTATGGGTGAGTGCACACTACCCAGAGGCCTCAATTATGCTAGCTCTGTAAATCCCATTCCACTAAGTAGCTGGGGGTCATCGCTCTTAAAAGGCATTTTTTATTTCCTTCTAGGGGGTCACTGTTAACCCTCTAATTCCTCATGTTGTTTGAAAAGAGTATATCATCCATTTTCAGTACTAAATACAACTCTGAAAAGTTGATACATTTTGCAAAAAATGAGGTAATCTCACATTTTCATCTTCATAACTTAAGTGATTTGAAAGGTAAGCATTAATGTGAAACAACATGAAAAGCGAAGTTGATCTAGACAAATAAGAGAACAAGTTTCACAGGCTTTCACAAAATGATATTTACTACTTAATATGCATGCATCAGAACATTTGTGAAATCATGCAATGGAGTATGTGAAACAGTTTAACTTATTATTCACTTCAAATAATAATATAGATATATCATTGTAATTACTGATCAGGACAAAAAGCCTGTCAGATCATTTAAGTGGGATCGGGTGTGAAAGTGTTCAGATGAAATTTCTTTTCACATAATTCACTGCACGTCAACTGTACAATTGCATGAGTACAGCATTGCCAGAGGAGGAGTGGCTGCTATATTTCCTGCTCCAGATCCCTCTGACCTTTTCCCCTACAAACCTGCAAGCATCCCTCCCCCACTCTCAATACTCGCACTACTCTCTACTCTCTCAGGGTAGAAGTGGGCCAGCTTAACACACTCAGGCTCAGATTAACCACCAAGATAGTCGTCTGCACAAAATAATATTTTTGAAATAAGTTAAATATGGAGCATACATTCAAAAAATATTTGAAGGGTATTTGAAGGAAACATTGTAATTAACATCTCTCCTTCAATAATTTTTATTAAAATGCTTCTGTATGAAAGTAATTAGCAAATTACAAAATGAATTAGTCAGGCCTTTTTCTACCGCTGCAGGATTTAATGTGTTAAGCTTTGGGAAAGGCTGGCCGTCATCATTAATGTGTTTGATCTGAACTTCAGCATAGACCACCTGCCTAGAGAAGAAATTCTCCCAAGTCATTAGAAAGAGTGCATGTAGAAGCAATTTACTGATGGAGAAGGGAATGCAGACCCTAATGTTCCAAGGCATTTTTAATTGTTGGTCAAACACAATAGAGCAATTTGTGTCACACCTAATGTCAATGCCAATTAACATGCATGTATTCATAACAACAATAACAATTCTTAACCATATAGTCAGCCAATAATGTGGAAAAATCAATAGGATCAACAATGGAATGATGATTTAACCCATTCACACTCAGAGTTACTCTAGAAAGTATCGTCTGCTACCCTCATACTTTTGGAAATTTCAAAAAATATTTGAAGGAGAGTTGTTGGTTGGCTTCTGATCAACACTTCCCCTTCAAATGTTTTCCAGGAAATGTGTTTGCAAGTAAAATAATTCAAAAATCGTCAGGCCTGTTTTGGCTGCTCTGATTGTTAATGGGTTAAACAAGAATGACTAATTACATAATCAGCCAACAAGATTATTTTTGTCAGGCAATGAGTAACAGACAGGAAACGTGAAGCATTAAATCTAAATTGCATTCCATACCTTTTGTGAAAACTAAGTTATGGATACAAATGTACATTCAATAAAAAATATTACAAACAAATTAAAATTCTTTGCAAAATACTTTGCCATAGCCCTAGCAAATCTATGACCTTTTAACAGCACTATCAAACCTATCCACTTTCATCTAGAACCCAAGGGCTGGGGTACCATCATGATGTTGTATACTGTCAGGGCCACAGGGAAGATTGTTTGACTGTGTTAATATTATTATTATCATTATAGTAAATATTCCTATAATTGGAATGTTTTTGTAGTCTTTGGCAAATTTGATATTCACAGAAATAATATTTGTGTGAGTCATTTATTTATTAGATAGTCTACGTCACTGACAATTTCACTTTTAGTTTCACCTCACATACTCAAAAATATCACTACCAGAGATAACATCCCTGCCAGTTTCACTTTTAAGCCTCCCACACATCGAAAAATGTCGCTACAAGAGATAATTAGCTACCCAATTATATCCTGCTAAATCTTGTGGACTGCAAGTTGTAATCGGATTTCAACAAGACAATGATGCAAATGCGAGCACACATTTTATGTCCAACTTTTCCCCCCAGATGTTCATACAGCTGTAGTAACAAGCAGCAAAAGTTCAAGCCTTGCTCTTTTTATCTATCATTTAATCCATTCCTCTCCAATGGTTGTCCTAGTAATTAAGGACTTCATATAACATCGTCCCTGAATCATCTACATTGAACTGCAATATTAAAAGATTATGCATATTAAACAAATAATTATAAGCCTGGAATCAATGTCAAATTGAACCATGGTATTCATAATCAGAATTCATAATGAACTGCTGACAGGGGTGAAGATCATCCTCATTAAAATAGCCTACGAGCTAGCCTAGTTTTGGCTTTAATGAGATACAAATCAGATTCAGTTTTAGCCATAAATGAGCTGCCAATATTGAAATTCAAATCATCTAAGGGCTTAGCTATGTTTGGCTAACATATAAACAGGCATATGTTTCTCAGACAGAGGTAAATACCTGAAGTATCAACAAATGATGCCATAACTATTCACGAAAGGGCAGCACCTTTGCCATGGTCAAAACTAGAGCTCGGCCAGACTAGCTCCCCCTTGAGGATAAAACAGAACAAACATTATGATGAAATTATCACAATGATGAGAGTTGGGTTTCGGAGCTGGGAGATAAAGATAATAGGTCAGAGACTTGTAGCTAGTCTAAAATGACCCTGAGGTCTTTCCACACATCATCCAAGTCTTCATCATAAAACCGCAGATTGCAGCATAGATCAGCAATAGTAAACTCTCCAGTGCAGTGTGGATAATTACACATTAGCAGGATGCTGCTGCTGCCGGAGGAGGAGGAAAGTGCCCCATGAGAGACAAAGGCAATTAGATAATCTCAGCTCATCCCACATACGGCCTGATGGCATTAGCGACAAGATGCAGTGAGCAGTATCGAATCAGGCCGGGAAGGAGGGGACGGGAGAAGCACATCAGCAGGCCATGATTTGGTTTGCACTGACAAAGAGGACAGAGATAAATGCATTCTTTCCAAAGCTGGCAGCAAGTTGCATTAAGCAGGGTCTGGCACTGGTGAACCATTGCCAGGATATTCTCCTTCACACACTGTCTAATGTATAATGCACGAAGACAGATGGACGCTTTACGCCATTGCTAGGTCCACTTTGTCATGGCGAGTGTAGAAACACAAGAACATTAGGCGGACAGGTAATAGGGTTCAGTGTTCACTTGAGAATATGCTAACAACATAAAGAGCCCTGGCTTGACAAAGGTCAGGATGACACTTCCGGAGTATCGTGTTTAAGCCCACAAGGTCATCCAATCAGGTTCAAGGATACCACCCCTTTTAAAGAGTGTAGCATCGATTGTACAGGTACTTTCACTAAAATCCCGTTTCCTTTCTTTGCAGTATCAAGTTTTAACTCACACAGCATGCTTAAACTATACATATTTATTTGTGAACATCATGACAATATGTTGATATTAAGACAATCGAGATGAAGATAACTCTATTTACAATATAGGCACGAGAAAGTTTGAAGCAAAAATTTGAACCATAAAAATGATCCCAATATCGTAGTTTAACTTTTTCACCCACTCTTTAGTCCATACAGAGATGATATCTGTAAATATTTCTCCTATTAGCAACATGCATAACAGAGATGAACATTAGGTTCATTTTTATCTACCCGTAGGAAAAAGTAATTTCAGCCCAACATGCTTTGCCTATATAGGAACATTCCAGCCAGCAATCTAGCAGTGCATTTCCATGTTCTCCTATTGATAAGGTCACGCCCACAATCAACTGAACAGTGCAAAATGGCAGGCCAACCTCATCCACTACAATAGGAGCTAGTGGATCGGGCAGACAACTGGCAGTGGCCTTGAAGAGGCTATGATGAGAGTTGGGTTTCGGAGCAGGGAGATAAACGTGGCGGGATGGGGTAAGGAGTTGACCCCTGAGGATAGGGATCAGGAGGCAGGCACAGAGGAACAATAACAATGGTAATTATGAGGAGAACAGAGGGAAGAAAGGAGCGCCCACAAACCTAACCACATGAGGAATGCTGATAACTCACGCACACTCCAGGCTATCCCGGCTCACACAACTCAAAACCCATACATCAAAAGCAAAGAAACGCATTACTCAAAAATCAAACATTGCTAGAATTCCCATGGATATTTCTTGAATAAGTAAGAGCTATATTAGCTGAAACCAGTTCTATTCCTTCTGCAAAAATACTTAGCCGTGAATATTAAGAAATTCTTGAAATAATGCTCTTCTGTCTATGATAATGGATTTCCTTTTCAATAGCTAGTTGTTAATACCGGGAGGTTGCTAATTGGAGGTGATGCTTATAGGGTTATTGGTATAGATGTTGGTGCAACCAGCCATACAGGGCAAGTAGACCCGTTCATGCATGTAGTGTCCAAAAAAGACTATTTCTGCTGATTCTTTCCATAACAAAGCATGTTTTGGAAATAATAGGAGAAAATGGTAGATATCAATTCAAGCAAAACTCCATATGTCACACAAGCTCAGTTTTATCCTTCAGTGTGCATTAACCATATCAATACAGACCAAGTTTGTGAGGTGGGGATTTCTGGTGCCACAAGCTCTACAAGGCAGTTAGAACTTGACATATTAACATTATAGCATTGCTGGACCCTGTTAATCTTATTGCATGTGCTATTACTCTGAGAAACTGAGGTTTGATCATTCAGTATTCAGTACAGGAAGTCAGGGGAGTGAATGAATGTCTTAGGAAAAATCATCGGTCTTCTTCACCTGCCCACCCACATGTCTGGAACTCCGCTCCTTCCTCCTCCTCTCCCTCCTCCTACTCCGGCCGCTGACGACGCTGATTACGTGCTCCCACCTTGTAACCATTATTCCCAGACATCACAGCCGCGAGCGCGCCAGGAATCAGCCAGCCCCCAGGCAGGCAGTGAGCACACTCTCGAGTCTGCACTAAACCAACTCTGAGGGCCGCACTGCTGGTATACACTGCTAATGTGTTGGTCTAGGCTAATTACCACAGGCTGACATTGAATCATCACCCCTAAGCCGGGTAGCTGTGAGTCGGAGAGCAGGGGAGATAATCTCTTACGCAGTCATCTTGCTGCCGCAGGGGTTACAGGTTCAAACTCCTCGGTCAGTCACCATACCCACACTCCTACCAGTAAATAAGCAGAGGTGATCTCCTATGCACATCTAACTACAGGGGCTATGGGTTCAAACTCCTAATGTGGGCTAACCTATCGGTCAGTCACCATACCCACACTCCTAGTCTACCCAGTAAATAACCAGAGGTGATCTCCTATGCACATCTAAATCTAACTACAGGGGTTACAGGTTCAAATCATTGATGTGGAGTTAACCCATCAGTCAGTCACCATATCCACACTCCTGGTCTACCCAGTAAATAACCAGAGGTGATCTCCTATGCACATCTAGCTACAGTAGGTCTATAGGTTCAAACTCCTTATGTGGGTTAATCCATCGGTCAGTCACCATACCCACACTCCTAGCCTACCCAGTAAATAACCAGAGGTGATCTCCTATACACATCTAAATCTAACTACAGGGGTTACAGGTTCAAATCATTAATGTGGAGTTAACCCATCGGTCAGTCACCATACCCACACTCCTGGTCTACCCAGTAAATAACCAGAGGTGTGCTCCCATGCACATCTAGCTACAGTAGGTCTATAGGTTCAAACTCCTTATGTGGGTTAATCCATCGGTCAGTCACCATACCCACACTCCTAGCCTACCCAGTAAATAACCAGAGGTGATCTCCTATACACATCTAAATCTAACTACAGGGGTTACAGGTTCAAATCATTAATGTGGAGTTAACCCATCGGTCAGTCACCATACCCACACTCCTAGCCTACCCAGTAAATAACCAGAGGTGATCTCCTATACACATCTAAATCTAACTACAGGGGTTACAGGTTCAAATCATTAATGTGGAGTTAACCCATCGGTCAGTCACCATACCCACACTCCTAGCCTACCCAGTAAACAACCAGAGGTGATCTTCTATGAACACCCAACTACAGGGACTATAGGTTCAAAACTCCTAATGTGGGCTAACCCATCGGTCAGTCACCCAGTAAATAACCAGAGGGGATCTTCTATGGACATCCAACTACAGGGGCTTTATGGATTCAAACTCCTAATGTGGAGTTAACACATGATTGGTCACCAAGATCCAATTATTAGTGTATGGTATCCCATCAGTCTCTAGACCTTGACTGGATAGTTACTCTGTCTCTGTAAGTTAATTACCCAACATATTGTTTAGTACCTATTTCACATTAGCCAATGACAAAGATTCAAATGATTGCAACTTTCGCTATTAACTTAGGGTCAACCAGTGCATTGAAAATCCGATTGAAAGAATTCAATTTGAAGGAATATGTTCCTAAAATTCTCCAAAGCTCAAGGCCAATATTCTTAGCATAGCTCAGAAACAAAGTTTTAATTGTTGCAACTGTTAGGTTGTTTTCCCACAAGTACCATTCAAAATTATAATTGATTACAATTTCAACTGTGTAATTAGTTAAAACAATCTGCATTATCACAACTATAAATTTTCATACAAAAACAAAACAATAACAAAACAAACAGCTGACTTGCTACACTGATATATAACCATATAACACATTTTTTTCAATATTATATCAATATAGCACCATTCCAGCTGCCCATTAACCAATTTATGCCAAAAGGTCCTCTGATCATTTTCATTTGGATATCTGAATCTACAATAAATTGGCAATAACTTAAGAATAAAACTTAAATTCAAAGAAATAATTGAAAGAGTTTCTGATTTGATCTAACCAACATTTGATTATCAAATATTTTTTCTAAGATGGTTTCCTTTAAAAAGGTATCATTGCGATACGTTTTCTAGCCACTACAGGCACATATGGGTTAAGACTGTAAACATATTGAACTTAAAAGCAACTAGGTTAAATTATTCCTTTGATGTTAATTCATAAGCACAAGGAGCAATGAGGCATGAGTTCTGCATTATAGGTCAGAACCAATTAACATAAACGCTTTGTCTTTAAATACATCACCAATTCCGCTAAATTGGCATTCAATTATTCCCTGTATTGATGTTTCTAAAATTTGATATATTCTTTCATACAATATCCATGTTACACATATTTATTCTACCACATCAAAACAGAGAAAAATTACATACACTAAATGGATCAATGGGGTTAGTGAAGTGGAAGGGATTAGCGAGTAAAACGCAGGCTTGGAATAAACCTTGGCTTTTCATCATACAAAGGTTTGATTCCAATTTTCCATGGAAAAATAGCCATAATCAATCCATATGTTAGTTCATTCACAAGTCCCTTCCAGCCCATTAGCCAATGGTAAATACAGTCATTCTCTACGGCTATTACTACAGCAAGCAGTCACTAATTCCTATAGGAGTTTTCATGCTCTGTGCACAATCTCACTAACAGCGAGCGGCAGAAAAAAAAGCATAAAAGCTTCTTTCTTCGAGCAGCGGCTTTAACACAGAGGATAATACAAGCGACTGCTGTCAACCGACGTAAAGCTGTTATGATAAACCTGGCTGACTTACACAAACACACAGACAGAGAAAATAAACTTCTGTCAAACCACTTGGCTGACAGTCACCAATGCCCACTGGAACAAGCCAATTAACTCCATAATACAAACGGGAAGAAAGAAAGAGTTAAGAAAATACAAGGAGAACCACGTGAATGTAATCCTAGAAAGTGGAAGGTTTTTTCTACGTTCTGTTCTGTATCAATCTGAGTGTAACAAATTGCATGCCAAACAAATACTTTTGTATCGTGGTGTGATAAGTTTGTTTTCTTACTCAATAGTTATAATAAATATCAAACCTGTATCATAACAATGAAAAATAGACTGTGACATACTCTAAAACAAATATCCAATAAAAAAAGTTCAATCTTACACAAGACTGTTTAAAACTGTAATCCTTTTCATTCAAGAGCATATAAGATAAACCAATATAGCGACTGCACGTTTTATAGGTCTAGAAACAAACATCAAAAAAAAAAGAGTTCAATCTTAAACAAGACTGTTTAAAACTATAATTTTTTTCATAGAAAAAATACTACATGTCTTTAAGAGCATATAACATAGAGTATAAGCAGTTATGATCAACCAAGCTGACAACTGCATATTTTGTAGGTCTAGAACCATTTCAAACATGCATGCTTCTTAAGTTCGCAGCAAATGAAGAACATGATTTAGAATGGGTTGTAAAAGTTTTTTTAGGCTGGAATTTTGAACTACAAACCACACACCACTAGCACCCTGTAGTATATAAATCCCTCCCTGTCACCTAAAGATGAGTAATAATGGTGTCTGTGTGTGGGGCAGTTATTGTGGGGCTTAGTGTTTAGACAAGAGCTCAAGCAGGAAGAGAGTGACAGGACGTACAGGCAGACTCCTTGGTGGTCCAGCCAGCTTCGCCGCCGATCTCTGACATGTCTACGAGCACGCAAGGTCCTCGGGCTATCCCAACAAATTATCTCAGAGCTCGAGTATCGGCGAGACGCATTTCCTGATTCCACATACATTTTAGCCAAGGAAAGAGCTTGTTTCCTCCCGTTGCTCAAATTGTGCAATGTATTCGGTAAATGAATCACAGAATAAATCTTGCACATAGATCTTGGATAATGTTTATTTTTGGCCAAAGCATTTCTTCTCCCCACATTACCTCAGCGTTCACAGCTCAAATGTTTAAGGCTCAAATTTTAGGATGCAAATACATGACAAAGCATGCACTGAAATAGCTGTATGTTGAAATGATGGGCCATGGGTAGGAGTAATATATAACAAATAACAACCTAAATATCAATGCTGCTAAGAGGACTGTCTCTTTGAAAAGACCAGTAGTTATTTTCATTATTCTAAATATTATCATTTGCTATTAACTTAAATGATTTAGACAATTCAATCCCTGGCAGTATGAATGAAATTTTGGGTTGTGGTAGTACCTGTTATGGTTGTATTAAGTAGTAGTAGTAGTAGTAGTAGTAGTAGTAGTAGTAGTAGTAGTAGTAGTAGTAGTAGTAGTAGTAGTAGTAGTAGTACTTAGTAGTAGTAGTAGTAGTAGTAGTAGTAGTAGTAGTAGTAGTAGTAGTAGTAGTAGTAGTAGTAGCAGTAGTAGTAGTACTTAGTAGTAGTAGTAGTAGTAGTAGTAGTAGTAGTAGTAGTAGTAGTAGTAGTAGTAGTAGTAGTAGTAGTAGTAGTAGTAGTAGTAGTAGTAGTTGTGGTACTAATAGACAAATTACATGTGAGTAGCCAGGTTCGGAGCAGCTGCCATGTAATCAGCTATCAACAGCTTATTCAAGTGGCCTGAGCCACAGCAGAGCTTTATTTTCTGGTCTATCTCACCATGCCCCCCTCTGCCTACTCCTCCTAGGCCTGCTCCCCCCCCCCCCCTACACCCAGCACACTTGGCAGCCATCATCCACAAGAGGTGAAGATTAAACACTTTTACCACCTACTTCTCAGACATTTTCCAGCCCATACGGCAGCATGCCAGGAATTCTGGTCAATTTTTTGGTCAGCGTACCTTATCACTGCCACCGGTCAGTCAGGAGTGAGGAACCTAATCAGTCCATCACTCACGGCGGTCAGCTTGCCCACTGGTCAGTCTGCGTGCCTGAAACTGACATGGAATGTAAATAAAGGTATGCATCAGTTCACTTTCATGTCCCATGGCCTATTGATCAATGGAAGGGCTGAAATATAGTACAGGACCACATACATGAGATAATTAAAATGAGATAACTGCTGGGATGCTCAAATGTCTCATTGTATTTACCCATACCACACCAATAGGGGTAAGTGAACTCTTTGACCAGTGGAAATTGCATGAATTCAATAATGCCCAAAATACTCTCTCTCTCTCTCTCTCCTACTGTAAAATATCTCAAAATTCAAAGTACAATTACCATTCAGAGACAACCATTAAAGCAGAAGTTCATCACTTTGTATTCCAAACCGGTTCCAGTCACATGGGTATCCCTACGTATCTGAAAAGGTTGAAATATTCTGATGACCTGAACCACCGGATGTCTTATGTGAACTTGGAAACTCAACGAAGATTAGGATAGTTGATAGCAAAAAAAACTGTTTTTGACAGATGGGGTGGGAAAGATATAGATCAATATCAAAACCTCTCCTCTTTCTTAGAATGCTATTATCATTAAGATTACAGTGAGCAAATAGAGAGAGCACACTGAACAAAATACAATACCAAAGGAGACCTAAATACACTTGAGAACTGTTAAACTCATAGCATTAAGCCCTACCATAAGCCTCTTAATATATCTCCTAAATAGATAGATATCTGAATAGAAGAAAATAAACCTGAGTGACATCACTACAGGAAAAGAGGAAGAGGCCTTTAATTTAAACAGATGGATACATTAACCTAAATAGATGACTTCCTCTTATCAATTACTTACATTTAATCAATTAATCAGGGATAATTACATTCAAAGAAGTCACTTTGATTTCTCCCTCAGTGATTAGATTATAATAAAATATATCTTATGAAAATTGCATATCGTCAGATAAAATTAGTTGATAAGATTTTCAAATCATGAGTAATTGACATTCTTTCTATCGTTTGTTATTTAATACAAAAATATTGACCAAAAGTCTTAAAAAAATACTATATGCAAACAGGAACTATTTATTTATTTATTCAAATATATTCCTGATGCAAACTAGAATTTCACTGTTTTAGAAAGTGAGGGTTAAATAGATTCAGAATGGAATGAACAAATACATTTAATCCGAGAAAAACTGTAATTTCAAAAAGAATGAATGAGAGAGAGATTATAGAGTTGATTTTAAGCAGAGAGTACTACTCATATATATATCTCTGATTTTAAGTGAGTAAGAACTGTGTGTACGGTTCAGTTAATCCGCAGTATTTGATCTACATGAGAGTAACCACAGAGTTGAGACTTGAAGCGTGTGCATTACACCTAGAGCAGGTATCACATGACCTTTCCCTGCTCTAATGCAATGTTTTTCTTTCATTTTCTACTACGGCTTGTGGTGAGCTCCCTTTGCTGAATGAAAACCAACACACGCTCAGGTGATTAGTTTTACAGAGCTATAAATAAAGCTTCTGTTTAAACAACAATGTTTCTTTATTTTTTATTCATACTGACTGCCAATTAAGTGTTTTCTGCAAAACTAATTTGTTGTTTTACACTAAAAAAAATGATAAATACACAAAATCCTAATCGTTAGGCATAGAAACTAACAATTCATTTTTGTTTTTTAAATCACAAGTATTTCCATATACGCAATTGCCACCATTCATGTTTAAAGCACACTGCATGTAAATTTTGTTTCCTTTCAAATATAATAGTGATTTTATCAAAGAAACATGTATCTAAGCAATTTATTATAGGAACTTTGACTACTATAAAGCCAGAAAGTGATACAATTTAGGTATGTTGGATATCGTTAATTTCTGACATGTTTCCTTCAGTGGTACTGTAGCAAACTTGGTAATCTCTGTAATCCTAGCATATTCGTCATCAAATACATACAGGCTTTATCAGGTTTAACACAATTTCCGAAATGATACTTTAAGCAACCTAGAGAGGCTAGAAAAATGACCCCACTATACTCTTGTGATGAATTAGTTATACACATTCCGAAATCCTAAATTTGTCTCTATTTCTGCAACAGCGCTGGCGTCTTAAATGTCGTATTAGGTCTGGTGGTTGTTTCTTTATTGCCATTGGCTGCGACAGGCGGCGTGAGCTATAGTATAATATCCCTCCTCCCCCGGCACCCAGAGGTCAGGATCTGCGGAGAGGAGGGAGGCAATAAATGGGCTGCTCAAATCAAGCATGTGGTTTTCATGGTGATGGAGCACAGCCACGGCCCAGCTGAGTCCTACACCCTCATACTGAGGGCTGCTATGGGTTTAACCAAAGGCTTATGAGACAAAGGCGTTCAACTTAGCCAAAACGACTATAATGCCAATATACACAACCAAATGCTTTTAAGGTAAAAAAATAGCCAACACCCCAGCCCAAAGGCTAGTACTTTTATTGCCTTTTAATGCCTATCAGTTCCTCAAGAAATTGTGTTCCAGAACAATGATAATTCTGACAATAACCTGGAAAATAAGAATGATTTTCTTTTTCAAAATATTTGAAGGAAAGTTATCAATAGTGTTTTGCATTTCTCCTTTTAATATTATCGTAATTATGCTGAGACTGCATGAAAGAAGATATTGCCTAAGTTGTCATGCAGCCTGCTTTTGGGCACTGCAAGCATTCATGGGTTAGCTTATTCATGTATTGAGTTCCCTCTTGAGAAGTACCCTCTGGATCTATGATAATCATAAAAATAATTTGCAAATAATTTCACGAAACATTTGAAGTAGAGTTATAGGTTTGATTCTGAGTAATATTTCTCTTTCAAATATTTTTAAAAAAAGATGCTTTTAGAAGAATGATATTATCTAAATGGTTCAGGCCCTATTGGGCGTGTAGTGGCATGGATCAGTTTAAGCAAGTATTAAAGGAGCAAGGCAGTGGAGGGACGTGAATATATTCGCCACTCAGTCTCCAAAAGCGTGTGGTGCCCAATACTGCCCATGCAGTAAGAGCTTGGCTGGCTGCGAGTTATGGAAAGAGGAAAACATGGTGAATATTTCACACTTGGCAGCAATGTGTTCTCCTTCCACTCCAATCTCCTCATCTAAGCCTGTTATCCAGCAACACAGTGGCTGTTATTGCTGCTGCTTTATTGCCATTATTGCGGTTTATAGTCAAGATGCTGCTGCTAGTGGACAATATAAATCTCCTCCTCCTCCTCCTCCTCCCAGCCTATATAAAATAACCCCCTACTACTACCTCCCTCAAGGGCAATCACACCCCTCTTGACTGTCAATACCATCTTCTTCATGCTCCTGGGCCTACCCACATAATATCTACGTTGGAATTTTGTTTATCATCACTTTTTCTGACATACCAAGAATATGTTGTGGCTACCATGCAGGTGTTGATGGTAGAGAACATCTCATTACCCATGGAATTTAGAATTTCTTTTTTCGTCAATTTTCTGCCATATTGACGCTAAGTCGTGACTAACCAGTTGTAACTGGTGGTGGCACCAGAGTGCCCGGCGAAAACCAACGCCTTTCCACAAGTCACTGGCAACTTTCTCACATGACCGAGGTGAAATTCGAACCCGAGCAGTGGTGAGAGACAGCTAGCAGTCAGTGGCAACGCCTTAGACCACACGGCCACCAGGGCAGGTTTAACACTACCCAGGTAAACCAACTGCCAAATTCCCAGTCACTGGCAACTTATCGCCTGACAAATTTTGGAGGAATAAAAGTTCAAATAAAACATAAATGACAGCTATGTTTTTAAAGGAAATATATTTCAATAAATCATATTTACAAGTCTATAGTAAATGCTACTGCCTCAAGGGGAATCAATCATTCTCTTTATTCTCTTGACTAAATTATTCATGCAAACAAAGTTGATTAGCAGATAGAAAAATATCTTGGAACTTAAAGGAAATGTATGAATAAATATCGTTGTTTTTTTATTCTGATATACAATCTTCCCTGAAGTCATTTGTGACATTTTGTCAATATTTTTTATGAAATTCCCAATGAATTTCCATGACCTTGGTAGCAGCTTTGGGCATGAAAAGGTCAACACAACCAGGGTATTTGTATGGTTATTGATAGATGCAAGTCCTTGAGCAGAGAAACAACACTAGGGGCAGGTTTCTTTCTGTCAAGCTTTTGTCTGAGAGTGACCGAATTTAGCTTCATGACTCAATAGTAATCAGTATTGATTTCCAGGGTAGTACAAATCCCAAAATAAGATCACAATTAAGATATGGCTCATAATCTTAAAGCAATATATTCATATCTTGCTGAATGACCGCCTATTGTAAGACGCAGTCTCATGCATGTTTTCACATCCATTCTCTCCTCCTCCTACAAAAGAGGATTCATAAATAGATAATGCTAATTGATTTTTGATGGCGACCACAAAAATCCCATCTACTGCGTGAAAATCGCCTGTGCATTTTTGATCCCCCACATGTCAGCAAGAATTTGCAGTATAATCTGAGGAATGACCCTCAAGAGCAGGGTAAGATTGGTCTCGAAATACTGGCAACTATCTACGATGATATCTCAATGACAGCGACAAATTGCATTGCCTGGTTGAACTTGTACATTAAAGGCAGTGCCATCATAGATGTTACAATACCCTGGATTGGAAAGTCTAGGTCCTGCAGAAATAGGAGTGTCACAGATAACAGGAACTTAGATCTAAGACCTAGAGGACTGTTCTGAAGAGAAGAAATGCCATGCAGCTCTCACACAGCCACTGGGAAGTGGAAAGCAAAGTTACACTCTATGTTCACTCTATGGGCAGCCTTCCTCGTAATGTTTCTAGTCCTTTTGAAACTAACTTCCAAATTCCACTCCTTTTGTTAGTGCTTCTAGGTGTAATCTAATACTCAATGTAGGGTTGTTGCATAGACTCTATTCAGTCCTAGGATGACAGAGTGCACTGCAGTTTTATAGCCCACAATTAAACATAGCCTAGGGGGGTTGAAAAAAGCCCTAATATAATTAACTACTTATTGGTATGGAATTGGATATGAGGTCAGGCATTAATGAAAATTAAGAACTAATTATATTTCTAATACATTTAATAGGAAACATTATTGTCGTTAACTTCTGAAACACCTGGCCATGTTGATTTAGACCTCATCCCGGCATGTGTTTTTGGGTAATTATAATTAATCCAATTAATAGGATTATGATTAAGATTAATCCTAATGAAAGATATCACATTTGAAGATTAGAATATTAGCCTTTCAACATTTATGAAAAATCATACAGGGGTACACACAAGGAATGAACAGATTCTGGGGGATCATTTTGAAGGGATTCTGATCAAAGAAAAAAAAAGGGGCAATTTTACTACAAAAAAAATTCAACCAAAAATTATTTTACAAACAGGAATATGGAGGCCGAGCTTACAATAACCCCCCCCCCCCCCCACCTTTATTTTCCGAGATACTAGTCAAATGTGATGCAACTTGTAATGCACATCCAAAATAAACGTTGTCTGATAGTGAATGTTATTGGAGAAACTCCAGCTGCTTTGACCTAGACACTAGCGGCCCTATAGAGGAGGATTCTGATAGGAATCTGGCAGTCACAGGAAAGAGCAGGATGTGACAAATTATAAAATGATGGGATGAGTAAAACCTCTTCCTGAACAAAATGAAATCAAAACAAAGATATTCTCTTACACTTCAGATCATTTGTTTTACTGGAAAGACTTACAGTGTGGTTTACGTGGTATCTGCATGCAAAGAAGACTGGATTATTAAAGAAGAGAACATGGATGTTAAATTTTCTCCAGTCCGTTCTTCTCTATACACTTGGGAACACACAGGGAATCTCCATAGAAAAACTAGAGTTGGTTCATAAATGGTCTGGTGGGAGTAGGATACATATCCATCTCTCTGGAATTGTATGCTTAACCCTTATGCTGCTGACCGCTAATTTTGCCAATACAAAATGATGCAAAAACATGTTAAATGATTGAAACCATGATACATGAGAGTACTCAGTCACAGCTTTCTAATGAATACCAACACTACATGGTTTAGATGGTTATCAACAATTTTTGCATCCTTGTGCTTAGAACGAAAGTAGTAGCCTTGGCATTGGAAGGGTTAAGTAGTCAAACTAGTTTCACATTTGTTAACCCAAATGGTACTCTAAAAAAAGAGTTACACTCCCTAGCCAGAGATGACTAGATAATGGCTGGTAGTAATCTAATACATTGCCTTTGACCATGACCAGGTGAGTTCTAGACAGAAATAATGTCCTCCCTGAATAGAACAAAGCCCCAAGAGACTACCCAATTTAGTAGAAAAGTGGAAAATAATGGACAGGCTGAATAGAGAGAGATAATTAGGAGCAGCTACAGTTACTGCACTCCTGGCTTACCCATCCAGCACATAGAGAGGGTGTGCACTAGAGCAAGTAAGACTAGGTACATATCATACTACATGTGTGCAGTAAGAGACAGAAAAACTCAAAATGAAGATTTTGTAAAATTTTGTATTTTTCTGATTATTTTTTACTAATTCATAAAAAGAAATGCCAAATGAATTTCAAAAAGAACAATAACTGTTTACTGTTGTCAAATTTTAAATTCAGTTTTGTTGAGCACAGTCTCGTACTTATTACACTGAATTAAGGGAAATGTCAGAAAATAATGGGGAAGCCCTTAACACCTAAAAGTTCAAGGTTTATCTTTGCATTTGTAACGATATGTTTTACATGTTACATGTACCACTTTAGGTTTCAAAGAAATCTTGTTTCACTGGATGGCCCAGTTTATATGGCTCTGAGTGGGGTAGGAGGAGCATCTAATGATGAAGTTGCAGCATCTAACGCATCATTAGTTGAGGTCTACCTTAATACTGTGGGCACAATTTACCTTTTCCACCTAAACCCTATCATCATATCCCCATCTATGCTTACAAACTTCCATTATCACCCATTGAAATACCTTAAATGGCTTCAATTTGCCTAATCACTCAATTAACATTCTCGCTCAAATGGAGAGAAAACATCACCTTGTTATTAGACTTTGTAATGAGCAGTTTCCTCTATAGCTTGAGGCTATGTCAGTGTACAACATCACAGTACTTGTAAGCATGCATAATGATAGCTCTTCTCTCTCTCACCCGGGGAAGAGCAGGCCACTCCGTGATAAAATGCTCCTCGTGCTCTCTCCCAACCATCAACGCTTTTTGGGTATCTCCCAAGTAGAAAATATTTTGTAATTCAGCACTAAGTGTATCATTTCACAGGTCAGGTACTATCTGTGGAGCGTTGACCTGGCACAGTGTAGTAGTAGTACGTGTAGTAGGGGCTGTGTAGTGTGCCGTATGTTATAGTAGGGGATGTACAGTAGGTGCTAAGAGAGAGAGCTCAGGGCCTCGCTGTCTTGTCTGACTGGCATGCCCCCACACTGTTGCCCTCTCAGCCTGCCTCGAGGCATGGATGGAGAGATGCTCCAGAGATGCTCCTGCAGCAGTTGTGAGTAGAGCTAAAGGTAATAAAGAGGCCAAATGGTGAGGCCATCTCACAGTGCTACTAGTACAGACCACGCTTGTCTTGATGATCCTTTACATGTACTAGGTCACAGTCACTGTCAGCCAGATGGCAGCACTAGAGGCAAAGTTGAAAGAAGCACTAAAGGTAGTAAGAAGTGGTAGAGGTATTGATTAAAGAGGCCAAATCATGAGGCCATCTAGTACAGAACATACTTGTCTTGACTCACCTACTAGGTCAGTCATTCTAAGCCAGGTGGCACTGGAGGCAAAGTTTTGAGAAGCAGCCAAGGTAATAAAGAAGCTAAATGGTAAGGCCACCTCCCAGTACTAGTACCATGTACACCATGCTTGTCTTGACACTACTATACATTATGAGGGCTACTGAAAGGTCACAACCAGTCTATGCCAGGTGGTGGGCAGGCCACGCGAAAATGTGCTCACATAAAAAATGTTTTGTGACAGCGCAGGTTTAAAATTATACATGCCAGGCATATGTTTGCTGACACTATGGCCAGCTTGGAATCACAGCTTTGCACTCAAATTTCAAACCTATGCTTCCTGGTATTTAATACTGTTATTAATTGTGACATTTCATAACCATTCTCACAGCAGTTAAAGTATGCAATCAGTGTGAATAATTATCTGTCCATTTTACAAAGAATTTAAAAGTTTCACAGCAAAATTACTCAAAATTGCCAAATGTGTATGGAATTCCTTCGAATAAAATGCATGTAGCAAAACTAAAATCTAAAATTCAGACGTGTTCTAATCATGGTGAGTTACCTCATGGTCATGAAATTCACCGTAATTGGCAATTAAGAAGAAAGGCTAGGGATTGTAAGTCCATAACTGCATTAATATGCATTAATAATGCATTATCCAGTTCATTCAAACAAAATCAAATCAAATTGATGAGCAATCAAAGTTAACAATACAATTGATTATAATAATTTATCAAACATTACATGGTTCAGTCAGCTTGAACATTTCACAGAAACTTGAAAATGAAAATAATGTTAAATTTGTAATCTGCCACTTTCCCTTTCTCCCCTGCGCCCTGATAAGTAGACTATTTAAATGGTATATATATAGAGAGAATAATATAGATGGATTTATTATTGATTAGTCTCATTATTAGCCCATGTAAACGAGTCCCCTGACCCTACTTTCCAACCCTGCTGAGGGAGGAGCAAGCAAGAACTAGCTGATCATATGACAAAACACTTCCTCTGTGCACGAGTCACAGCTATTCACAGAGAAAGATATCAGAAAATCACAAGATAACGCACAGGCCCGCGCAGCAGCGAAATGGTCCCGAGCACTTTCAACTGCCCAGTGGATGAAGTGCCAAGGATAAAATTAGTGCGGAGCAGAGAGGGTATTAGCATTGCTAAGACCAGTGAGCGATAAGGACTGACAGGGTTAGATGCCACTGCCTTGAATCAAGACCTTATCGCTCCACCCCAGGGGAGCCCCCTCTCCCCCTCTCTCACCAGCAGCACAACATGTGTTTTCTCAACCATGAAGCTTCGAAGCCCTCAGCAGTTGAAAGATACTACCAACAACGCGTCAGAATCAACACCGCCAGCTTTCAGGCGTTAGACCTAGTTCTTTAAGACCTCAGTACACCTACTACTACTACTAGTAAACAAGCTTCGGACACTAATAAGGTACTCTACCCTCTCGTTTCAATATCATAAACGTGGAGTGTGAATGAGAATAACAATTAGGTTTCAACTTAAAAAGCTGCTTTACAAATACCCATATGATTAAGAGTGTCCTGCTCCAAGTTCCTACCTGAATACTTTAAATGTGAAGCCTTAATGAGGATGGCAAAGTCCATTTTAACAAAATGGACCTGAATTTTCTTTTCATAAACTACCACTTAAAAAAACGATCATTGAAATAAGGCATGGCTCAAACATATCACATACAATACATGTAAAGTGAATGTGATAGGTATTCACTATTCAGTAAGGATTTAGTATTACAGACATGTTTCATATCCATAAAGGAGAGATAAATAACTGCACACTCACGAGCAGCTATGTATAATGGTGAATAAGTTCTATATACCAGCTATTATGGCTACTACCCACACACATTTCTTGGGCTGCCTTCTGAGAATTCGGCTTGTTACAAGATCTCCCCTCTGACCATGCATACCAATTTGTCAGCATGGGCAACCTGTCCCATTTCGGTTATGGTATCAAGTGTTGTTCTTCCCCCGACACCACACGTCCAGCCAATGACCATCGGTCAACATGACCAGATGTGACCTTAAAGTCATGGTTTACAGATATCGCCCGAAGTAAATCTATAGGAATCTATAACACAGAAAAGCCGTTTTCACTTTTTTCTTTAAATCACCACCACATATCCTTGTCTGCAAGGAGATCAGTTGAGCGGCAGTTGATCTTTATGATGGCAAGTGTAGTGAACATGATGCCTAGTGTAGACATAGAGACATGTGAGAAGAAGAAGAAGAAGCTACTGCTATTTCCACTTACCAGGATCCAGAAAAGCTTCCATAGGTAAAGTAAACCTGAGGTGGGCTGCATCATGCTGGTGCTCCTTGAGGTTACGGTGTGCTGAAGTACAGTCGTTGTCCACAGATAGAGATGTATCCCATTGACACAAACATTAGACTGTGATAGACGGTCCGAGCCTACATGGATCAGTTACCAATTGTCATCTAAGTCTGGCTGGCACAAATGACTCCTCTACTCCTCTACTACTGACTACGCTCGCTCTCGCTCGCTTGCTTGCCTGCTTGCCAGCCAGCCTAGCCTAGCCTAGCCTGCCTGCCTACTGTTGCTACTATGCCTCTGCCTCTGAAGCCGCCTCTTCCCAATACTGCACCTTTCACACGAGCGTCACATTAGCGCTGGGAGGAAGGAGAGGTCAGCTGGCCAGCTGTGTATACGATGACAGCATGTACGGCAGCTTGCCGATGGGTAGCACATTGCGCCCCTGTCTGAGGGGATCCTAGCTGTAGCAGCAGCAGCACAGGAAGTATTTAATATTCAATACCACTGGATCAGAGGGAAGGAAGTCCTCAATGTCAAGATATATGAGATTTAGATGTGCATGCTCTTGAATGGAAATCCTTTCATCTGGCTAAAATCATTGCTAAATTGACTATAGCTGCATATTGGTTATTGCGTAGTTGGATCATGTTTTGTCTTGATTAACTATAAACAAAAACCTTCTATGAATATGGGTCATTAATCAGTAATTTCATTTTTCCAGCAATTGGTTTTCAAGAAGTAATTACATAAATCCCGTATGGAATTGCAGTGAATCACACAAAACATAACTATTTCTGAGAGTGGAGACTATCTTTGGTAACAATTACTTAAGGCGAATTTGCAATATTTGGTACCATGAGCACAATACAAAGTATATCAATTTCTTTAGTAGGAAATCAAATGAATTTTACTTTTGGTTCAATTTGCCATAATTATGTCCTACAAACAATATTTTCTATGGGCATCTATAAGGGTTAATAAAATAGTGCCTTTAATTTGGCTGCATGTGGATTGGGAAAATGTTGTTTTATTATATACCAAATACCCCGGTGATGATCCTGGGGCAGATACTGAAATTATGGATAAGTACTCACTGTCTGATTGATTACATAGCTTAATGTAACTCCCCACTCTCTCAAGTGATTGCTCTTAGTATAAAGGCCTATAAGCAATACTTTCTATGGGCATCTACAAGGGTTAATAAAATAGTGCCATCAACTTGGCTGCATGTGGATTGGGAAAATGTTATTTTATAACCCTGATCCTGGGGCAGCTACTTAAAATATGGATATGTACTCACTGTCAGATTACATAGCTATCATAACTCTCCACTCTCTATAAGTGTTTATTATGACACAGTGGTGAGGGAGTACAGTGCATACTGCAACTCTTTGATGCCAATCTCAGCACCAATTGACTAATGGTATGCTTGTGGCACAGTTTATTTTAAAATAGACAAGGGGGATTCAGTGAAAGGGTGAGTGAACATTGACATGAACACTGAATTATAATGTGAATAGTAGAACAGATAAATACCACTTTCCCTTTATTTTAGAAGAAAACCTCCAACCCTTTTAATACAATCCCCCCTTGACAGTAAAATATTAAAACGTTAAAAGGAAACACAAAGGTGATTGAAAAATAAAAGCATTCATAAATATTTAGTATTTCAAAATAGGACCAAAATAAATATTTGGTATTTCAAAATAGGACCAAATCAAGAAATTTATAATAGTTTTTTGGTCATCCCAATTTAAAATTTATAGAAAAGTATGCTTGTTACAAGGCCGGAGAATTAAGATATAGGACCATAATGAAATCTTGGATAATACATTTGCGAGTGTTCCAAAACCTTGAGTCCAGGGCCTGGACTAACTTTAAATCTACATTCCACAGCACCTCAATACATTAATGTTACACACTTTGATATACACTCTTATACAGATCCTTTTGAAAGAAAGGGTTAAGGAATCTGCAATTACATAGTACCTAGAAATTCTCTTGAAAGCATCTTTTATTTTGAATACAAATATATCTGTTAAACCCTGCCATGTGTTTCCTGTCAGCCAATTCACGTAGCACACAGAATTGGAGTCACAACTTCTCCAGTGAGATTTGTACAAACAGGGCCCTGACCACATGTTTGTTGTCTCATTGTTACATGTGTCACTCTTACAAGCTTCAAAGAAATCTAAAACAAACACTGCATCCTCCAGCTTACCCTCGACAGTTTACATTCAGGACAAGTGCACATACAGCACTAGCGGTAGGTCCCATTATACAGTAAGAAGTCACAGGTGACATGTTTGGAGAGTAGTACAACATAGTACTTCACCCCATATGTCTCCAGGCCAAGTTTACATTATATATATATATATATATATATATATATATATATATATATATATATATATTCATATGTATGTGTATCAGGATAGATTTAGGGTAATTTTTTGAAGTTCAAACTTCATAAATGAGTTTGATAAAAAAAATTTATATTCATACATCTCATATATTGCACTGTTGTCTGAAACAAATAATTACTCCTCGGCATCAAATTGAAGCTCATAAAAACAAACCCCACATCTGTCTTATAATGGATCAAACTATTGGAATTTAAAATCAACTTATCTCTACATGAGTCATCTCATTCCTATAGATGATTAATACACACACAAGTTTCAAGTTAGGGTTCACTATTGTTTATAATTATGTATGCATTTCTAAACTAATGTTCAAGACAAATATGGGGAAAATATTTAAAAACTTTTAAAAAGTTTTAAAAACTTTACCAGTCTTAAAAATCTGAGAGATTTGAAACTATTTGTTGACATTTCAAATCCTTCGAGGTCAGTCACCTTGATTGCCGTAATTCAATTTTGAACCTTGCTAAATGAATGTGGCTGGGGTGCATAAGGTTAGGTGGCTTTCTGAAGGAGAATGTGTGTTTGATGGCAGCAGAGGTGGCAGCCTCACACGTAGCTCAGCTGTAGAGATCATGGAGCTGTGTGTGTTTGCACACACCTAGGCATTGTTACCCTGCCCGGCACCTGTAGAGATGAAAGAGCACCCAGGCAGCCCACCATGGCAGCCACCACATCATTATCATACCCAGAATGTGCACTTTACTATCTAGGTTTCATCGAGAGGCATTTAACCTGCAATATAAAAACTATTTCCCTGTTATCATTGTATGCTTAATCAAAAGCTTACAGCTCCCGGTGCCTTATGATTATTTCAAGTGAATACCGGATTCACAGTCCCTGAAGGAAGGGTCTGTACAGCCACAAAGCCAAGGCTTTCAATTGAACCACTTGTATTTTCATAGGATAGGGTTTCGCCCCTTTTCTGCCTCAGCAAAAGCCCAGAGCATAAAGGACAGCCCTGCCCTGAAAGGCACTATCAGGTTCATCAAGGCAAGTTAATTATTAGGAGGTGCCCCGCACAACAAAGGGCTGCTGGGAAAAGATAATGCCCATTGTCCATCTCTAGGAGCTTCAAAGGGTCACCAGCATCTAATAGTCCAGGTATTGAGGTAATAGTTGTTGTGGTCAATGCTGACTAAGACAGGGGTGGCATCCTTACCTAATATGTCTTTTTCTAGAGGTCAGTGTTACATGTACTTACAAGAGGCAAGTATACATAATCTAAAAGAACAAAAGTTTAAGTGTATTTGTTTTATCAACTTTCTACAATTTCCAAGATGAAATACAACGGAAAGGTAACACAATTTACAAAGTGCAGGAGTTGAAAGTAAATTTAAATTGGATATATAAAGTCTATAAACTTTTCACTTTGGGCTTTCATACGTTAGAAGATCAACTTTCTAGAAATTCCACGCTAAATACAATATGTCAACAATAAGATACTAAAGTAACTTAATGTAGCTAGGATTTCCTGGGAAACCCTGGCTCTTCCATTCACTGACTATAGAATTAATAGGTATAATCGGTAC
>OZ012684.1:23461433-23491433 GCA_963942565.1 Maea johnstoni
CCTTATCAGAATCTAGACTAGGACCGTACGCTAATGAATGCTTCAATACATGGAAATACAACTCTAGTATTCAGAAGGGTATTGGGAAGACAGTTCTTCACTTTTTTATCAGATGACGGATGGCTAGAAGGGGACAGCGGATTTCACATCATGCACATAAATGCTTTATTTGGATTAAATCTCAAAGACAAGCAGCTGAAGATCTAAATAGACTCAGTCAGTTTATTCTTATCACTCATCCATATCTCTAATGCCTATAAATGATATCAGGTGTGGATTAAACAGTATAAAATGGACCAATTTGGAATAGCAGATACTATCAATGGCAGGTGAAAGGTCTAATTAGCAGGCGAGCCTTATCAGTAAACTAAACGGTTCAAGCCTCAGGTAGAGAGGCAGGTGTGTATCTGGATAATTGGCTAAATCCTCTATCATATATATATAATTATATATATATATATATATATATATATATATATATATATATATATATATATATATATATATATATATATATATATATATATATATATACACATATATAGGGCTGCATACCGCTAAGGGTGAAGCGGTACGGTAACATAACCGGTATCGTCGAAACGATACGGTATTTTATCGGTACTGCTATCGGTATCTTTAAGTTGAACTACGCTAAGTACACACTTAGCATAGTTCCTGATATAAATCTAAAATGAATTGATTGTCTGTCAAGTATTTTAAGTACATCATTTGTAAACTGAAAAGTAGTACTTACGAATTTGTTTACTTGAGTAGATCCACATATTATTGCTTGAAGATACGTTATAGCAGCGAAGCTTAAGTCCTATCGCCGCTATCGCCAATGCCAGTGTTGTGAACTTATGATTCTTATCGCTAACGCGTAGTGGCGCTGTATATCGCTACAGCAGCGGCACCATGCGGTAACAAAAAGAATCACATCACTAATGGCTTCAGCGATAGCGGCGATGGTACTTACTTTACCGCTATATCGTACCTTCCAAGTTGACAAGTTCGGCAGGTGTAAGTACAACTTCTTACTGAACTATTTTGTTGTATTGGAGGTTTGAGAGTCGTTTGAGTTTTGCAAAATACCGATAAGCATACCGTTAAAAATCTAAACGAGTATTCACCGGTATTTTGCGAGACGGTATTCTTAATGGTGCTGGACCCGGGTACCGGTGTACAGCCCTAAACATATATATATATATATATATATATACATCATACTCCTAATATTCCAACTAATGTTTAAACTGTCACTTTCATTCCGGCCAACACTGGGCTTCAAAGCAAATGTATTTAGCCCATTCAATTTTGCCATGCCTCAGAGGGGGGGGGGGGGGGGGGGGGGGGGGGCTAGTGTTTTTATGGAATCCTGCAAACATTTTCTTTTTCTTTTGCAACCCCAACCCCTCTATGCTATAGCCCATGAAATAGATGACAATGTTTAGAAAGATAGTTATCACTGAAAGGCATCTGAAGGAATACTCATGCCTAGGAGGCAGTACTGTACATAACACAATAAAAACACAGAAAAGACACAGTTCCAAAAGTGGAAATGTCCCATCTCCCCTGATAACCCAACAGCTTGACCTATTGCAACATCTATTACCTTCAAGTCAAGAGCTGAGACAAGAACTACCATCAATGTAAAGAAAGGGCAGTATTTTCAGCTGCTTAAACTCAGATTTCTCCTAAAACTGTTTTGTATGGAGTTTCTTCCCTTCAGCAGGAACCAAGTACGGGAGCTGCAATGAATAAGGCCTAGTCACATGGAACCCCAATAGATGGCACTACATGTTCTGACCTTCAAAAGCTTAGTAAATGATATCCATGTCCCCTTTCAGTAAACATATCCAAATCTGACTTTTATTACAGTGTTTTTGCTGAGTGATGAGGTAGACAAATTTAAATCCTCAAATATTCAGAATTCTAGGCAAGTAATTAATTAGTGACTATATGGTTCTAGTGCTTATTGTATAATCCTCAACTTTGCTACTCAAACGCCAGTGCTATGATCTTTAAGTCGCAGGCTCTAAAATGACATAAGCCTGTACTCAAGGGTTCAATACACTGATTGTGGAAATCCTTGTATGACATTGATGCTGAGGGGCCTTCTCTGATGTTCAAGTCACCTGCTCCCTGCCACTGATCTGCCCCAGCTCTCCACACAACAACATAGAAACCCCTTGGCAGGTGATCAAGCTACATGATCAACTCGCCCAGCTCACCTGACACCTGGGCACCCTGCAGCTTTGATGTTACATTTCCTAGGGAGAACAGCAACCAGGCCCCTGCAGTATTGATGTCTAGTGCTCCCCATTCTCCCTTGTTGTAGATTACGGGCCCTTTGACTACTGGGGAAATACCTATCAATCATTTACCCTTCTCCCTTTACCTGCTGAAGGGCTGGTCAGGTAATGAACTCCTTTGGTGTGCCATGCTGAATGTCGATCACTCACAGAGTGTATTACACTTTGACTGTCAGGTTATGTACCCCTGGCATCCCGTCAGTTGTACCCGTCAATTTCAGATATGGCTGGTTAACCTTATTGCCCTTAGAGGGCAGTTCAGGTGAAATCATTTAACCCATTTATGCCTAGAACGACCAGGTGGTCTGATAATCATTAATATAATCAAAAAATATTTCAAATATTGTTGAGGAAAATAGATTCTCAAAGGAAAATAAAAACTTAAAAAAACTTTTACAATCTATGTCTCTAACACTCAAAAACAGCCAGACTATTTAGGTTATACCTAAATTGAAATAAAATCATTTATAAGAAAATATTTGTAGGTGAAGTTGAAGTATAAATCAGTAGCCTACCAATGACTGCATGTCAAATATTTTGCCAGTTTATGCTCAATTCCGAGTTATTTTCTAAATTTGTTTTCATCCATAGCCGAACTCATTATGAGAAAGGACTGGAGATGAAAGGGTTAGAGAGAATGCTTTAGAGAAAGAATCAGGTGGTTTTGCACTGAAATACAAGCACTCTGTTTCCAGAGATAATATTGCTGATTGATCAGCATTGTAATTTCTGTAGAACAGCCGTGCAGGCCACAAACAATCATAGAAAACCACGGAAACAATCCCCTCAGTAGAGGTGCACATAACTCAAAATGAGGCCAGTAAATGAGGCGGCATTAACCCGCTTGCCCTCAGACTGCAACGATGATCCCAAACTATCCTTCTGTAAGTGGTGCCGGCCCGAAACACTGAATCTTGCATGTCCAGAACGACAGCAAGGGATTCCTCGGCAGAGCTGCAGAATTACAATGGTCGTCTCATGAATATCGAATACGTCGGTATCGCATCGCCATGAGGAGTACAAGCCAATCATGTATGGAGAAAGCAGCCGAAATCAACGCCTGTGGATACTGGCAGGAGCCGCCGTGAAAACCCAGCGGAGAATCGGAAAACCCACAACAGTCTCTACCACGCTGACAGCTATGCATCGCAAATATAGTGTCTATTCATAGGCAGACACTGAGCCCCTCCGGTAGTGCCCTTTTTATATGGGATCTCTGCAAGATTTATGTAGTCTAGCAGCAATGAAATGTCACATCCACCAGGAATTCTAAATTAGATAAATTGCACCAAGATTTTTTATCCATAAATCAGTTTGCCGATAAACGTGTTTCGCATTCGAGTCGTAATTTGTATCTATGGAAACATCTGATCACTAATTGATCAAGTTATTTGCGAATATCACAGATTTATCATAAGATAAAATTCTGTCTAATTTTTCTTGCATTCCTTGTCAATTAGCTTGCATCTGGATATCATTTGGTTGAATATAATAAAGCAGACAAATAATTGAATTAATTGGGGGATCATGAAACAATGCAAGGTGTCAATGAAATGCACGAGTCATTTTTTGGACAAGAAATGCAATCAGTAGGTAAAACGATAGATATTGGGTTCAAAACTAAAAATGTCCATCTGATTTTTGCAAATATATGTTTTTTCTAAGCAGTTTTGAGTTGTTATACTTATCTGGTCAGATATAAAGGAAGGAAATAAAAAATGCAAGGTCTAGGGCTTAGGCTCGTCTCATCCTCAAAACCACCCAATAATTTTCCCTGTCGTTGTCCTTACAATTTATACATGGATCGCAACAACACTGCTCATCCTCCAAGCCTGAGGATCCCTCTTGAGTTGAGGTAGACGTCTTTTCAATATACCAATCAACCTATCCATAGCCTGTCTCATCAGAGCTGCAGCGAAAGCTATCGAACCACAAATATTCCCCAAGAGCCCGACCTATAAAATCACGCAGGAATCTAATAAGTTTCATTTGATGGCTAGGATTCATACAGCTTGACAAGTGTGGTCTTTGGAGATCTTCAGTGAATCTCAATGCGGCAGGGCCTATGGCTATTTCATCACATGCTTAGTTAAACATACTAGCTACGTGTTACACCACTGAAGCACTACTGCACACTCCAATGAGGATAAATTACCATGCATAGTGATTAACTATAGCATTGGCTAACCTGACTCCATTCATATTGATTAATCTAGCATTTCATGATTCACCAAACCAAATGACATGAGATGCTAACAATTAAAGGATTGATAAAATGGCAATTTTAAAGGAAAGTTATCCAATTTAAACGGAAAAGAAATCATTGGTTAATTTTTTAATGGCAACTCTTTTTGTAACCTTAGAATTCAAATTAAGTTGACTATAGTGAAACGTAAACTATTTAAAGGGATGCACTGACAAGGATTGACTTAGAGGTGAGGTTATAAGGGTAAAAAGGGTCTCACAGGGAAATAATGTGAAATATATCTTATGAGCACTTTACAAATCTTATGTCATACCTGAGGAGCATATATATTCATCTTAAATTACAACCTACATGTGATTTTTGATATTGCTGTCCATAAAAAGTACTTAAATCAAAGTATATGATCTAAATCTTTTTCTGCAATTGCACTTAAACATTTTAGTCCTAGATGTGCATGTGTTCAATTCCAATACCAGGTACCCAGTTCATTGACAATCTTGACTTTCCATGATAACCTTAATGCTTTGGCAGCTGTTTTGCCTGCTGCTCAGACTGCAGAGGGAAGGAGGCCTACGATAAGAGTTCCTTGCTGTGTGTACACAGGGCATCCCCTCCCAGGGCAGGGCTAGTGGTCAGAAATGGCTCGTCAGCAGGGAGCCTGGTTCTTAGGCTCAGTCAGGTTTAATGCACTGCCACCACCACTACTGGGTGTTAAATAGGTGTGCCGTCTCTTTCAACCTATAGAAGGCAGAATAGTTTTCAGGAGTTGCAGTTTGAAACTCAAAAACAGCTTGTGTGTCCCGCTAGAGGATTAATACAGAACTAAGCTAAGGACGAAATCTTTTCAGGGTCGATCAATGAGACTCCAGTTAACACAGACTTGTGGCAAGTCTGGTCAGCAGGTTGCTCTGAGCAGGCCAGAGTGGTGGCTGGCTGGAGGCTGGACACTTGGCACGGGTGGTATCTGCAGCAGGTCTGCTAGAGGCATCAGTGACAGCCCCGGGCTAGCTGTAGAGCATGGAAAGCCAGTGATAACATCACTATCTCTATCTCCACACAACCACAATACAAAACAAACACCATGCGCTTGCTCAATCCTCGATAAGGAATTCCAGGATTTTAATTGAGCCTAATGTCAACTCAGGACCATCCTGATTCTTCTGACTTCAATATATTCTTCATGGGATTACGACAGTTATATTGCAGCTACGTTATTGCTCGCTGATGAAATTGTTTCCATACCACAAAGCAACAAGTTAATTAAAAGAGAGTATGTTCCTGCATTCTATTATTTGCTTCTTTGTTCCTCCTCTGTAGAGACTTGAAATCATTTTCGATCTATCGATCAATTTATAAGAAAATAATTTACAATACTGTAGAACGCATACTGTAGAATAGGTAAAGTTCGCGAGTGCGTATATTTCGCGAATACGCGAAAGAGTATCGCCCTCGCGAACTTATAGCACGCGATCTATTGTGTTGTTAGTTTTGTATTTCACCACCGCATTGGGGTGGCGCGTCGATCGATTGGAGTTGATCGGCGTGTGTCTGTAATGGCCGCTCTAATAGTGTGGCGCGTCGATCGATTGTAGGTGATCCTGGTGATCTCTAATGGCTGATAGTGCAGTGATAGTGCTGATTCGCTACCAGCTACCCATTAATTTGAATGAATTAGATATTATTTTGAAAAGCTACTGTTATGATTTAATGATTGTAAGGATCGTTGCCTGAATGTAGATGGTCAAAATCGCCGATTCCAAAATCGCCGTTCACGAAAAGGCCGACGCTTAAAAGGATCCTATTTATTGGATTACAGAATACTTAATAAGAATGTTTATGACACTTGATATGTAGAGAATGTAACGTTCAATTACTGAATTAGGGGAATATGAAGGTTTATTTCAGGAGGGCCCAATGGGTCATCGGCCGTTTTTGTGATCGGCCATTCAGATAGTCGGTACTCCTAGACGGTCGAGGCTGAAACGAAGAAAAATACGTCCAATAACTTCCCAAAGCTATCATAATATGATACATTGGTAACTTATGAATAAGTTACCAATGTATCATAACATAATTTGCATTCTTACATGTCCAATTTCTAGGATATCTGGGCCAAGCTAAGGATTTCTTACGATAAAAACAAGATGGCTGCCACCATTGTTTGGTAGAAAGGGAGACTCGGCCAGGTGTTGCGATGGAAACATTTGATAATTATCAACATACATACATGTGTATGTTGATAATTATCAGAATAATGTATTTGATAAAGAGATAATGATTTTGTTCCATGACTCGAATTGAATTGTTGCCGATTTACTGTTTACGGCAAGACGTGTATTTGCACCTCAGTTGACGAGTATATACCGGCATAGCGTGATTCTCACTCGTAGCCGGTCCGAGGCAGAAATGAAGAAATATACGTCCAATAACTTCCCAAAGCTATCATAATATGATACATTGGTAACTTATGAATAAGTTACCAATGAATCATAACATAATTCGCATTCTTACATGTCCAATTTCTAGGATATCTGGGCCAAGCTAAGGATTTCTTACGATAAAAACAAGATGGCTGCCACCATTGTTCGGTAGAAAGGGAGACTCGGCCAGGTGTTGCGATGGAAACATTTGATGATTATCAACATACATACATGTGTATGTTGATAATTATCAGAATAATGTATATGATAAAGAGATAATGATATTGTTCCTGACTCGAATTGAATTGTTGATAATTAACTGTTTACGGCCAGACGTGTATATTGACGAGTATATACCGGCATAGCATGATTCTCATTCATAGCCGGTACGAGGCTGAAACAAAGGGAAATACATGCAATAACTTCATAAAGTCATTATGATATGATCACATTGGTAACTTATAAAAAAGTTACAAAGGTATCATATTATAAATCGCATATTAACCAGTCCAATTTTATTGAAACTCCTGCCTGATATGGCTGCAAGATGGCCGCCGAATGTTTGCATTTTTCTAATCACTGTTTAGTTCAATAGATGGCGCTGTAGAACACGCTCACTCGCGAAATAAAGTACACGCGAAAAACCGAAAAATCGGCTTTTCGCGAAATTTTTGTAACGCGATATATACCTATTCTACAGTATATGATGCATGTCCCAAATATATAGCGAATTGGGGAATTTTCGCATCATAGCGTATCTTTATGTTAGCGACGGTAGCCGCCGCTGACAGCGCCAGTACAGTAAGAAAAAAGTACAGCGATTTTATATATAGCGAAGCAGAACCACACGCTATGTACACTATATATAAACAGACGCTAACATTGTGTGTTCTACAGTATTACAAATTTGTTAACTAAATGTATTCATTTTTTCATTCAAAACAACCACTCTATATAATTTACATAAGTTAAAAAATTCAAAACTTTTTTTAATTTATAACTTTAAAATGCTACTCCAATAAGATATTAACAAAAATCTTCATTTATATTGACCTGGTTTAATTTCTGATTGGTCAACTAGACTATATATAGGTTAACCTATCTATAAGTGCTTTCAGGTAAAGAAATCAGTAGATCCATATGGGTCTTCTTATTTTAACCTTTTCATGCCCAAAAGGCCTTGACAATTTTAGTGATATCTTTCAGATCACATCAGGTGAAAGATTATTTTGGAAAATATTCGAATGAGAAATGTTTATCAAAATCCAACCAACTACTCTCCTTAAAATATCATGAGAAGTTATTCTTCATTTGTAGTATATAGTGAAGATACCATGGCAGCAGACAATATTTTTACTCGGAAATTCTAGGCGTAAAATGGTTAAAGCTTGCTGTCATTAGTGGTGAGAGGGAATGCTGGGATGCGCTGACGAGGATTGCAGAGACGGCACCCGCACTCTTTGACTGCAAGCACGCCACATGTCTTATGTAAGAACCACACACAACTGTCACAAATGATACATCTTACACATGTTATTCCAATTCAACCTGTACTTACTCAAATCTCTGGATGTACATCTGATATCACTCTCATTGATCACTCCTAACCTAGGGTTTAAACTGTAATTAAATAGATACCCTGTAAACTAGTTCCCATTTCTCCCACTAGGTGGACCAGAGGATGATCTCAACATGGCACACATGCACTACACTCTTTATCCCAATAGTGCCCTGTAAACTAGTTCCCATTTCTCCCACTAGGTGGACCTGAGGATGATCTTATCATGGTACACAAGCAATGCACTATTTATCCCAAAAGTGCCCTGTAAACTAGTTCCCATTTCTTCTACCAGGTGAGCCTGAGGATGATCTCATCACGGTACACATGAAATGCACTCTTTATCCCAATAGTGTACTGTTATACCTGGTAAACTAGTTCACATTTCTCCCACTAGGTGAACCTAAGGATGATCTCATCTCAGTTCATATGCAATACACTCTTTATCCCATTTATACTTGGAGTTAGGAATATACGTATGATTCCACAAAATAATTTTTAAATGCCTGTTGGCAAGGTTTTGATTGACTTTGATACTTCAAACATTTCTTGCGAAAAGAAGAAGAAACTGGTCTGAGCAGGAAGGGATAGAGATTATAATGTTTCTTTTCCATTTTAATGCTATTTGAGAGCTGCAGCTTTAAATATATATTCCCTATAATTGTTTGCAATGGTCTTAAAAGGTGGGACTACATAGGGATATGGCTGCCATACTCATGCAAACCACAACTCTAATAATCAAGCTAAGACCTCTTGGGAAACCTGGGATTTTCATTAAGTGTTATCCTAGGGTCAAAGGTCAGGCTGCAGAACATGCATCCTTAAATGGAGAATTCACATATTTTACCCTCCTCTTATGAAAGGCATGTGCGTCATTTTAAAATTTTAAGATATCAAGTAGAAATTTGAAATGTGGTATGATTTATTTCATCAAAGGGATCAGGAGATGAGGGGAGTCACATGTCCAAATGACCTTTAACCCCTTTTCATAATTGCCCCCATGGGTGAAGGAAATTGATACCTATTAAGTTATGGATTAGATATCGCAAATCCATCCACTGCATAACACAAAAATTAAACTATATGGTCATTTGAATATAATATATATATATATATATATATATATATATATATATATATATATATATATATATATATATATATATATATATATATATATATATATATATATATGTATATATATTTATATTTATATATATTTATATATATATATATATATATATATATATATATATATATATATATATATATATATGTATATATATATATATATATATATATATATATATATATATATATATATATATATATATGTATATATATATATATATATATATATATATATATATATATATATATATATATATATATATATATATATATATATATATATATATATATATTATTGTGGTAGAGAATTATCTTAATAATCAATGCCATAAGGCCTCCCTAGTTAAGTTATAAGTATAATTCCATATGTGTGAGACTAATTGAATTGTGAATTTAAACCATACCACTGAAATTCCCATAATGGACTGCTCATTTAACAAGTGGCTAACCATTGTGACAGCCACTGTATAGGATTTCAAGGGGAAAATTATCTTTCAAAGCGAAAAAAGGAAAAGAGTGATTGTTAATGACTTAAAGAGGGTTTAGATAACCTTATGCTGTCACACAAGGTCAAGGCAGTCTGTGGTCCGGCTAATTTAGACCATATGTGAGGGATCTATATGAAATAAAATCAAATTCACAAAATACTTAGGAGTTGAATCAGAGTTTTTACCAAAAATACATCATTTCAGGTCCTAATTCATAGTTTATTGCACACAAACAATAGAATGTTATTAGGAAAGGCCTCAAGCAGAATTCATTTTACCTCAACCTCTAGATTTTCAAGCATCTATGACCAAAAGATCCTTAAAGCCAGAATAGAGATACAAATAACATATGAATAACCTAGGTAATGTACAACTCTGGCCAGGTCAAAATTTGCATACATCTATTGGGTGGTACAATAATGCCCAAATATGGAAACTATTTCAATATTTAGATATGACTAGTTTACTATTCTAAGGAGAAAACTTGTATATAAATACACATGTAAGCAGGGATGTGATTTCAACCATTATCAGAGAAAGGGGGCATTTTGACTGTTGTTTTAAGTACATTTGTCAGGGGTGAGGGAGTTGCCTATCCATATAAGCATGGATAGGTAAGGCCAAAAAAATAAAGGTAGAGTAGGTAGGGATTTTTTTTTTTTTTTTTATTCTTTTACTTGCACGATTCCCTGGAGTTGGATGGCTTTGATAAAGGTTTGCCTTGTTGTAATTGTCTTTATATGCATTAATTGTAGGCCCCTGCTTCTGTTCATCCAGAAATTGATAATTTAATGGTTGGAGAATTGGTATTTAGGACGGCGAGGCAATTTTTTGGGTAGGAACAATTCATTTTTCAGTAGGATTGGCAAAAAGAACTTTAGGGTAGGGGACAAAAACTAGGTAGGGTAGGGTAATAGGAACCAAACATTCTTTTTTTTTTTAGGCCTAACAAGGAGAGAAAGTAGTGGATCTTCCAAGCATGATACTGTTCTAACTGTAGGACTCATTTATAAGATTGATATGAGAAATCTTTTGAGTAACTCATTTTTATAATATCACAGGGGTCGAATTAGTTCTTTGATTCTAATCTAATTGCATTTTTCTGAGCAAGCTGAGAGCTACAAGGTCTTCCTTTTTTCAATTTTAAACTGAATAAATGTGATTGATTTTTTTCAGCACTCAAGTAGCCCCTAGCCTCTTTACACAAAACAAAAATCAAAGGAAATGGGATTTTGGTCAAAAGACATTTTTATCTGCAGCTGAACTGTTCCTTCACCATAACCATCAGAGATTACTTTCTTTCTGATAGACTTCTCAAATAGCTTCATTGACATTTCAAGCATGTCCATTGCTTTATGACAGACAGACCCGCTTTAGATTCACTCTCTAGCTTACATCACAAGTACTAAGCAAGAAGGAAATGACATATAAGAGCCAAGGGCATACACACATTGTTCCCCTCTCCCACTCAAATAACTGCTGCCTTCTAGACGCCACATATCAATTTCTTGTCATAAGTAGACAATGATCTTTTGAAGCAGAGAGATTTCTAGCCTCAGGAGGGGGGGGGGGCTTATAATTCAGCTGTCATTTATGTACACTCAGGTTTCTGGTTTGGTTATGTTTACATATAAAACCAGATCAGTCACAATTTTATGAGCAAAGTGTTTTGCTAAATAAAGACATGGTGTTGATCAAGGGGGTCCCCATTAATCGTGAGTGAATTACAGTAATTCTGCTTATCATTATTCACTAGCACTAAGCTATTTCTCCCTCCCCCAAGCTCACAATTCTATCAGCACTCCATTAAATGTTCTCCTGCAAACAACCTGAGCCATTAAGGAGCTGCAATGATGTATGGGAGTCCATATACACTCTGGCAGGAGAAACATGCGGTACATAAGCACACCTTATAAGCTGGACAAGCACAGACCCACACACTCACGAAGGCACAACAGTACACAGGTTGGGTATGCAAAAACCCTCACACACATACACTAAACACAGTACCTGAGACACAAGATACCAAAGCTAAGCTTGCACAAAACCACCTATCACATACAAGGACACCTTGGCAAAATAAAGAGGGATATGTATAACTCACCATACATTCAGACGCAGCATGCTAGTGCACACAAACACACACACACACACACACACACACACACACACACACACACACACACACATTCAGGCACAGTATTGGATACACTTAAACACAGACAAAACATAATCTTCTTTACCATGCACACTGTTGAGGTGCATGATTCAAAAGGGAAAAAGATATTGAGATTACAATGATAACCATTTTATCATGATTTTTTTTTATTTTATGATTATGCTTCAATGAAGCAGATAACAAAAAAGAGAATGATACAAACAATGTTTCGTTTAAAAAAAATAGCTTATGTCAGATGATGGTGATGATGATGATGATGATAATGATTCCAAAGCAAATGCATCTCTCCCTTTTTGAAAAATACATAATGAAAATTCCTTTGCCTCCTATCTCTCTAAAGAAGTGTGCTCATATGCTTTCAGGAATCCACTAGGTTGATTAAATTGCCATTGATTCATTGAATCAGGTAAATAGATAGAAAATAATTAGGAAAATATCTAGAGAGTATGCATCTAGGCGAGTAGACAGATAAGAGCTAATTATATATTATGCAAGAGCAGTGCATGACTTTCCCAAAGATAAGAGATACGGTTGGCATGGCAACTGCCATTTATCTATGCAGTGCTGCCATCTGGTGGAGAGTAGCGTAACTTCACTGGCATGCTAATGACAATACCTGGTGGGCCATTCATCACACTAAATACCTTGAACCGCGACCATAATAACTCACTTAACTGACTGGAGCCTTCACACTCATCAGCGCCATAAAAATTACACTTTTTGTGCTGTTGGCAATTTTCCAAGTCAGCACATAAGTCAGGTTTATGTGACAAGTGTTTATTTTACTTGATTGGTCCTGTTTTTCTACAAACATTAATAAAATAGTACCATGCTGATATCTTCTCCCTTTATAGCAGTTATACGGCATAATGAAAATGGATTCTGAGTCTGAAACACCAACAGCATAGAGGGAGTCTTGGCGGGTGCAAATGGAATTGACCGGTTGACACCGTGCAATAATACTCAAAGTCTTAAGGGTGGAATGATGCACCCCAGGGATCTCATATTTAGCGTTATGTATCTACCCAGGGACTGATACATAACTTCAGAGTAGCTGGTGTATTTTCAGCCAAATTCAACAAAAAGTGGCATTTTTACAATGAAAACTTTGATACCTTAAGGATTGACACTTTTCTTAGGTAGGGACACAGATCTTGATCAATGGATTGGCAGCCAGCATATCTCACATGAGACCCTTGGCTCGCTCGGCTCCTGGCTGATAGTCACTTGATCGCAGCCAAGGTGCATTGGTCACAATTCGGGTGCAGATATGTTTTACGCAAAGTGCAGAAGAGAAACACTGTCAAGCAGTGCGATCTGCACATATGTGTGGGCACCTTTCTGGAGTGAACTCCACTCAGGGTAGATCAGTGAAAGATACAGTTAAAACAGACTTGTAGCATTAGTCTAGTCTTCTAAGGTGCATGTCTATCTCAAGTCCTCTGTCTCTCCTCGTCTGAGATAGCACAGCATCTTCTGTTTCAGGAGGTAAACATAAATTAGATAATCAAGCCATTCAGCCTTAGGAAATATCTAAAGAATGTTGTTATACTGCACAGTGTCTTGTACATCTGAATTAATTCAAGAAGAACCTCTACAATCATCCGTGGTCAGAAAAAATGCAATAGTAATGATGTAGTAGTATGATTTCATCTTATTTTATAAGCAATGTTATTAATAATGTTTTATCATTCTTCAGATTTTGAAATAATCACTTTGCTAACTATCTGTGGTCAGAATACCCAGTAAATTCAGATGAACAAGTCATAATATAGTATGAATTAATCTAATCCTGAAAGCATGCAGTGTTTTTATAGCTTTTCTGAGTCTGAGGATTTATAAAGGGTTATATACACAGATCTTATGATATGCAATAATGTCATGGAAGAGGGCTATATGCAGGAGCTTGGTCACAATATATTCTTATCCTATTCGCAATATCAATTCCTTCTTTTATTAACTTTTTTATCATTATTTATCGATTTATTCTGTTTTTGTTTTTCTCAACCAATAGGATACAAAGGCTTCATGTGTATGCTATATATAAGAAGAGTTGTGTACAAGATCTATTGATTCAGAATAATGGTTAAGGGAGGATTATACCATGTTTAGGGAAAATATGAAGGCGAAGTGCTGTCATTTCTCATTAAAACATACATGGTTTATAAACCTGTTAAACTATATGTAATTCAAACAGGATATCAAGTTAAAAAGGGCAACTACTTATTTCTGGTTGAGTAACATAGTATCATATTACCTTTCTGGCAGTGCTTATTGATACTAGCTAGCACACCCTTGTATTCATTATCCATGCCAAATACATGTACATGTTTTCCATCATCCCTTCACACCTTGCCCCTAGCCTGCCTCCCAGGCCTTATTTTAATGTCCTCCCTTGTGGATAGATGGCTCTGCGGTATACTAGGATCTCTGAGCGAAATAATGATACAGACTAGAGCTCAAGTGTGTCCCCCTTGAGGATTTTTTCAGAACTAATCCTGGAGTGAAATCAACTCAGGTCAGATCAGTGAAAGAGCCAGATATCACAGGCTTGTAGCAAGTCTAACCTTGCCCCCAGCTGTAATAACAACACTACCTGCCCACCACTGACTTAAAGGGCCTTTTCACTGCTGGCGGCCTCCACTTGAGATAAACCATTATACACAACCAGACCTAGCAGGTGGGATTATGAATAAACAGCAATCACTGTCAACAGAAAATAATCAGTCAATGAATAAAGCTAGCCCACGGCTTTGTGACCAACCTTGACACACTGTCAAAATATTCATGGAACTGTTAAGCTAATTCCCTGGCCTCAGAGGAGGTTATTTACATAACAGGTAAAAGCAGGAAAAAAGTGGTGGTTTAGAAAAAACTGTGACTGAGTGTGTCTGTCATATACTGAAGGTCGTCCTCATTTTCCCTGGTACTTGAATTCTCAAGGAAAGACCTCCTCATACCTTGTGGGTTAACTTGGCAGAATAGTAAGAGCTTGGCAGTGCCAGCTCTGTAGGGTCACAAAGAGCTCAAACAATGGAGTGCTGATTGATAACAAAGGAGATGTTTATGTTCTTCTCAAGGTGACAGTATTTTTTAGAAACAGTGAAAGAATGAGAATTATGGGAATGCCCATGGAAATGTAAAGCTGTTTTTCAAATTTCAATTAGTCTTTTAACCCTTATGCTTCTGGTGGCTAATTTGGCCTATACAAAATGAGGCAAAAAACCTAAAAAATGACTGAAAATGGGTACTCATCTGAAAGTACTAAGTGAGAGCTATTAAACGAATACCAACGTGACAGAGTTTAGATGGTTTTAAAAATCTTTGGGTTCTTGGATGAAAGTAGCCTTAGCATTGAAAGGGTTAAAGCTTTACAATTGCCAAGTAATTTGAGAACAATGTCCCGTGAAAAGATCAAGTCAATCCTTATATTCAAACCAAGTGACCACATGTTTGCATTTCTAAAATTCATTTTACTCTCTCTTAGAAGACACACTAGTAATACCAGTTAAATATTACTGAATTGATAATAAACTGATGTGTTTTCCAGTTCATATTCTGATCTATTTCCATCCCACCCTCTCGCAGACATGAAGACAGGAAGGTAGATGAATACCATTTGGAAGCAAAGTAGTGTTGTGTGTTTAGCATATCTTAAGAGTGAGTATGGGTTGTAGTACTTGTATGGAAATGCAATGCTGCATTTAAAATACCTTTAAGCCCTTAAAATCTTTACAATTGCAGCCAATACAAATACTCAATTACGTTAATGAGTATTATTTGAGAACATATCTCTTTGAAAGATAATAAGTCAATTCTTATTCATACCAAGCGACATTTTGCATTCCTAAAATTCTTAAATTCATCAAAATTATAAGACCAGTAGAATATTAGGGCCTACTGATTCTTTTATTTCTAAATCTTTCCTATTCATTTTTCTGAATATATATTTCAATATTACTGCATTGAATAAAAAGACTTGCTTTCCTACTCCTGTTTGCATAATTCCAACCCTTCCTCTAGAAGGCATGAGGGGAGGATGGTAGATGATCACTGTGGAGGCTAAGTTGTATGTTCTGTGTTTAGCATATCTTATAGGGAGGTAGCGTGTGTAGTAGCGATGCACTACTGGATGAATACCTCCCTCAACAAGCGCTGGCAGTTCTGACATGCCGGTGCTCCTGGCCCCTGCTTCATAACTCCATTACCCCTCACTTATTACATGCTCTGCCAAAAATAGCAACACAAGGGGAAGATAGGAAGAAAGGGCTGCCATGGGTTGCGCACCCTAGAGTCGGGATAACAACCTAATATTTCATCAGTCTCCAGCCAAATGAGGAACTGGGGATGGATGATAATTGTTATAAATAGAACATTTTTCAAAAATATGAATACAGATTTTTTTACCCAAGGACTGCAGAGACCTTATTAAATGAAGCGGTAGACTTCACAGGAAAACCTACCATTAACCTGTAATTTCAGAAATTTCTGAGTATCTGCAGATATGAATTGTGACAGAAGAATCTAAAATGCTAATCCTATAAAGATGAGAACATGGTCTGATGAAAAATGCAAGGAAGATTTATCATACTCTGGACTCTTAACATCTATTTCACTGAATTTTTTACAATATTTCATTTTGAATAAATTTTCACTCTATATTGCACAAAAAATATTCAAGGAAATTATTAATCAGAGAACAGTTGCTTGTTTTGAAAAAAAAATCATGCCCGATGCCACCTTACCAAAAAAGAAATATCATGGCAGGATGATGGAAGTAGTTCAGTATTGTTATCTGTTAGATAATTTTTAACTTAAAAAAAACTTGCTATCTACCAAAAATATTAAAATAGAATTTTAATAATAATAATAATGAAAACTAGGTACACATGTCTCTTTCAATGAAAAAGCCCTGGTGATCATTACATGGTCAGTCTGTATGAGCACTCCTCAATATGAGCATTGCTAATTTAGTTTCCATCATGGCCACAAGAGGGACACGGTGCTGGTCATCAGCTTGCACTCATCGGTGAAACAATACATCCCACATCCATAATTTGTACAGTGGCTACCCCAGCTATGTCAACATCCCAGGAAAATAACAGGGAGAGAAAACTGCTAATTTTCATAGTTGAATTAAAAGTTCATCTTTAATACAACAATCATCAAGATTTATCAAATAATGTATTTCTTTTAGTTCCACAATCTAGTTTATGGAGGTACCTCTTATGTAGAATATACGTAGCATTCTTAGATACCACGGGAGCCAAAGGTGATAGAACCATTATTTTGATTCATTAGCACTCTTCCATTTGCAATATCTATATGTATTTACACAGGCAGAAAATACAGAGAAATGACTTCTATATCCCACTAATATGATGAAGCATGGCTTCGACGACGAGCGAAGCTCTTAACCCTTTTAATGCTAAAGCTACTTTCACCCAATAAATAAGGATGCAAAGATTTTTGAATACCATCTAAACCCTGTCATGTTGGTATTTATTGGATAGTAGAGTACTCTCAGATGAGTACCCAACTGAATGGCCATATGCCAGGGTTGCCATTAAGTGTTCAGGTATTTTGAATGATTTTGGATTGGCGAAATTAGCAACCAGCAGTGTAAGGGTTAACATAGCTGCAATCTTCTACTCGTAGTGCCAGCATGTATTGCGAGCTATGTAGCTATGTAGTTATAACTGATGCTGAAAAAGACAATGGCGCGTGTGTATCACGTACGCGATTTTGGCGCCAGTTTCTAAGGAAAATAAACGCTGCACGTCACAACACATGCATATTACTATTGTTAAAATTAGTGCATAGGCTTTACGGTAAAACGCGTATATCTAATTTCTCTTTTTTGTCCGCTACCGTGGGTTGTTAAAACATATCCATAGATTATGTTTTCTAGGACAGAGAACTGGGCCTGGGAATGAGCATAACAAAGCTCAGTGTTTACCCACTGCACGCGACTCCGTCTGACGTCACTTCCTTTTTAACAGCTGGACCCGGACGTACCATAAATTGATCGATGGAAATTTAAGGCCATCGTCCTACTGACAACAATGAGGTATCTCGCGCATTGCCATTGTACTCGCTACGCTCGCTAGCTGCTTCGCAGCTTGCGAGCTTCGCTCGTTATAATTATGTCAGATGAGATCCTAGTCTGATCAAACTTTGAGTGCTGGTGTCCAGTAGTATAAAGAGGACTTTTGTCAGCACCCAGCCAATAGGCTCAAGTCAACATGGAAATCACACTGTGTTTGTTTTCTATGAGTGGTGAATATATGAGACATGGTTCAAACTAAGGGAACCTTAGCTGACTGCATTATCTTCATATCCTTTCACTGTAACCCACCAACTCCAGATGACCATGAGAGGGACTCAGGATCTTAGCCAGGATTTTTAAAACTGGGTGCCTAAAATTGTCAATTGTAAACTTTTTGGGTGTCCTATTTTCAGGAGACACCACAATATACTCAGATTACAACCCTAAACATGCATTTACTTATTGAAATAAGGCATTATGTCCTTAGAACACGAGGTCATGGAACTTATATTAGGGTTCGGAAAATGTCATTTTATGTTTGAAATGACATTTTAAGAAATTAAAGAGCTTGGTGGTCCTGAGGGGTGATTTTTGAGGGTTTGGGTGTCCAACTGATGCCCAGACGCCCACCTGGCTAAGACTATGGCAGGACTCCTACAACCCAAATTTCTTCCTCATCATCCTTGAAGCATCTGCTCATCCTTGGGGCATTATACCTTTTGTCCTGGGTCACTGTGACACACATGTGGATACACACGTCTTGGCATTTGAGTGATGTAGTGATTAAGTAGCTCTGGTCACTCCTACTGTACTAAATGGAATACAATTTGGCCGAAGTGATGACCAATTGAAGTATTGAATCTTCCCTAGCTTCCCATTCTCTGGGCCTAACCCGTGCTGCTCCCAAATACCATGTGGCAAGTGGTAGCCATACATATTGGAATTTAGAATGATATACATGTAATGGTATGTGTTTTGTGTATTTTTCATACTGCATATCATAATGCCTTGATATTACATACTGAAAATGAGAAAAATCTTCAAGCTCTTAAAGCTACAAATCAAGTGTTTGAAAAATGTAGCTTAACGAAAAGATTTTATTTTCTTACGAAATTACAAAATAGATTCGAACTTAAAATTAAAATTTGAAAGTCAAAGAACAAAAAGAAATGTCTCATATTAATGGTAGGAAAGTAAACAAACATTTAAAGATCAGGGAAATGGATATAAATATATATATATATATATATATATATATATATATATATATATATATATATATATATATATATATATATACATATATATATATAAATATATTTTATTGAAGTAAATTTTTAAATTGAATTTTCCTCAATATATTAGGAAATGAATGCGAGATATGCAAAGTACTTGTAACTACACACTCTCACTGCAGATTGTGGATAAAATTCTCTTTCCTATTATTGTAGGCAGCACCTAGCAAGGCCTGTTACTGCATTAGTGTTAACTAACAGTGCACAGCTGAGAGCTAGGGCAGCACCCAACAGAAGGCAGGCCTGCCATTACCTGGACCTTACGAGGAAATGATTACCTATAATCTACCTGGAACAGGTGGGCTAATCTATATTGTGTCATCATGGCAATGGTTCAGCATGGATGGCTGATCAAGTCAGTAGCAAGCAGATGGATAAGCATGGTTTAAGAAGTAGCAAAGGCATCCCCTGTGAAAACCAGGCTTCTAGTACTAAATAAGCATTAATAGAAGAAGTGTACCACACACAGGTATTTTTTCTAAAATCTACAACTAAGAAGTCAGACTCATATAGACAATTGCTAGGTTATTCAAATTCAAATTTTCTTAATTTCATAGTTCAAAAGCATAGTTCATCATTCAAAAGATGTTCATTATAACAAGAATATTCATTCATTGAAAAAAGTAAATGAAACTTTAATCTGAGTCTTGTTATACCAGCTTGAGTTGAAGTATATGTATATGCTGAATAGGGTACTTGTCAATAGTAATTATGAGCCTAGGCTGCCTTTTTTATCAAATATAAATTAGCATGATAAAGCTTATATCAACATTGGCTTAAAGGTTTGAAAATGGGCTAATTATTCTCTACTTGTATACTGAATGACTTGGTCAATCCTATTTAATACTACATTCTCCTCAAATGTGTGTAAATAAACCATTCAAGCTCCATGATTCCCATCAAGAAACTGAGAGTTTTATTTCTTTTATCTTTCCCACAGGAGCTCTCATCGGCGGGTAGTATAAAGTAATGGGAGGGTCAAGTTATTGACCCATATCCGCGTATGTCTACATTACCATTCTAATCAGAACATAAACAATCATTAGGAGATAGCTGTAAGGGAGAATTACCTGTGTGTGCTCAGTATCTAATTACAGGTAGACACACCCACTCAGGTGAGTGCAGCCTGGTCAGTAACATTACCTGAGCCGTGATTATCCCATAGATAAGTAATAAGAGATGTTTGCTGACCAGTCTGGTCAGTAACATTACCTGAGCCGTGATTATCCCATAGATAAGTAATAAGAGATGTTTGCTGACCAGTCTGTAGATTAGATCAGCATAGGTCTTTCATTAAATCCTCATAGCTTTTGGCTGATCAACAAACATGAAGGCTTAAGTTCTTTTATGTTTACCTGGATTAAAATACCTATTTGTTATTCAGGTATCAAATATTCATTCAAGAAAAGCAATCACAGACCATGCAAAAAAAAGCAGCCAGGGGTCTTTCAAGCTAAGCTGAGAGTTAATCTTTAAAAAAAAACATAAATAAGCCCATACATCTATTCAGTATACCCTAGTAATCAAAGAAAAAAAGCTACAATACACCAACAGTTACAGACACATCCTTTTGAGAAAAGCATTTTTAAATGCTGTAAAATGGCTATAATTTTGTGGCTTCGACAGCTTAGGTGATATCACAACAAGATAGTAACCCGGAACTGGGACAAAATTCACTTCTCTTCACAAATAGTTCCAAGGGGTCTTTCAGTTGCAGAAAGACTGTATAGACAGCCCTCCACAGTACTGCACTTTTATATAGTGACCAGGCCAACCCGCTTGGGGATCCTGCGAACTCACCCTTGGGAGCCAGGTATCGTAACCACTAGGCCATGATAGATCCCATGTAATACAGTTGGAGGGGGGCATGAATGTGTTAAAGAAAAGGTTATTTCTTACGGAGAATTTCATCCCATGCTGGTCAACCTTTAACCCCAAGGAACAGTTTTTTATTGCCCTCAACTCGAAGCGGCAGTCTTTCTTCAGAGGCCCTTTCACAGGTGGTTAGGTGACAACAAACTGCCTTCTCACCCGGATAAGTCAGAGGAACATATTTAATGGTCCGGATTAACAACTGCCTTTCTTTGCAATGACAGCCATGGCCGCTTTGATCACACACAATAAATTTCCCAGCTCAGTAAGTCATAACTGTTCTATTGCTTCATGCTTCAGCTGAAATCCATAAATCTATAAAACCCACTTCACAAGTGTAGTCAAAAAGCTTAAGTAAAATAAATGTATCAATGTAACAATCTGGTATAAGTTAGAACTGTTCCTGAATGAAAGAGTACTTTCAAGAGGCTTTTTGAGGGTCTGTGACAGGGGCCATTGCATGGATTAAGTATGAAGAATGACAGCACATAATCAACACATACTAAAAGCAATACTCACACTTTTATGAATGTGTGAAAAAAAGCTTTCAGGCCATGTTTTTATACATTAGAAGTTTATACATTACCCCCTTTAAGGATTGTAGGCTGTTACCTGCAAGTACCCCTTTATATCATATCATATCATTGGCATCAATATATCTCCAAAAATACTCTGCCATAGGAAATTCATGCTGTACAATTACAGTACACTTGACATTTCCCTAAAAATGCATTATACCCTTGCCATCAATACACCCTTTTTAACATTACCATATGTACTTGGGAATTTCTAGAAAATCCTGGCATTTTTTCTGCATTTTCTAAAAAAATCCTGGGAATTCTCACCATCATTAGGATAATGGTAGTAACCTTTTAAGTTCCCACTAATCAAGATGGCGGGTATTGCAATGATATTATTATGTTGGAATGAAAGTCCTACCCTTGTCATTTTTCTCTGTATTGATTTATATTGATTTATATGTAGGATCTCACTTCACCTTTAGATGCCATTTTCCTTACAATGCATTATACCCTTGCTATTAATACAACCCTTTTATAACCCTTACCATATGCACTTGGGAATTCATAGGAAATCCTGGTATTTTTATAGCATTTCCTTATAGATTCTCTGCATTGATTTATTCCATCAAGTGGTGTTCATGCACCCCTTTAAGGGTTGTAGGATCTCACTTCACCTTTAGATGCCCCTTTTGGAGGTGGCTTTTTACCGTGTAAAGGGTAGCCAGACAGCAGTACCTGAGCAGCACCACGTGCCCTCCCCCTTATCTTCTCCCTGCTCTACTAACTCTCCACTGACCCTCACAAGCTCTGCTTTAACCCTTATGCTGGTGGTGGCTAATTTGGCCAATACAAAATGATGCAAAATACCTGAAAAATGACTGAAACCCTGGCACATGGGTACTCATCTGAGAGTACTCAGTGAGAGCTATCCAATGAATACCAACATGACAGGGTTTAGATGGTTTTCAAAACTATCTGCATTTTTGTGCTTAGGACGAAAGTAGCCTCAAGGTTGGAAGGGTTAAGTCCACACTTTACAACCCTTTTCTGCTTGGCTTCACAAAACTACAAATCTCAGCACCGTTCACTGGGTACATAAGATATGTCCACCGTTAAAAAGCCAACCTACGCCTAAATCAGTAGCTTTGTGGCCAATTAACATGCCACTCACTCTCTCATTGTTACTTCTGTAGTTTGTAGTATAAAAGGGTTAATAAAGCTAACAAATAGCAGGTATTTTCATTTTAACACCCATTTTCACAGGATTTTGCATTTTTGAACAACTTGCTTGATCATGAACTATGATAAGTATTACCTTTTTGGTCTTGCATCAATGAAAACATAGCAATTCCTCTTAGATGCATTGGCTTTAAAATGTGGGGTCCTCAAAGAACTTAAGGCATCTTAATGTATATGGTTCTGAGTCCACACTGGCTTAGAGTCTCGGTGTTGAACTGTTTAAGATCCTGGTACTTGACTTGTAAAGTGTTGTTACTTACAAAAGCCATTATTCAAAAAATAAAAAACTTTTCAGCCTAACCTCTTTATAAGCAATGAATGAAATATAAATATTTCACAACACAGGGTGTTGTTCAGTTACTGAAAATTCCTCACTCCTCCACAAACACTTCATAATTGCCAAAAACCCTGGTGCGAAAACCACTGCCTACACATAATGATCAGGAAGACTAAGCAATTACAGCACGCCACTAAATTATAGACGGGAGAATGTGCAGAATAGAATTTATGGTGATTTCCCACTGTTTAACTCTTTTTGCATTAGCCCCCTACACTCTTACCACTCCCACTAACACTACTTCCCAAGGGCAGGGTCGGCTGAGTCAATTTATGTGGGTAGTACATGCAATACATTCTTGTACATAGCAATAGATGTCTCTTTTGAACCTGCAAAAACAATACAAGCATTGTTTAATCTACCTCCCACTGTTTTCTCCTGAAGGAAATATATCCTTTTAAGGTATCTTCCTTGTAACCAGTAATTTGGGTGGAAAAACAGCAAAGCTAGTGAGAGCATGGTTTCTATTTGTAAATTCCTTCAGTGTGGATACAAATTAAGGTGTCCGCTTCACCCAAACAAGGAAGATGAATTGGTGGTCATTACTACTGGCATCAGGGGAGGGAGACATGCATATTGCTTGTTACTGATGTCTTCCTTTGATAGCGGGCAGCTAGGACTCAACTCTGACGGGGCACACATGGTACTAAAGATAAGCTACTGTCCAAAACACACATAAAACCAAGTGACACCTGAATACTCTCCATTTCAGAGAGGTAGGAGAATCACCCTGCCCTTCAATGACTCCCTGGATAGCCCATTAACCTTTTCATGCCTTAGATGAATAAAAACAAGTAGATATGATACCAGCCGGTCAACATGAACAGGCTGACTGTAGCGAATAGGATGTTGGTGCGCAAGTTTCTCTGTGACGTAAACAATATGAGAGCCCTCATTGGTTTTTGTCTTCAAGTGACGTCCTACTTAGGCCAGATTTGAGACCTCTGGCATATAGCCAGACCTTCACTATAACACATATAGTAATTGATCTCCCACTACATATCCATTCTTTTATTCATCTAAGCTATAGCACTATACTCAAGGTTCAGATTGCTATTGTTCATGTAATATCTTTGTAACTGTAGCTTTGTTATGAAATCATTTTAGGAAAGTTGTTGATCAAAACCCTACTTACAACTCCATCTTAAATATTTTGTAAAAAATTAAGCTTAATTGCTCAGTAATTTTCAGAAGCATTGTAGGTCCGGACACCACTACGTAGAGGAGAACACCAGGCATAAAAGGGTTAAAGAGTTCATGAATAGCACTGAGCCAGGGGTTGGGGGTGCTATGATCTTCCAGGCATACATGCATGTCGCCCACAAATTATGCCCTGGCTACTGGTGCGGTCACTTTAAGACTGACAGGAGCATCCCAGGTCAGCACACAGGTGACCCGTGTGCTTTTTATACACACATGTGTGATCCCTGACAAACATCTGCTATTGTAAGAGAAGAAAGAAGAGCTTGTATCAAATAACTCTTTTATAGAGATGGTTTTCCAGCGAATTCCTGCAGCAGGACCTAGGTCAGGCACTTCTGGTGACCATTTCCTTTGATGGCCAAAAATGTGTTGGACACATTCAGTGCTAGACTGGCCCTTAGTCTATGGTATAATCAAATAATGCTATTCACAGCTTTTAGTATCTCTTGCTTACTTATAAGTGCCTGTCTGTTAGTTGCTATGGCTAATCATAGATGGCGCCAAGGGTGAACTCACACATCAGTAGGCATGTGTCCTAAAAAGTTGCTTTTGGTTAAACAAGGAAAAAAACTACTCTGTATACTGGAATTCTGTATAGAAAAGAGCAGGGTATTCATTTTTCAGCATGGATAAGTATTCAATTCCTTGTAAATGGGCAAATTGCGAAATGTGCCATCCTGCTCAAAACTCACGGCTCACTCATCAAAATTGCTATCAAAACAATGGCTTGTTAGCTAACAATTCCCATTATGTGTCACACGTGACAGTCCCTAGCGATTACTGTCACTGACAGCAGATTGACAGACCAATGGTATAGGCCACAGCCTGGAATATTCAGTTACCGTGATAATCTCATAGCTCCTAACTTGAGAACATGGAATTTGATAAAAAGCCTAAGGTCAAGTTTTCGGCCACAATGTGCTTTAAATATGTCCTTCTAGTGCTATATGGATCCAAATGCCTTGCAGAATTGACTCAAACTAGGGGGGGGGGGGGGAACATAATGTCCTTTAGCCATGTCCCTCTTATGCTACATTTATGCTACATTGGATCCAAATGCCTTGCAGAAGTGACTCAGTCCACTGGGGGGTTGGGGGTACCCTATGAATGAGTGATCTATGGTCTGGTTACTGACTGCTCCCTGTTTGTACCACAATGTTCTTTAGCCATGTCCCTCTTATGTTATATTGGATCCAAATTCCTTGCAGAAGTGACTCAATCTACCACTAGGGAGGGGGGGGGGGTGTACCCCATGAATGAGTGATCTAGGGTGTGATTACTGACTGCTCCTTATTTGAACAAGCCTAGCAGCATGTCCTCAGTGATACCCTGTGTGCTTGTCTTATGTTATCTTACCTCAACCTTGCCTGAATGTCCTATCATGTGCAAATCATGTGGCTCTTTATATTTCTTGAAAACCACATAATGATATCCGGATACACTTAGGGCCTCAAGGAGAAAGGTCATAAAAGATTGCTGACAAAAAAACTATAATACACACTGTGTAATGATCCTACTTGCGGTTAACCACAGTATATCAACACCAAAAACCTGACTTTTAAGAGTGTCAAGAACCACAGGTTGGTGTAAATGAGGGCTTAAAAAAGAAATCACTACTGGTTCAAATCATATTCCTAACTATGTGTAATAATAGCTTCAACACTAGCAAATGATGGATATTTAGGTACCGTATTCGCCTGATTAAGCACACTGTCTTGAATAAGCGCACCCCCCCCCCCCCCTTCTATTTTTCGCTGATTTTGGGGGACCAGCAAGCACCAAAGATCGTCTCCTCATGTTAAATTTCCCCCAAGAAGTAACCCAAACCAAATCACTTACCTTTCCTCTTGCCTTGTAACACCACGATCGGCACTCATTGGGAGTGCGGTTATATGAATGTTTGACAAAACCCCTGCTACAGAAAAATTTCCCAACTTGCATCCGCAAGGTGCGCTCAATCGGGCGAATACAGTATTTCATTTTATGGCCACTCTTAGGATCATCTACAATATTTTCTTTCAATAGGGAGACATCCCAAAAAAGTCAGGAGTAAACACCCCTCTTTCAAACAAAACCATTACTATGGGCAATAATATACCAAACCCTTCTTGATATGTACTTGTAGTTTCCTATTCCCAATTATTTAAATTCAACAGAATATTTAAATCCTGCTTTCTTTTCATTCTCATGGTCTATTTCTTATACATCATACTTTGAGTCAACATAGATGGCGCTAGGGGTGTTAAGCCACATAAGCCAATACCATATTATAATGTAGCCAACTAGTTATCATTTCCATTTGTAAAGCTCAATTGGGTATGTAATTCAGGTAAGATATAAAAGAGGTGGAAAAATGCTTGGCCTAGGGCTAGGCTCCCCAGCAGGGACAGGTCCCAGAAATTATTCAGCACGGGTAGACATTCAGTTATGCAAGCCACTTGGAGTGGTCCTTATGAGGACAATGGGTGGTAATTAGGCAGTGGTGAGTAAGGAGACAGCAGGAAGGAGGAGGAGGAGGAGGAGGAGGAGGAGGGAGGTAGTGGAACTGTGGTAGTACAAGGCACAGTCAGTAAGACTTATGGCTAGCCTCAGGGCATGTAGGTAGGGGAACTCTATGTTTGTCACAGTGCAGTAGTAATATACCTATTATGGCATCCATCATTGTGGTAATGCATAACATGCCGACTCTTAAGTATTCCTTTAAGGTTGGAGTGTCATCATGGCAAAGTTAACTGTTCTCTGCCCTTGGGTTGGCATGATTAGGTACTAAAGATGATAATTTTGAATAAGTCATAGACTTACACCACATACTTCATGAAGAAAAATACATGCCATTGTAGGAAAAAATCTAATTTTGAATATCAATGTTAATGCTCAAGTTTTTAACATTCAAAAATAAAAATTGAATTTTGATGAAGTATGATTGATTCCTCAAGAATATAATTTCCAAGTGAAATTGTGTATGTAATACAGTTCATGTTTGTTTACATCATTTTTTAACTTTCACATATATCCCTAAGTATGAAAAAGTGAAACGTTGAAATGAAAAAGTCAAACAAATTTGTTTTCATAGAAGATTTCTCTGCTTAAACTTTATAGTCATCAAAGAATAAATCACAAAGGATTTCAATTTGTTATTCCCAAAGGTGCAACAATTTAAGTTTAAAAGCACAAAGGTCAAAATCATTTATTCGCAAGAGAATTTTTTCTTTGCAATGACATAAACTTTTCACTTGCGAAACATTATCCATATCTCAAATATGCATGTTCTAGAAGAAGAGTCTGTAAGGCATGTGTCACTTTGTATACACTCCCCCTATTAATTTCCTCAAGTGGACAGGTATCCAGTCAATTCAGATGAGATAATTTTTTTCTTGAGAGGACAAGGACCTTTCGATTTGAAAAATATTCTGCAAAATCTAAAAATCCATGTTGTAGAAGAAAAGGCCATAAGACAAGTGTCACTTTGTATACAATTCTGATATTAATATCCTCAAGTGGACAGGTATCTGGTCAATTGAGATGAGATAACTTTTTCCGAGATGACGTTTCCGTTTGAGAAATATTATGCATAATCTACAAAATCCATGTTCTAGATGAAGAGGCTGTAAGACAAGTGTCACTTTGTATACAATCCTGATATTAATTAGCTCAAGTGGACAGGTATCCAGCCAGGTAAGATGAGATAGTTAGCCATCTAGCAGGTGTCTGTTTGGAGGTGAGCTGTTCCGTAGTGTGCTTTATTGACTCTGTGTCTAATTCATCATCTTCAGTAGCAGCTTAGCAGCTTGTTCTGTGGTCAGCCAGAGGAGGCAGCTACTTGATGCTGTCAGCACTTCTCCTATCTAGCCCAGGCTCAACAGGAATCCTGGTGCCAACATATACATGACACTCTTACCTACCTACCACCCAAGGATAGCAGTCATATTGACACATGTGCTTAATCTTAACACTTGACCTTGAGCTTTGCCCAAAGAAAATTTAATATTTAAATCTATAATGCTATGTGTGGGGCAGGGCCTGATCAATTATGAAGGGGTTGAAGTCCCTCAAAGTCCCTCAAAGTCCCTCATACACAACATTTTGTTTCCATAATCAGCTCACCAACTGGATTATGTAGAAAAAACAAAGACCCCATATAGATTCAAAAGTAGCTAGGCATCCAGGCCTATCACAATATTCATGAGAAGATGAGTTGAGAATTTGTCTCATAGGGTGCGGGTGGCTCATTACATCTTAATCAAAAAGGTGCTAACACACACACGCACACACACATGCTTGCTAAGGTAGCTCATGCCTCGTGGGGTTACCCTGGATTATAATTATCCTTTACCCTGATTTTATTTGACCATTTAGCCTATACAAAATATCAATTGCCTGAGAGGTCTTCTGATGAGGAATACATTGGCATCATTTAAGTATCCTCCAAGCAGGGTCAAGACTTTTGGGTTGAAAAACTGAAAAAACCTGCACCCCTTTAACCCTTATGCTGCTGGTGGCTAATTTGGCCAATATAAAATGATGCAAAAACATGAAAAATGACTGAAACCCTGGCACATGGGTACTTATCTGACAGTTGTACTTACTTTCCAATCAATACCACCATAACAGGGTTTCAATGTGTTTAAAAAAAATCTTTGTGCCCTTGTGCTTTGGACGAAAGTAGCCCCTGAGTATTGGAAGGGTTATGTCATTTATAAGGCCATGACTAAAATCAATAACTGCCTCTCAAGAAATCCTCTTGCGCATCTTACCCTAATATAATATAATGCAGGGAACCTTGCAAATATGCCTTTAGAGGAAGCCATCAGAAAACCATGCTGCGTACCTCTGGGATATGTTCCATTTCATTGTACACAAATATAGTAGCACATTGTGAAGGTTCCATATCTGAGCAGATGCTTCAGGGCATAGAATGTGACTTGAACATGTCTCCACTGGCGGGACTTCAGATAGGACATGTGTCTTTCCCTTTGTGCCCCCTGACCTCAGATACAAGGGTCACTTTTGAGGCTTATTTCACATTAGTTGCTAAGCAATAGCTGGGGAAGGACGCACAACTATGTAGTGGGAGTGGGTAAGAATCAATCGGGAAATGGCGTTTTAATGGTGAAGGGTTTAAAAGGAAGCTTTGCTCCATTCCTGCAGGCATAAAAATGCCAACTTGGTGACCATTTTCTATAGGGTAAT
>OZ012684.1:23496433-23601433 GCA_963942565.1 Maea johnstoni
TAGGTGGGGCACTGACTGCTCCTTCTTACGGGCTATGTTTCTCGAAGGAAACTCTGTCAGGGGACAAACTAACAAGCCCCAGGCCAACAATAGATCAGATAACCCCAACAGGCTAGGTATGCCTAAAAATGGAAAAAAGGGGGGGCAAATATGTCATAATTTTAATTACAAACAGTGCAAGTATGGGGATTCCTGCAAGTTTAGACATGTTTGCCTGGTTAGAGGGTGTGGGGCTCTTCATAGAGTCACACAGCATGACTCCACTAAAACTGAATAGGAATTGTTCTCTCAAAACACCACAACCCCTGCGGTCCACAATACTGCAGTGGTGAATGAGTCTCATGGTCAAGTCAAACAAGGCCCTTCACTCACTGAGAAAATTGATGAGTGGCAAGTCCTTCTCCAAGAAGATGAGGACAGAGATTTCTTGTTAGATGGTATAAGAAATGGTTTTAGTATTATTGATGAGGGAGCAGTTTTTCAAGAGTCCCTCTCAAAAAATTATGTTTCAGCCACCCATACCTTTTTTGACCAGGCTGACAAGCAAATAACTAAAGAAATTGAGAATGGCCATTACTTTCTTACGGATGTTAAACCAACCATTGTCAGTGCAATTGGGGCAATCCCTAAAAAGGATTCCCCAGACGTCAGACTCATTCATGACTGCAGTAGGCCCGTAGGTATTGGACTTAACTCTCATGCTACTTTACAAAAAGAAAGATTTCAGACCTTAGATGAGGCCGTTAATTTAATCAAGCCAGGCTATTTCATGGCAAAGGTTGATCTTAAAAACGCATATCGTTCGGTTCGTATTCATCCCTCCAACTTTCAGGCAACAGGCCTCTCTTGGAAAAGTGTTAAAGATGATACTGTAAAATTCATGTATGACACAAGGTTACCATTTGGGGCACGTAAATCCCCCTCAATTTTTCATCGTATTACTCAAGCAGTTAGGCGTGAAATGTCCCGGAGAGGGTTTAGCCTCATGGTCACATACTTAGACGATTTTTTGATAATTGCACCCTCTTTTGAGGAATGTAAGCAGGCCATGGATGAGCTTATCTTCTTGCTCAGAAAACTGGGCTTTCAAATTAACTGGTCCAAAGTCCTGGACCCTTCTACTAAAGTGGTATTCTTAGGTATCAACATAGATTCTATTAATGGTTCCCTGGAACTCCCTGAGGAAAAAGTGAGTGATCTTAAATGTTGTCTTTCAAAATTCATTGGTAGACGTAGGGCTTCAAAGCTCCAGCTCCAAACTCTAGCAGGTAAGCTGAATTGGGCATGCCAGGCGGTAAGGGGAGGTCGCACTTTTCTCCGCCGTATCCTGGATGACCTCACTTACCTACAAAGGGGCAATCACAAAAAGCAACTTTCCAGGGAGTTCCACAAGGACATTCAATGGTGGCTGCGTTTCCTATCTTATTTCAATGGAACCGTATTATTTTTGAACCCAGCTCCCCTAGATCTATTTGTTTATGCTTCCACAAAGGGGTCTGGAGCATGTTTCGGTTATGACTGGTTTTACACTAATTGGGTATGCGACTGGCCAGAGGCAGCTCAGTTACACATAAACCATAAAGAAACCCTTTCAGTCTTAATTGCAGCCCGTCGTTGGGCCCCTCTTTGGTCCAACTCAGTAGTAGCAGTTTATACCGATAACATCACCACCAGGGCGGCCATTAACAAGGCCACGTCAAAAAATAAAATGGTCATGGCAGCCATTAGGGAGTTATTCTGGCTTAGTGTTACTTATAACTTTCAACTAAAAGCAAGCTATATCCCAGGGAAGCTTAATATACTTGCCGATGCGGTGTCTCGGTTACACCAACCCGGCTACCTGAAAGTGCTAGATTCTTCTCTTGGACACAATTTAAATTTAAGAGACGTAATGTTGCATATGTCTAAACATACTTTTTCCCATATTTTCCAGTTAATCCTGAAATGGTGGGTCTTGAAGCTCACCTGGATGCTGAAGTGGCCAGGTACCAAGCAATGGCCTTTGCTGAATCCACAAAGCGGTCTTATTCTACCCATCGAAGGAGTTTCCTTAAATTCTGCCTAATGTCAGGCTATACACCAGTCCCTGTCACTAATCAGATCCTGGCAAGATACATAGCCTATCTCGCTAAAAAGTTAAAATTTTCCTCTCTCTGCCAGTACCTTAACATTGTCAGAATTTTACATCTAGAACAGGGTCTGCCTAACCCCCTTAAAGACAATTTCCATATCAACTTGACCTTAAAAGGAGTTAAAAGGGCATTAGGCAACCCCGTGCACCAGAAGCTCCCTATTACACCTGATATTCTTCTTAAAATCAAGCCCCACCTTAACTTATCCCACCCGGAGGATGCGCTCTTTTGGGCGGCTGCCTTAGCAGCCTTTTTCGGGATGCTACGGAGGTCAAACCTACTGCACAACCCCCCGTTCGATTCTAATAAACACCTCCGTAGGTGTGACATTCGACTCTTTCCATGGGGCCTAGCTCTAAGAATACGGTGGTCGAAAACTATACAATTTCAAGATAGGGAACTCCTGGTGCCACTTCCAGCCTTAACTAACCACCCCCTGGATCCTGTGGGGGCTATGATTAACTTCTTTAACCTGAGTGCAGGAGCACCAGACTTAGGCCCAGCATTGGTGCTCCCGAACACCTTCCGTCCATTGTCCCCTATCCGCTTTGCAGGTTTACTCAAGGGTCTCATCAAAAAGATAGGACTGGACCCCCTTTTGTATTCGGGCCACAGTTTTAGGCGAGGGGGAGCCACCTGGGCAATGAAAAATCATTTCCCAGCAGATGTTATTAAATTGATGGGTGATTGGAAATCCGATGCCTACATGGCCTACGTTGACCTTCCCCTTCAGTCCCGGGTTAAGTATGCCAAAAATTTTGCTACTTCTCTACCTCACTACTCCTAGGTTTGGGCAAGGTTCTTTGGAGGAGTGTAACCTAGTAGGGGCTTTATTTCTGTAATAAATCTTATTTCTCTAAGTACACTACAATTATTTGCATATGTATGGGTGTGTATTGTTTTAGAGTGGTTAACAGAATTTGTGTTGTGTTACATAAGTTATGTAAGGTTATGTAATATTACGTAAGGTTATGTAATATTACGTAAGGTTATGTAATATTGCATAATATTACATTGGGTCTGTGTTGTGTATATTACTGTGTACTTTACAGGTAGAAATAAAGACCCCTACTCTTGCCCAAACCAGCGTTATACTTTTTCTTCCCTACAAGGTTTAAGGGAGAGATAATATCATTATCTAGTTTTAAACTGAGTTGGGAGGAAATATATTGTATTCAACCCACCAGGTGGTCTATCATCAAACATATGGTAGAAGGGTTACACAGGATAACCTGGTGGGCATACTAGTGACAGTGAGGGCCCCCATAGTGGGTCTTCCTGTCCAGATGAGTATTCCAGATGGGTCTGTTGGTCAGAGCCTGGGTTCTTTTGTGGCAGTAAGGCCACCCACAGTCAATTCTTCCTGTTTCCCTCACTTCCTTCATTGTTCATTGTTAGTGTCTTGGGCCTTAAAGCTTAGTTCATCAGGGTAGATTTCACTTGTTCTTACACAGTCAAGATGTGCAGACTGACTGCTCCACCTCCAAGTGGTTGTCTCAAGTCAGCTCAGTCTTGCTTCCACTGCCCCATAGCAGTTGAGTATTTGCTTTAAAATCCCACCCAGCCCAATCCCTTATACAGGTTTTTTCGGCTCAGACCAACAGACCCATAAATTGGTTTTATTTATTTTTATTGTATTTCCTAACAATATATGGTAAATACTTCTTATGTCACCACTTTTATTAAGTCTGGTTGTCCAGGTGTTTTGAGAGGCACCTAGTGGTGGTTTATGCCTTCCTCTCTTGCTGCTGTGCACTTTGGTATTCTAAATGCTCAGGTTTATTTTTATTTAGATCACGCTTGATCTTGGGTTTTCAACCCTAAATGGTTCACCCGGCATTTCTGTCGGATAGCTTGTACTATAGGGGCACTAGGTCGTTAGCAGTTAGAGGGGGGAGGGAGTAGTTTAGTTCAGTAGAACTAGAGGTGAGGTTATACAGTGTTATATGGCAACTTTCCCATTTGTAACGTATAGGTAATGACAACATGAGCTATGATATGAGTGTTCGAGGAGTGTAACCTAGTAGGGGCTTTATTTCTGTAATAAATCTTATTTCTCTAAGTACACTACAATTATTTGCATATGTATGGGTGTGTATTGTTTTAGAGTGGTTAACAGAATTTGTGTTGTGTTACATAAGTTATGTAAGGTTATGTAATATTACGTAAGGTTATGTAATATTACGTAAGGTTATGTAATATTGCATAATATTACATTGGGTCTGTGTTGTGTATATTACTGTGTACTTTACAGGTAGAAATAAAGACCCCTACTCTTGCCCAAACCAGCGTTATACTTTTTCTTCCCTACAAGGTTTAACTGAAAATCAGGCACAACTCACAGAAAGCATGCATGAAGGCTTTACAAACCTCCCATCATCACATCTCTCCCATAACAAATGGTCAACCGGTCAGTATTGTCCTGTTTGGACAGCGGTCATTTGATCTTGACCAGTGCTTCAAGGCTAGCATCTGGCAAACCAGTGGTTAGAAGTAGAGTAAATAAACATCTATAATATTGAAAAGTGCCCAGAGAACTGACCTTAAGTTACTAGGTTATAATGTACTCGTTTACCCGGTTTTCATTAACATACACATCAGCTGAGAATTTAGGCTGTAACATATAGACTTGCTGACTGTTCATACTTTCTACTCTGACCATCCTGTAATTCTACCTGCTGGTCAGCATAAACAGGAAAGACTATCTAGGGTTAAACATATACCTATAAGTTACATTTCTACCCTGAAATCCTGAACCATGAATCCCCCCCCCCCCCAAAAGCTGTGATATGGTAGTTGTCCTATTATCAAATATATTAAACCTATTTCTATTTATCCCAGGTAGTGAGAGATAAAGGGTTAAACAATTTCATTTCTATCTGCTCTCGGATAAAGGGGTTATCCAAAGTTGACCTCTTTCATCTGAAGAGCCTCACCTCTGACTGCCTCTTATAGTGCTGGCAACTGGATCAATTAAAGTCCACCAGTTGAGTGGGTACAGCTGTCAAAGCCTTAAAATAAGCTTTCCCTGTGAATATTCCAGGTACATGAAACTGGTCTTTGAGACATGGGAAATGGAAATTGCACAGTGGCAATGAAATAACTTTTCTTAAATGAGGAAATTCCAATTGCTCCTAGGAAAATCCCATGATTTCCAAGGACGTCTCAGCTAAGAAAGCTTAAAATCATGATCATGACAACACCTTAAAACAAGCTTCCTCTGTGAATATTTCAGGTAAACAAAACAGGTCTTTGAGGCATGGGAAATGGAGATTGTACAGTGGCAATGCCATGGTGTTTTTATCTCTGGTACGAGGTTTAAATACCATGTCTTAAACGAGGAAAATACCTTTGATCCTAGGACATTCCCATGATTTTCAAGGCAGTCTCAGCTACATTTGTTAAGGGAGCTTACAATCTGGATCATGACAGCATAGCCATTTTAAGAAGCAGCTCATTCTTGATTGTATCTAAATATGCGCTGATTGTTTTTTTTTATTTTTGAAAGCCTAAAAAAAGGAACAGGCCTTTTTTGTTTATTTTCCTGCTCGCCGAGCACCACGGCTATGCATCAGACATATTTGTTACAAATGATAAGCACGGTTACCATATTTTTATATGGATTTATGTTATACAAAGCAGTTTTGTCGGTGTAGACAGATAAATGTATATATTGACATGATATAATAAATGGATTGCAACATGCAAGACAGTTTCTGTTATAGTTCTGTTTCTTCAAAATAATCAATCAATAGACCCCACCTTTTAACAAAATTCTCATTTCTCTGTAATATGTTGTACTTCAGTTCTTCATGATTGAATAAGGCTCTTGTTTGGAATTTGACAGAAAATATACTTGGAGTTTTACAGTTTAATTTAGCATTAAAGATCACCTTTTTTGTGATTAGAATAATAGCATTGATCCAAAAGGATTTTTTGTTTTCACCAAGTATGATAGTTTGTTCATCAATTATATAATCCGCCAAGCCAACTTCAGACAACCATATTTCAACATCTCTCCACAGAATTCTTGATTTGGAACATTTGATTAACATGTGTTCAACTGAATCTTCATCAATTTTACACATATCACAAAGTGATGATTCTTTAATTTTCATTTTGAACAACTTATCGTTTGTATAAAATCTTCTGTGAAGAGTTCTAAACTGTATATATCTGAGATATACATCATCTACCATTTGTATTTTGTTGAATGATTTTCTCATTGAGAAAAAATCTATTCTGGATGATATTTTGTCAGACCATTTTGTACACGCGTTTGTAATGATATTGTCATTTTTCCCTAGTAGTTGTTTGTAGATGTTTGATACACCTTTCTTATCTTTTGATAGGATAACATTAAGATAGGAATTACAAGGATAAACAGTTGTACCATCAATAAAAACACTCCGTCTCATATAGTTACATATTTTCCAACAGAAGGCACCATATTCTAGGAAATTTGTTTGTATATTATAAGTAGTCTGGAAATCCTCAAGAGACATAGTTTGTCTGTTATTATCAAGGACATCATTGACTATATTTATACCTCTTTCTTTCCAGCTCCGTTTGATAGGTATTTGTAAAATATGGTTTAACCAGAGTGGTGACAACAGTGTATTTTCAGGAGTAATCATTCTGTTAGCATCCCATAAATAAATAATAGCATCTAAGACATTTTTCCAGAATGGGTTGTCAGTAATGTCATATATTCTATCAATGTAGTTTTTTCCATAAGAGCATATTTCTCTAAATTCAAAATAATCTGGGAAATTGGTCCAGTTTGCCTTAGATGATAGATATCTTTTTATCCATCCTAATTTTAAAGCCATACAAAATGTTTTTAAGTTGTGTAATTTAAGTCCACCGTCTAAGGTATCCGCTTCTAATATTTCCTTTCGGAATTTAGGTGGTTTTTTATTCCATAAGAAAGAGTCAACCATTGATTGTAGTTCTTTAAACATCTGATCTGAAGGATTAGGGAGGGACAGAAGTATATGAGTAATTTTTGAATAAATTAGGGACTTTAAGATAGTCACTTTCCCGTAAGGAGTTAAGTTTCTAGTGTTCCATACAGCTATTAATTTTTTCATTTCCACAATTTTAGATGATATGTTATCATCTGTGATAGTTGTCATGTGTTTTATTCTGTATTTTATCCCAAGAACTTCAAATTCAGTAGTCCAATCTAGTCCAAATTTACCTTCTAAACTTATACTTCTGTCCCTTATTGCCCCAATTTTAATTACCTTGGTTTTGTCTTTATTCACTTCAAGACCAGAAATCTTCTTAAACCAATCCAATACTCTGATGACACCAGTAAGACTTTCCAAATCTGCTTTTATAAATAAAGTGGTGTCATCAGCATATTGTGATAATTTATTTTCTACACCATACGTTTCTATACCTTTTATATCTGGATATTCTCGTATAACATGTGAAAGAATCTCTGCACATAAAACGAAGAGGTAAGGAGATATCGGATCACCTTGCCGACATCCCCTAGAGAGGACAATATTTTCGGAGAAATTGCCATTTTGTTCTACCCTAGAAAAACTATTTTCTCTAAGTAGAGCGATCCATTTTATTAGTTCTGTTCCAAAATTAAAGAGTTTGAGACTTTTGTTGATAAAATTCCATTCTATTGTGTCGAAAGCTTTCGCGTAATCGACTATAATTAATAAACCAGGGATTTGTTCTATTTCAGCATAGTTAATGATGTCAAAAAGTAATCTGGTGTTTTCTCCAATAAAACGGTTCGTTATAAAACCAGTTTGGTCATTATTGATCAGTGTTTGTAATACTGTCTTTACTCTCTCAGAGATCATGGCTGACAGAAATTTATAAGTGCCGTTTAATAGTGTAAGTGGTCGCCAATTTTTTAATGAAGTTCTTAGCTTTCCACCTTTTGGTATACAAGTTATTGTACCATTAATAATGTTTGGACTTAATTCACCATATTGAAAGGATTCTAAGTAGACACGATACAGCCATACTATTAATTCGTCTTTGAAAAATTTGAAAAATTCATTAGTATAACCATCTGGGCCGGGTGCTTTATTCAATTTGCTTTTTTTAATAGATTCGTCAAGTTCTTCTATTGTAAAAGGTTCATCTAGTTTGTTTTTCATTTCTTCTGATAGTGTTGGGAGATTTATTAAATATGGATCAAAATATGAATTCTCAATATTAATGGTTTTTTTTGTAGAAAAAAGATCCTGATAAAATTCCTTTTGAAGTTTTAGAATTTCAGTCGGATCATTGATTTTGTTGCCGTTTTCTGTTTTTAATTCCAAAATTGTCTTGTTTACATAGTTCCTTTTTTCTAGATTAAGAAAATATTTTGATGGTTTTTCCCAATCTGCCATGATCTCGGATCTAGACCTAATCAGATGACCCCTCATTCTATTCTCTCTTATTTCTTCATATTGTTCTTGTAAATTAGAGAGTTTATTGTTGAGCTCATTTATTAGAGGTAGATGATCACTTGCCTCTATTTCTAAAATAGTCTCTTGTATTTCAGTCTCAAGGGCTTTTTCATTTATTCTTCTTTCTCTCGAGATTTTCTTTGAGAAAGAAATTATGGTACCTCTCAGTTGACAAAGTAAAGTATCCAGGAATAGAGAATCAGAAATCATTAATTCTAACTGGAGCTCATTCAAGGTATCAACTGTTTCATGGCTGTATATCGGCAAGGCATATATGTGTTTTGTAAGCCATATTTCCTCCTTGATGATTTTAACAAAATCTTTATTTTTTAAGAGATTGTTATTGAACTTCCAGCTTCCTTTCCCTTTTCGATTGTCATTTAGTTTTAAATCAAGTGATATCATATTGTGATCACTCTTATAATTTGCATGTATTTTTGCTTCTGGTACTATACTCAGAGTTTCACCACTTAATAGGAAGAAATCCAGCCTCGCCCTTTTATAGGGTTTTTTAGTTCCCCAAGTGAACCTCTTGCCATCAGGATTTTGTAATCTCCAAATGTCGATGAGATTATTAGTCCTCATTTGTTCTTTTATTTGAGCGATGTTTTTGCTGTTTCTTTCGCTCTTGTAGTTGTATCTATCAATGTCATCCAACGCTACATTCCAATCTCCAGCATAGATTACAAAATCAGATTGTAATTCATTGGACTTGTGGAAAATTTCCTTTAAGAGTTCAGGGTCATCTTGATTAGGTCCGTATATATTTGTTAATGTAATAGAGAATTTATTTGCAATATCCATCGTTATTATTTGATATCGACCAGTTTTGTCAGAATATATGTGTGTTAGTTTGTATTCAAAGTTGGGTTGTATTAGTATAGCCACTCCCCTGCTGTTAGTATTATAATCTGACAAAATGAACTCTATGTTCCATTCCTTTCTGACATCATTTAAATCTTTTTTCATTAAGTGAGTTTCCTGTAGCAGAACAATATTGGCATTTAATTCCTTTAATTTGTTCCAAATATCTATCCTCTTCAGGGTCTGTCGGATTCCTCTTACGTTTGCAGATACTATTCTTAAACTATCCCCCATCATATATGCAGAGATTCATTATAGACCAAGGTATGCGCTGATTGTTGTCGAAGCAGGTAGGTCTTGGGACCTTTCTGGTCCTAATGCAGTACAACCAAGATTCTGTCTTAATCTCTCTGCTTCTAAGAAGTGGCTCATTCTTGATTTTATGCAAATTTCTGCTGCTTATTGTCTAAGCAGGAAAGTCTGTGGACCTTTCTGGTCCTAAGAAGAAACTTATTCTGGACTGCATGCAAATTTATGCTGATTATTATGTCGGTGTCCAGACCATGGTCTTAGCCAGCAGGGCATCTGGGTGCCTTTTTGGACACCCGAACCCTTAAAAAGAATGCCTCAGGACACCCAAATTCTTTAGTGTGGAATTTCCAAAAATCTCAATCTCAAGCTTATAATTGAATTTTTTCATATCCTTGTAATGTCTATGACATTGTTTAATGATATCATGCCTTATTTTGTTGAATTTATACATGTTTATGATTAAAATATGAGTATATTGTGATACCCCTTAAAAATGTGGATGCCCAAATATTTTACAACTGCCAATTTTAGGCACCCACTTTCTAAATCCTGGCTAAGACACTGGTCCATATCTTCCTGGCTCTCAGCAGTACAGCCAAGATTCTGTCTTAATATCTCTGCTTCTAGGAGGTGGCTCATTCTTGATTGTATGCAAATTCATGCTAATTATTGTCTAAGCAGGAAAGTCTGTGGACCTTTCAGCGGACATCTACCCACAAACAGATTCTCCCTGGTATAGCCAAGATTCTGTCCTAATATCTCTGCTTCTGGAAGTGGCTCATTCTTGATTGTATGTAAATATCAACTGATTAATCTCCTCCTGTGCACTGCGCCTGTCCCGCAGAGTGGCTCGCTCAGCTCACAGTCCCTGCTTCCTGCACTCCTGGGATGCATTTCAGCTGGTGATTCCCATCACTCACTGTACCATGCTCACTGATTCTATGAAATATACGCATCCAGAGGACCTATCCCTAATCAGGAAACCAGCAGGGAAACTTGTACCCTACCCAATAGCCTTACATGTGATTCATCCTATTTCTCATACCTACATAGGCATGAAGAACTGTCACCTAGGAATTTACATGTTGTTCAGGTATTTAATTATACCTAGGTATTAAAGTATGTTAATAAGTCTCCTATGTATATATATATATATATATATATATATATATATATATATATATATATATATATATATATATATATATATATATATATATATATAAACCTACATAAAGAACACAGACATAATTGTCTAACAATGGTTGCCTTCAATTTGAGACAATCAATAAATGTCTGAAACTACAAAAGTGCAACATAACACATCATCAACCAAAATGAGCAATCAATCAAAAAGAAGACTTACCTGTAAAGATGTTGTTGCTAAGCAGTTGGTGTTTTCTACCTGAGCTGTTCGTAGGAGGCGAGATTTGGTGTTGATGGGGAGTTTATAGGGGCACATATCGTGACTAGGTACTTGTCGTCCATACTGGGCAAACTGTATGCTGATGGTTGTGTGGTAGGGGCAGCGGACATGGAGGCTCTCCCCGTCGCAGGCATGCTCATGGAAGGTGAACAGCGTGCTGGCCAGCAGACCTGCAATACACAAAACATACAAAAAAATCAAATAACAAATATATAATTTCTCAAATGGTTCATAAGCTCTTTTCCTTTTCATTTCAACAAAATACACAAATTAAATAACATATATAAATTCTGGACAGCAGACCTGCAATGCAAAAAACAAACAAGAAATGAATGGCAAATGTAGGGATGATTTTCAAAAACTTCATAAGCTCTTTTCTTTTTTCTCTTCAACATGATATACAAATTAAATAACAAATATATAATTTCTCAAATAACTCATAAGCACTTTTCCTTTTTCGCTTCAACAAAATATACAATATACAATACTCTTTTGTGAAAAGAAGATTTATGATTAACGAAACTCAGAGGTCAGTTTAATCAAACCAATCACTCAATCCACAAGGCTTCTCTTTATTCCTATAAGACCAGAAATTGGGTTTTCCTTCCAGAATAAAATTCTTCCTTTAATCCTAAAACTCATTTCCTTTTTCTAACTAATTTACATGCATGGATGTGGTATATGCCATAAATACCACCAAAATTAGAGCTTATAAAAACACTAGATGATTGACATCAATTATCACCTGTCAATCATCTGGCCCTGGGCCCATGTAATGAGTTCTCATGAGCATTAGATGGGGCCCATGCTGCACCCATCAGTACTATCTCTCCCAAGGAATGCAGGATGATAGGGTATCACCATCATTTCATATGTGATGATGTACTAACAGACAGGAGAAGTGGATCACATACTATTATCATATCTTGAACATGTACATCTGGTCATCTCAAAGCATGCTGAAATAAGATCTCAACTGCATGGCACGAGACATATCAGTAAGGAATTTAATGTTCATACAAATAGGTTTATTGGCTAAGAAATAAGCCATGTGTGAAGCAGGTCAGATTTGCAATCTAACATGCTAGGGTAAAACCATTTTTGTTTTTAATGTTATTTGACTTATTTCTAAATATTTGATTATCTAAATAAGGCAAAATGCTACCAGAAAATAAGAGAAAATAAGAGGTATTCACTCTCAGCATTCATAGGGCATTAATATCAAAAATTGTGTCCCACTTAGCATTAAGGCCACGACTGTCTCACAGTCACCTTCCCTTATATCTACCCCTGATGTATCTTGTCTATACTTAGCCTAGCTTACTAGAGCTGGCTTATTCTTCACCAACTAGTCATTCTTTTACTAGTCAAGTCATTATAGTACTTTTCAGATTTGCCAGATGGCAGCACTGCTGAATTCTCTCATGGCTGTTAAGCCACCAATAACAGACATCTGGTGTGGAAATTAAGAACTAAACTGGACTCAGCAAGCACAGTAAAGTTATTAAGACAGCAAGCAATATATACAGCATTACAAATGTATTCAGCCTGGTATCGAGGCTAGTCTATACTGTGAGAGAAAGAGTAGCAACACCCCTAGCCTGCCTCCCAAGCCATATTTAAATGTCTTCCATTGTGGATAGATGCCACTGCGGTATACTAGGAGCTCAGTTGAAAATCTGTTACCAATAATCTCCCTCGTGTGGCAATTGTGTGAACTAAATGGCCAACAGTAGGCCACAAGTCCCTATCTAGTATAGGTGCAGGCTTCTATATATAATAAAGTAAAATCATAACAGAGCCTTGTGGCTAGGCTACAACACCCCTAGCCCTGGGCTGATCATAGAGTGCAGCACCATTTAAAAATGTGCATGGTAATGATAGGAAGATGACCAGGCCAACACTGTCTCTCAGTCACCTTCCCTTATATCTACCCCTGATGTATCTTGTCTACACTGTGAGAGAAAGAGTAGCAACACCCCTAGCCCTGGGCTGATCATAGAGTGCACCACACTTAAAATTGTGCATGGTAATGATAGGAAGATGACCAGCCCAACACTGCCTCTCAGTCACCTTCCCTTATATCTACCCCTGATGTATCTTGTCTACAATGTGAGAGAAAGAGTAGCAACACCCCTAGCCCTGGGCTGATCATAGAGTGCATCACACTTAAAATTGTGCATGGTAATGATAGGAAGATGACCAGCCCAACACTGTCTCTCAGTCACCTTCCCTTATATCTATCCCTGATGTATCTTGTCTACACTGTGAGAGAAAGGGTGGCAACACCCCTAGCCCTGGGCTGATCATAGAGTGCAGCACACTTGAAATTGTGCATGGTAATGATATGAAGATGACCAGGCCTACTGATTAGTCTACCATCTTCTTATCTTTACCTCTCAATTCCCACATTACCCTAGCCTAATGGACACAATTTGCTTTTCCCTCAAGGTTGACTGACTTCTGGACACAGTGTCCATGGGCACAGCTCCCTAAAAACACTCTTCCTCTCTGATCAGGAGACATGGGTAAGGCTGGCATTTTATGGTAGTAAACAAACTGCTCTAATTTTAGGAAAGAAATTAGGAAAAAAGCCGTTCTGTAAGGTGGTGTCGCCAAGCGGACGGCAGATACACTATTGAAGCTGAGATTTCTACCTCCACGAGTTAGAGATCTCAGTTTCAAAATGGCTCCAGCGTGGCGAATTTTCGCCAAGGAAAAGTCATCTTGTGGGGTGAATAACCCCACAATAACCCTCTCGCAACGCTGCCAAACTGAGCGGCATAGGAGCGGGATTCGCCGTGATGCGAGGTACGTTATTGACAGCGTGATTTTCGATGATATTCTGGCCATTACATGTTGAGATCGATAGAATCTGATTGTAAACACACATGTTGGCCGGAATATCATGGGAATTCACGCTTCACTGTATATTTACATGTATATTTTGACAATTACAGGTTAGTATGAAATTAAAATAGCCGATATCAAATTCAAAATGGCGTCACATCTTTTACTTGGGCCGTTTTTGATAAAATGGGGGGTTTAGATTGTATTTACTTGTTGTTTTGGTATATATTTGTGAATACTTAGTATCACTAAGTATTCATTTTACCAAAATTTTAATAATTCGTGTTTTTTTGGAGGGTTACAGTTAGAGTGCCACACCAGCCCTGAGTCAGTGCGTGATATTATCTGACTCTGATAGGTACTTTTGAGAAATTGGAGGCCATGCACTTCCACATCCAAGAAAATAAAACCGTTTGATATATCCAAGTCATTTTTTTTGATTTGTTCCCTATATTCAGTTTCCTTGAAATTAGGCACAATTTGTCATACACAAAGATTAATATATATAGGGTGAAATTAGAGCCAAACATTTCAGTTTTACTTTATTTTGACACCAAAATCTTGAAAAAACTAGAAACTTACAAGTTCAACAATCCGTAATTTAATAATGGGTGGGAGTTTTTCTTATAAAAAAACACTATCTTTTAGAGAAAATACTTGGCTTTTAGAAAATATAAAGTTTATAGAGGTTATTTCCACAGAAATCTAAGTTTCAAGGATGTAACTGTAGTGCAACAGGTTTCTGGTAGCCAGCATACAATGTTGCGGATATGGCCCAGATCTGAGGGAGTATGTACCTGTACAGTACTGCAGAATAAAATGGGTTAAAGGGCAAATGCACCATCATGATGATTTAGGTTCAAAATGTGCCTATATGTGTCACCTTTCAAATAAGACCACCCGCAAGTCTGTCCTCCTCAGCACTCCTCAGATATGGCTTATGAAAGTTAGTAAAAAACTAGCCTGAGTCTGGGTATAGAGGCTGCCATTATAAGAAGTGGTGCTTATGAAGTGACTGCCAGCCCTGCTTCTGATTGGTTGAGAGATATCAGTGGCAGTCATTTCCAGCCACTAATATCTCTCAACCAATCAGAAGCAGCACTGGCAGTCACTTCATACCACTGATTGTGTTTAATTGGGCTTAATTGGCCTGCAATGTCAGCCTCCATGCCCAGACTCAGGCTAGTTTTTTACTAACTTTCATAAGCCATATCTGAGGAGTGCTGAGGAGGACAGACTTGCGGGTGGTCTTGTTAGAAAGGTGACACGTATAGGCACATTTTGAACCTAAATCATTATGATGGTGCATTTGCCCTTTAAGTAGTTATAATTGGAATGCTCTGGGAATGAATGGATTAAACTAATGTGTATGCTTGTGGTATAGCATGGGTGGAGTTAACCCTTATGCTGCTGCTGGCTAATTTAGCCAATACAAAATAATGCAAAAATCCTGAAAAATCACCAAAACTCTGGCAAATGGGTACTCATCTGAGAGTACTCAACGAGAGCTATCCAATGAATACCAACATGACAGGGTTTAGATGGTTTTCAAAAATATTTGCGTTCTTGTGCATTGGACGAAAGTAGTCTTAGCATTGGAAGGGTTAAATGGCCTACATGAAGGATTCATAGAGACATTTGTCTACTTTCTATTGCCAGTTCAATATACAGTATACAGCTTTAATTTGGAGTGCTAAGAATTTTGCTTTACAGCCCTGCTGGAGGGTATTTGTGCTACTTTAAATTTGCGCTTTCAAGCACTCAAACTATATATTAATCTCTATATAGATATTTATTTGAAGGATGTTATTTTGGCGCTATCATATTGGAGTGCAAAAATAGCAAAAAATTAAATGCCTTAAAAAAAATACCAGCTATACAGTAAATCTACATGAAGCAGCATTTTGAATATTGTTCACAGTCTTAACTCCCTGTACCATTCAAAATAATCAATTCATGCAAAGCAGCCACTGATTAATGATACAATATTCAATGGGACATATTTTTTTTTTGTTTTTTGGTACAAGTTTTCAAGGTCTCGTTACTCTGAGATGTCTGGAGCCACATAACTACTGTTTCCAAACTCAATTATAAATCATAAAAACTCTTAGCCTGGTATGTAGATGGACTATGTACTAAGATGATTGATGATGTATTGATGATGGTGACCCTCTAGGTAGATAAGTGGCCTTGACCCCATGACCCTGACCTTTCTGTCTGTCACAGTGTGACATCACATCCCCTGAGATACAACCCAAGTAATCAGTGGTAATTAATCTCTGTTGTAAATTTCTTATCAAGACCTCATGCTGCGTTTACTGATACACATTCAGTTACATGAACTTCCACTACACTAGACTCCTTGTTCAAAGTCTACCTGTTAGATACTTCTCTCCTCTTCCCACCTGTGTTACATCATCATCTGAGAGAAAGTAACAGGATAACATATGTAGATACATGTAAAAGATAACATTTCATGCCCCAAGCCTACGCTATTCAGAGAAGTGTGGAAAAAGTGGTAGTGACTTTTTTTCTCAAAAGAAAAACACTGGCAAAGGTGGACATAGGAATTTTCAAAAATTCCAGGGTATTATATACTGATAATTTGTATAGTTTACATATATATACATATACCATACCACTTATTTGCTGAAGATTGAATCATCTAGTACTTGTGTAAAACCTATATTTTGGGAGAAAGCATAGACATGATATCTTTTTTCGCCACCCAATAGAGGCCAGTCTCATAGGTGGTGGCAATAACCCATTAATAATAATAAAGAAATATCTTGGGAAATATTTGACTGAGGTGCTTTTTTTTAAGGCTTAAACAATTTCATTTCTCTCTGGATACCAATAGTTTTTCACATACTATTCTAATGGATGAATTATGTTGAAAGTTTGGTTTTAAGGTTTAAATGGTTCAACTATGTTTCTTCTGATTAATATAATGAGCATGGGAGTGTCAACAGCCTGTGGTTTTACCACAATCACTACTGTTGATATCAGTAGTTCATACTTGTACATACACATGTAACAAGATAGCAACCAGATTACCTTGGGTATATATCATAAGAATGTTCACATCATTTGTTATCAACACTTCTTCAATTATATTGCAAAGAAAGTACTCAGAATATGTATAGTAAAAATACATGGTAATTCATATATAATTTACTAAAGCATAGTAGAAATTACAATTAGAAATTTCAATTTAACATTGCCAGCTGTCCTCTATGGAGGTGACCTAGTTTATTTTCAAGTTGTTGCTAACAATCAAGGCGATCCCACATTATGGATTGATACTCAATCCTTCTGTGGACTTTTGGTCAAACTTCTGAAGTATCTGAGGTGGTCCCTCATGCCAGGGAGATGTATTACTTAACCCTTCCAATGCTGAGGCTACTTTCTCCCTAAGCACAAGAATGCAAAAAAAAATGAAAACCACTTAAACCCTGTCATGTTAGTATTCATTGGAAAGCTCTCGCTGAGCACTCTCAGATGAGTACCCATTGCCAGGGTTTCAGTCATTTTTCAAGATTTTTGCATCATTTTGTAATGGCCAAAGTAGCCACCAGCAGTATAAGGGTTAAATCAACATCTCTGCTCATGCCAAGCACATATCCTCTTCAACTGGCCCCTAACTTTCTCAATTTTGAGTTTTCTAGTAAAGCACATTTTGAATATATTTGAAAGTGAAATATCTCAACAACCTATAACTCTCTTGATAAATTTCAGTAACTTTAAGCCTAATATACCTGTGTTTGTCTAGGGCAACAAAACAACCTGACAACCTGATTTACTGTAACACTTATGCTGCTGGTGGCTAATTTGGCATATACAAAATGAGGCAAAAAACCTGAAAAATAATTGGCAAATGGGTACTGATGTGAGAGTACTCAGCTAGAGCTATCCAATAAATATCAAAATGACAGGGTTTAGATGGTTTTCAAAAATCTTTGTGTCCTTGTGCTTTGGGCGCAAGTAGGCTCAACATTGGAGCGGTTTATTAAACACCATATCCAATATAAACGTGGCCTGTTGCTAAATACCAAGGTTCCCATGAAGCAGACAGACAGTCACCCATTTCTTTCAACCCCCGGTGGAGTCTATTGAGACTTTCCTGTAGACCCCTAAACCAGCAATGTGAGTGATAGCAGAGGTGAAGTGCCGGGACTAAAGACCAATCATAGCACTTGAGAGTTGCCATGTTGGTTCTTGCTACGTGACCACCAAGGACCCCCCACATCAAAGGCATACCTGTACCCCAGGTACCAGGTACCTTCTTACCCATCATTGCATTCAGCACACCTTACATATAACACATGCTCAATTACACAACCAAATTCAGGTTTGTCAAATATTACTCTCAAGTGTAATAATTACATAGCAAATATGTGATGTTTTCAATTAGTGTTTACAGAACGGACAACTGATTTGATATGCAGTTTCCTTCTCCACTCTTAAGAGTGGATAGGGTGTCCTAGTTCTGGCTACTCATGGGATACCAAGAGGAAAGGGGATTCAATGAATAAGGTCACCATCGGGTGACCTATAATATTAAATAGATAATTAACATGCCATAAAAATATAGAAATTAGTATTGAATAAAACATGTTTCTTGGATTCTCTTTGGTATATACAATCAAATTGCATCAAAAACAAACAACCTACGTTTTTTTGTTGGCATATTCAAAAATAAAATGAAATGATCAAAAATAAGACAATCTTCAATTTGTCATGTGTCTGTAACCTTTTCAAGGAGTGGATTTGGGTTTTCCTTGGAGATACCAAGAAAGAAATCACAGTGAAACTTGAAGAAGAGATGCCTCTATATAATGTAATATACAATGTGCCATGGTGCTGGGAAGTTATACATCCCCCCAACCCCCCAATTGTTATACATCAATGAACAATAGGTTAAGTAGTTCTTACATGAAATAGTATACGCTGATAAAAGTACTCCTCACCAATAGCTGAACAAACCGAAAACAATCATAACTTAGCATGAAGGTCACTGAGAGACCTAAACTACATATTTTGGGGGAAATTCAAACCTCAAAGGTAAGTGTTCGGTGGCCTTTTCAAGCGTGCCATAGCATATATTATGAGAATTATAGCTGAAGACTAATATGTAGGGAACATCAGCCAAGATATTGACCCCCATTTTGACAGTGCTAGGATGAAGAAGCAATAACCTACCTAGTAATCCAGCCACTGCCTCTGCAGACATGTCTTACAACACTATGGATACTCCGAATACATGCACAGCAATTGGGGCATGGTTCACATGTGACGAAGATATATAGACCTATCCCAACACCAAATCACAGAAAAGTATCCCTCAATTCATCTCTGTAGACATCCCTACATGTCCAGATGAATGCAAGTGGACAGTTGTTAGCAGCTCTCGGACGAACAAGAAACTGTGTCGGAGTGTGTGTTTGTTCCCGGGGTTGTCGTTGTCGTGAACTGCCTGTATTGATACGAGATAAGTCTGGAGACCTTTGCCCACCTGCCTTGCTTAATCTACCTCCGCTACATACTTATAAAGCAGGGAAGGTGAAGGTAGAGTGATTTATCTGGAGACTGACACATTGAGATGTCTGGGGTTGCAGGAGTATTGTAAACACTCCATCATCAGCTATGAAGGGATTATAATAGTAGTGCAATATGAAGAGGAGTGGGGGAGGGGTAGTTAAGGAAAGACTCCATTTGAGGCTATTCTGATTCTTTTTATTCTTTTTTGGGGGGTGGGGAGTCTATAATGAAAGTGGGGTAGTAAAGAAAAGACTCCATTAGAGGCTGTTCAGATTCTTTTTATGCTTTCTTTCTTCTCTTATTTTTTTCAGGGGGGGGGGGGTTCGATAATGAAAGTGGAGTAGTAAAGGAAAGACTCCATAAAACAGAGGCTGTTCTGATTCTTTTTTTTTTGGGGGGGGGGGGGGGGGGTGGGGAGGGGGTCGATAATGAAAGTTCTAAGAGTATAGGTGAGAGAGGAAAAGGGTAACATTCAAACACTCCATCAGATTTCTTTTACTGAGGAATTAAAAATGGTTCAACAATCGAACAGTACCAATAAGATAATTATGTACTGTAGTTTGGTAAAGTCATGTAAATGATGATACAGTGGAACAAGAACTATAAACATGATAACTATTAATAAACTTTCTTTTTATCTAAGGTATCTAATGAATTCTTGCAATATGATTTATTGACAACATATTTTACGCTATTAATAAAGTGCAGTTATTGGACTGTGGTATGAGGATAAATACCAAGTAACAAGTAGGAGAGACTATTTTTTTTTCTCTGAAGCAAGGAATCTTATTCAACCTAAGGCAACACTAGAGAATGTCAACACTTGAAGAATGGTGGGGTTGTGTGGTCTGTGACACCCTGGCTCCAGAGTGAAAGGAGAGATTTAGCACATGCTCCGCCGTGGCTGACGGCTAGGGAGATAAAGGGGGGACTTGATGGCAGGCAGTGGGTTCCAGGCCCGTGGGTACACATGGGTACAGGTGGTAGCATTCCAGAATGTTTGTTTTGTCACATAATCTCATTTAATGATGATTTGCTTCAGGCATCGATGCAGGAGTCAGGAACTGGACTGCTGATGTACTTGATACATGATTCAAGAGTACAGCATGTTCATTTCCAAAAAGATTTTTAATCAGAACTGAAGAAAAAGAGGTGGGGCAATCAAAAGAAAAAGGTCAAGAAAATTTTGAAAGTTTTGATTGTTAAACGTAAGTGGGAGGGAGGGACGCATCAGGGTGAGCTTCCAAAATATGATTATTAAAACAAATATATTTCCTTCCTAAGTTTTATTCTATAAAGAAATATGTAAAATGTTGTCTACAAATAGGGGTATCATTGAACATTTTGAGAAGCCCTCTGTATCTGCATTTGGTATCGGAGGTCAAGAAGAGAATTTTTGAATAACACCAAGTTATGTATCCCTTACCAAATATAGTAGTGAACCATGAACTCTTTGTGATAGTGTGAGGTGAGTGCTAGGATATCCCAGGAATAAAGTCCCAGCTACATCTGGGCTAGCATAGCTACAAGGCCCTACTCTGTTTTAGTTTAGTATATATAAATGCCTGCACCTGTACTTCATAGGGACTTGTGGCCCACTGTTGGCCATTTAGTTCACACAATTGCCACACGAGGGCTGTGATGGAAGTATTTTCAACTGAACTCCTAGTATACCACAGTGCCATCTATCCACAATGGAAGACATTTAAATATGACATGGGAGGCAGGCTACATCTGGGCATGGACTGACCTTTAAGTGGGAATGCTAGTGAGGTAACTAGCATCCACCCAGACACTGATGTTGGTACCACACTCACCATGCAGACCAGCCTCCCTAATTGCACAAATAAACGTGTGGCCTAATCCTTTCATAATATTTGTTTTGTTGCTCAAGATGGTGTTTGGTGTTATTTGTCTGCAAGGAGGCATGTTTTCAGCGCTAACAGGATTCTAGCCTCAGTAGGAGAACCTGTGAGATTTATGACGGGTTCTGTTGTATCCATCATTTCCCATGGCTAATCTGATTTCACAGGCTGGAGTAATTAACTGCTGATTGTTCTCCTATGGTTACAATCAGAGAAGCGGAGTTACATGGCTAAATGTGGCGGAAATGTCTACACAGAGCTACATCAAAAGCAACCGCAACAACACTGTCTTGGAGATACCATCTAGAAAATGATGGTTTGACCAATCGCTAGCAAATTAGTTTCTCTCACTCCTCCCATGTAAGATTTAGAGGGGAAAACTGACTTCAAATACTTGACCAATTTATGCCAAGAGATAGGTTCAACAGATGTAGACTGGATCTATGATACAACTGAAAAACTACCACTTACAGGTTAAAAGACAACAAATGTGTGTGCACCCTTATGTGGCCTGTTAGTTTTTGATACATTTCACAATTTTGCATTATATGTTGTAGAGGTAATAAGAGAGAGCAGTAAATTATATTAAGTTTTACTCAGAACTGTACATATAATTGAAATATTAAGTTTTTATATTCTATCATGCTTGTAGATGACTCACACAAGGCAGACAGATCATAAGATAAATACTGATGAAAATGAAACAAACAAAATTAGCAACCTTGCAAAACATTCATCCAATTGTCCCTGTATGTTTTGATTAACTGGGTAATTGTCATGTCAGCATACGCAATTACACCTAGCATGACCCACAAAAACAACACATGATACGTGCAAATTAGCACCACTAATTCTGGTAACCCTGAAGAGCACCCTTTTATCTTCTACAGATTCTGGCTGTGTTTTTTCTAGAACCTCATTACCAGTAACTTAACACTTACCTAATTATCTAAATAGGAATCTTAAAAGGCCAACAAAAACTGTGCTCAGCCTACTGTGAGAAAAGCTCCCCTTCCCGCTGCTATTGTGGTTATCTTATTAACCCTTTCATGCTTACAGAGTCAATCCCAGCCCTGTAAATTCGGTGATCATTCTTTGACAAAAGCTTCTTTTGGATAATATCTGAAGGAGAAATGCCTCTCAGAATTCAACCCACTACTCTCCTTCAAATATTTTGAAAATTCATGTATCATTTTGAAGTAATTTTCGAAAATTTACATGCCAATTTCACAATGAGTGCTTAGGAATGAAAGGGTTAACAGGGTTTATCAGGGGAATCTAAAATTGGATCTAGCAGAGGCAGACAGGGGCATTGTTCTGGGATGACAAATGGCAGGTAAGACGCACCTGAGCGAGGAGAAGGAACACCTGAAAGGATGGGAGGAGGTAGCAAGATGATTATCACAATGGACATATAACTCACAACAAGTAACACACTCTGTGTGGCTTCTTGGACTGTGACTTGAAATTGAAATAAGCCACTTTTTCAATCTTAACTTTTAAGGTGCTGATGCAGACCTCGTGAGGATTCTTTGACTGTAATAAATTGAAATTAAAAGGCCACTTTTTCAATAATAATTTCTGCAAAGTGTTGATGGGATTCATGTTATTACAAGATTGTACTTTTTTGTAGTATTAGATTTCACAGTGAAGAATACAAATTAACTTCTCTTAACCCATTTCCATCTGGAATGCACACATGATCTAGCAACTTTGAAATAACTGATATCAAACAACAACTCTCAGCTAAATATATCTCAAAATATTTCTTCGCTTTCATCCTACCATACGGCTATTCCAACTTATGTCTATTCCAACTAATGTCACATGTAACTTTCAGTCAAATATATCTCAAAATATTTCTTTGCTTTAATCCTACAATAATGCTATTCTAACTAAAGTCATAAGTAACTTTCAGCCAACTATATCTCAAAATATTTCTTTGCTTTTATCCTACAATAAGACTATTCTAACTTATGTCAGATGTAACTTTCAGCCAAACATATCTCAAAACATTTCTTTTGTTTTCAACATACAATAAGGCTGTTATTTTAACTAATGTCAGATTTAACTTTCAGCCAAATACACCTCAAAATATTTCTTTTGCTTTCATCCTACAATAAGGCTATTCTTACCAAGAATGTCGATCAACCAAAACGTAACCAGCAGATCTCGTTCAACAGCCTCGGCACAACTCACAGCCCACAACCACTCAAGAGGTGCTTTCTGCGCATGTGCATGAGCAAATTATTCTATAATTTGTAAACAGATACGAAAGCCCTCATTGATCTTTGTCTCCCTGTGACGTCACACTGAGACTAGATCTGGTGAGATGAGGTGTGTCCAGGGCTTTATAATGGGTCGTATTGTAATTGGTCTGTGGCAACCAATCCATGTTCTATTCATCTGAGTTCTAACTAATGTCAGATGTACCTAGGATGTATATCATCAGGCTGCAGTCTAGCCAGCACTGATCATGTATATTACTAAACCACCCACTTATGTATCATCACATAATTAGTGGTTTGATGAAATTGTACCAATTAGCTTGGCTATGGATGTGAGCACGGTCTGATAACCAGGTCCATGCTCTATCAGGATCTAGACTTCAAATACAATCACAATGTGCTCCACCCTATTCTGGGTGTGAAGGTTATTCTGTCCATAGTCATTCTTGACTTTAGAGCAAGATATGCTGAACATAATAGCTCTCAAAGCAATTAGAGGTGCTGAAACTAGCTGATTGGACAATAATAGTATACTTCAAGTTGAGATAGAGAATTCAGGTCACTACAATTACCACAAATCTACAAGAGTATTTTAGTCCAAGCACTTGCTAAGAAAAGCTGAGAATGACATGGATTTCTTTGGGTATAAGATTGCAAATAACCAGCAGGATTTCCTATGAATCATCATATATTTGTTTGTAAATATACATCCAACAAGAATAAATTGTTTTTTGCCTAAAAAGATATTTTCATGGGGTTCGTTGGTAGGTAGTTTATTTCTTATCTTTAAATGAGTTTATGTGTTATATTGACTGCAGGATAATTTCATTGGATTGAAATGAAACTTTTAAAATGAGGACCTGTTAGCAAAGCAAGAGGGTAAAATGATACCCTTGCTTTGAGGGGGTCATCCTACCCCCTGACAGTTATTTGATCCACCAGCTAGAGGTCAATTCGAACTCACATGCTTGTTCTATATAATTAAACTGGGGAGTTTCCCTGGTCGTGCTATTTGGAAAACATGTACGTCCTCTTGTCATGCCCTACCCGTTTTGTCCAGAAGTAAATGAGGCATGTGCTGACTTTATTTTCCTTTTGGACAAGAAGCCCTCTATAAACAAGCCTCAATAATTCGGTAGTGAAATCGGTAGCAACCTCAAACATCTAGGGTGACAGGTTTATTTATTTATCTTTTCCCTACCGGCCATTAGAACAACTGTTTGTATCTTCTAGGCAAACTACAATTAGGCACGTATGTGGGGGCCCTGTTAATGAATATAGCAGATCTGCGAGTATCAAGTCAAATCGTAAACTTGCCAAAGCACTGCGAAAACTGATATCAAGTTTTAGCATCACCTCCTCCTCCTACCTTGCTCCGATACAGAAAATTACAATTTCTAAATACTAGTGTTTGGAATCGGTCACAATTTTCAAGATCGATCATCGGTCCATCTGAATGACCGATGATCAATTAATAATCGAAGTTGTATATGTGCAGTTTTCCTTTGGTAGTCTTGGCTTGTTCAAGGGTTCTTGGCTCCATTTTTATAATGGAGCTAATCTAACTCTTTAAATACCCCTTGAACCCCTTAATTTTACTTGTTACATCACTGTTTGGTATTAATTAAGATTGTGCAGGCTTAAGTGGAGTCTCTCACTTGAACAATAGGCTGTTTCTAGATACACTTTATTTCTTCAAAAAACTTTAAAAATAATCGATCTTGTAAAATTGCAATTGATCATCAAAATCTGAGGTTGAACGAGCAATAATTCGGCATCCTACTAAATGCAGCCATAAATTAAAGTTAGAATCAAAGTCAAACCATATTTGTGACATTCGTGAGATATGCAACAATAACCAATAACCACAAAGGTGAACTGAATGCATTTTTCAATACTGACACTCTATATCATTTTATTTGCTACTGTTATATACTTTGATATACTTTGTATACACCTAACTTATAATGGTCTCCATGGTTTATCTTCAGAACTACATGTTACTAACACTTCTTATCTTCATCTGAATCATCAGAAATATACAAGCACCACTGAGTGCTGCTACAAGCAGGAATTGGCCTACGTTTTGAATTTCACTCAACTAATGGAGTTTGAAATCCTATCTGTGACTTGTCGTGCTGGGCCCGAGGGACATATCCCATACATACTACCATCATCCGATTAAAGAGCAGGACCACTTTCAGATGCAGGGGCACCGCAACCAATTTGGGGACAAAACAGGGTATGTAAAATGGACATATGAACTGTACTTGGCCCATGTCAGTAGGGAAATAAACTTGGCTCGAGGGACATATTCCACACATACTACAATCATCTGATTAAAGAGCAGGACCAATTTCAGATGCAGGGGCACCGCAACCAATTTGGGGACAAAACAGGATATTTAAAATGGACATATGAACCTGTACTGGACCCATGCCAGTAGGGAAATAAACTGGGCTCGAGGGACATATTCCACACATACTACAATCATCCGATTAAAGAGCAGGACCACTTTCAGATGCAGGGGCACCGCAACCAATTTGGGGACAAATCATGGTATATAAAATGGACATATGAACCTGTACTTGGCCCATGTCAGTAGGGAAATAAACTTGGCTCGAGGGACATATTCCACACATACTACAATCATCCGATTAAAGAGCAGGAGCACTTCAAGATGCAGGGGCACCGCAAGCAATTTGAGGACAAAACATGGTATATAAAATGGACATATGAACCTGTACTGGGCCCATGTCAGTAGGAGAAATAAACTTGGCTCGAGGGACATATTGCACATATACTACAATCATCCGATTAAAGAGCAGGAGCACTTTCAGATGCAGGGGCACCGCAAGCAATTTGGGAACAAAACAGGATATTTAAAATGGACATATGAACCTGTACTGGGCCCATGTCAGTAGGAGAAATAAACTTGGCTCGAGGGACATATTGCACATATACTACAATCATCCGATTAAAGAGCAGGAGCACTTTAAGATGCAGGGGCACCGCAAGCAATTTGGGAACAAAACAGGATATTTAAAATGGACATATGAACCTGTACTGGGCCCATGTCAGTAGGGAAATAAACTTGGCTTGAGGGACATATTCCACACATACTACAATCATCTCATTAAAGAGCAGGACCACTATAAGACGCAGGGGCACCGCAACCAATTTGGGGACAAAACAGGATATTTAAAATGGACATATGAACCTGTACTGGGCCCATGCCAGTGGGGAAATAAACATCTAATTGAAGGGAGGGAGATGGGTGTCATATATCAAAGGGTGCTAGTGTTAATTCTATACATACAAAGGGGCACTCCTCAGTTTCTCAAGGATAAATGTCAAGGTGCATAATACTAGCATGAACCTTAATTAAAGGTGAGAGAGTCAGGTGCATAAACTTCAGAAAACAAGATATTAAAATGCAGCAAAGATATCATCACCCTTGACAAGTAAATTATAGGATGAGAAAAGCTGAGTCTGATTAGGTACCCAGCAAATACAAATATTCACACACTCTTATCTGGGGTATCTAATCAATGTTCAACCATGAAACCACCTTTGACAAATATTGAATGCGTTTCAGGATAAATACATGTTGAAAGTATCAGACTAGTATTACATTAACCCAATCCACCTTAGTTTCCTTTCTGAGAAAGATATAGCAGATGCAACTATAAAATTGCAGTACAAGATTATATTTGAGGGCCAGTAATTTTGGTTATCATAAAGTTAACATTTCATAATACATTTCTTATTTGTTGAACTACTAATTAACTAATTGGTAGAATGATGAAGAATTATAATCAATTACCCAAAGACCTGTTTATAAGAGCACCTTGTGGAAGAACACAAAATCTATTTTTTTCAAACAGTCATATATTATTCCAATGTGACAAATTAAGTCTAGTTGTGATGTTCACATTCAAACTTCAATAATCACAGCCAGTCATTGCATTTTCTAGCAGTCATGTCCCACTTCCAGGATGCTAGATCAGTTATCATGGTGACATTCCAAGAAAAATGAAAGTAGATTGCCAAAACAACAAATGTCAATAATAATAATTCAGGTACATGTTGTGAACTGCAGCGCCAGGCTGAACATCATATATTTCTTTTTTTATTGAGCAAACCGAAAAACTAGTGTTAGTCCTTACATTTCATCATGTACAGGGCTTCTTTCAACTTAAGGTCTTTGCCGCAAAATACTGTCCTTACAATGAAAATGCATTAATATAAACCAAAGCTCCCATTTATTACAAAATGGAGAGTCTCAAAAAAATGCAACATTTCTCATTTTCATAAGAGCACTTTATCATTTTTCATCTGGACCACCCAGTTTAGTAAAAGGGTGAATGGTGGTGAGGTGGACCAGGTTTTCCTTATTTAGGCCAAAACCTCCCTCAAACATTCCTTCACACATGGGTGCTATCATATTTCATATAATAAGTAAGTTTCGCTGTACGCCTAGCAGAAACAGCAGACAGAGCAGTATTTATTGATCTCCAGCCTTGACGTTGAAGTGAGTGCCTGTGTAATCACGACTCCCCTACTCGGGAGAAAAAGAGCTACAAGTCCCAGTTTCCTGTATACAAGTTGGTGAAATGTCACCACACCACCAAAAATACCAATTACCTAACATACATTCACTTCTATGCACAGATGCTGGTATGTTTTTGCCTGAAACACGCTTTTTTCTGGTTAGGTATGTGTGTTGCTTCTATTCTCAGCTCCCCTTGGAAATGATCTATAATTGAAATTGTGATTGATGGTTCTGCTGTATACCTTACCACAGGAGGCAGCAGGCCTGAGGCTGCACTTTTTATGGCACAAATCTAACACAGATATAAGCAAGATGTGGATCTGACAGCAATGAGTAGTCTAAGAATTAAATAACGCCTTTAACCTTTTCATACATGTAGCAACCCAAAAAGGCCGGACTATTTCGCTGATATTTTTCTGAAAAAGGCATCCTTCGGATAAATATTTGAAGGAGAACTGTAAATCAGAGCTCAAAATAAAATTCTCCCTGAAATAGTTAGTGAATTTGTGTGAAGTTATTTCTATAGTATCAAAGATCCCGTGGACTATTTTCAAAGGGTATACTCTGAGCATAGATAGTCAATCTGTGGCTCTCTCAAGCTCTACAAAACCTCATGAGGGTGCACAAGGTCAACTAAGTGCAAAACAAGGTAATTTAGTCTGAACAAAATTATTACAATCATCAGTGTTTATAGTAGCTTTTATTTATATTTACATACAGCAGATATTATACTTAGATATGAGGGCAAAGTATATCTTGAAAATATGGCTCAGATATACTGGTATTTCCAGTGAGAAACTTTGAAAAAGCTGGTGAGATTTCAGCATATGTCATTTAGCCCTTATGCTGCTGCTGGCTGATTTGGCCGATACAAAATTATGCAAAAAACCTGAAAAATGACTGAAACCCTGGCAAATGGGTACTCTTCTGAGAGTACTCGACCAGAGCTTTCCAATGAATACCAACATGACAGGGTTTGGATGGTTTTCAAAAGTTTTTGCATTTTTCTCCTATGGATGAAGGAACCCTCAGCATGGAAAGGGTTAGTGAGGCATGAGCCCTGAAAGCAGACTTGTGCTGGTGGTTACATAAGGTTTTGTGTGAAATTAGGTGTCTGGAGATAATGTTAGTGGGTTAATGAAGGCTGGGCCCCTAAAGCCCATCTTATGTCATCTTCAGCACTTGCTTTATCCCCAAGTGTCCAACCAATGATCACCTTACATCACTGACTACTTCACACTCACTACAGTAAGTAACAGGTCAAGCAAACATTGACCACTCAAGACTGGACACTCGATCATCAGGGCAAAAAGAAGATTTCAATTAGTTACTCTCAATTTTCCTCCACATATGTAAATCATGAACCTTAAGTTTCATGAGTGCAAGTTTAGACTAGATTTAGGCTATGTATTTCTCCAAATGTTACTATACTAAAATAAGATCAGATACTTCTTTATCATTTTTTAATTGTTCCATTTGGTCCCTTACAATGTTTTTAACTTCCTTTCCCAACTGCTTATTTTTGTACTATTTCTCTTGAATACTTGCTATTATTCTAATATATGTATCTGTATTTGGTGAATATAACTTCATAATGACTAAGTCAAAATTTACAATATTTACAATTTACATATGTCCAACGTGTATGGCCCTGGTCCAGGACCATATTCCATATTCACACACTTTAACTGCCCTCTCTCCACCAAGTGGAGGGCAGCTTTTCCACTTAGCTCTGCAGTTTGATTAACTCCCCACCTTGAAGTAGCATCAGTTCATGCCCGTGTACCCTTACAAAAACATCTCTGGCCCCTGATAAGCTCGGATGTTAAGCTAAGTAGCTCTTCACTGTGCATTCCTAGAGCATTGGGAAGGCAATCTGGGAATGGCCAGTTAAGCCCTTGACAAAGACATGGACGTCTATGTTTTCTTCTGCTATTAAAGCTGAAATAACAGGTGAATGGAAGCAAAATCCTGAAATATTTGTGGTGCTTATGTTATGCATAGAGACTAAAGGAAGGATTTTCAAAGAGTATCAAATGCCATTTATTTGAGGTATTTCTATCAACTTACTCTAAGCGAATTAGTTAGCTTTCATAAGATTATATCCAGGTTTAACCCCCTGACTGCGGTTGGCGAGAAATCTCTGTGAAAAAGTGAAAAAATCTATTTGGTTATCTAAACACACTTGCTTGCATTTCCTAAATGCCTTTTTCATCAATGTATCATATTCTTCTCCATTTTATCCTATACTGATAAGGTATTATGAAATGGAGCCTTCCATGGGTGAACAGATTAATGAAATGTTAGACAGTTCTGAGTAAGAATACCCATAAACTATTGAGCACATTGGCCTTTTATAGACTTCTAATTGCTATTTTGAGCATGAAGTCTGAGAGAAGACTTTGAAATCTGAGCTACCATGTTTGCAAAACTCCAGAACCCCATAATTACCCAAGTGATGCTTGCAATGACAACTGGTGCTGGCTTACAACTGTTTCTCACCTGTCAGGAGCGCTAATTACAGGTGTGTCAGGTAGCATGGGATGTGTACCTGTACGGAGGTACCCTGTACCTGTGACATAATGCCCTGTGTCACTCTCTACACAGCTCCTCCAGGCATGGGCATGGGCAGTGGCGGCGCTAATTGGATTTTTCCCTAATCAATAAGAGATAACATGAGCAGGGATGAGTTGGATTGATGTAAGGTGATCATTGGGTTGGACCATTGGCGATAACACTGGTGATGAGGATTGTGTAATATGAGCTGGTATTGCCCATCCTTCATTAACCAACTCACATAGTCCAGTGACAGGCAATTTCACACAAAACACCTGCTATCTGACTTAATTGAACACCCTTTTCCTGGGGTAATGGATTGAAACTACATGCCTGTCTGCCTGGATATTGCAAGACTCCATAAGGTTAATTGAAAGTTACGCTTCGATGGGACCTTTTAAATCCTGCCATCCTTCAAGTCTCAAGGTTACCTGACATACACATATATTTAACAACTCAAGAAAAGTATTCATGGTCTTTCCAAAATACCAAAATAATTGAAATTTTCCACAAAAGTATAAAGAAACTCTTAAATTGATAATTTCAGTACAAAAGTAAATCTCAGCTTAAAATCTGAATCAAACACAGGGAGAAACGGTCACCTTCACATTAAGTTAATTTACTGCATAAACATAGGTACCAACATATATATATATATATATATATATATATATATATATATATATATATATATATATATATATATATATATATATATATATATATATATATATATATATACATATATATATATATATATATATATATATATATATATATATATATATATACATATATATACATATATACATATATATATATATATATATATATATATATATATATATATATATATATATATATATATATATATATATATATATATATATATATATATTTATATATATATATATATATATATATATATATATATATATATATATATATATACATATATATATATATAAATATATATATATATATATATATATATATACTTATTGTATATATATACATATATATAGATATATATATACACACACACACAAACACACAGCAGTCTATAAATACCTGACAACTGACGGCTCCATCAACACCCGTCATTACCTGTCAGAATCCCTTACATAATCTTAGCCTCCAGTCCCATAATAACACACCTATCAATTGACCGCTAATGTCCCAATTCTTCCGGCATCATCCTTTCACCATCCGCCAACAACACAATGACTTAACCCATGCATGATTGGAGTTCTCCATAAGAGGTGTTGTGTTAATCTATGATTCTTTGAAATAACTTGAAGGAAATACAGGCTTGATTCACAAAATATTTGACAGAGTTGTTGTTGGTTTTTAAACATTTCTCTTTAAAAAAATCCAATACATCCTTTTGACTTAAAACCTCATACTCCAAAACGATGACGCCGGTTAGTAGGGCCAATGAAGGCATAAAGGATTATAATTGTCAAATTGCCAAAACAAATAAATTCTAAGCTACCCCCTATATTATAAAGGTATCCCCAAAATTGTCAGTCCGTATGATAATTTGGAAGGACTCAAAGCACTACTGGGATAAATGGGTGAATACAATTGCCAGCACCCTGGGGTACTCAGACCATCTATCATCATGTAAGGGTGTGGGGGTATTCACACAGGCCCAGGCCTCTCATTAGTGCAGGGTGGGAAGAGACACTAATATTGCTGATTGCACAATGCATGAGGACAGGTGGATGCTGCTGCATTCAACAGGTAGCTGGCAGTATCGGGTGACGCAGCAAGACAGACCCTTACAGTAGGGCTTAAAGGTCTGGAAAAAGACAAGTTTACTTAATTGATCAAGATTGAAAGGTTTACATGCATTGGATTACAGATCAATATTCAGTGCATTTCTTTATTTATATTAAAACATATTGAAATTTCTGACCACAGCCTCTGGATGACCTGTTTGGTGGTTTTTGAGGGTCTGTGTCTCTAAATGATGCCCAGTCACCTTGTTAGCTAAGGCATCATTCTAATACCTGGTAGTATGGTATCTATGCCTATGATGTTCCAATCCCTAGTAGTATATCAATGCCTATGATGTTCTAATCCCTGGTAGTATGATATCAATGCCTATGATGTTCCAATCCCTAGTAGTATATCAATGCCTATGATGTTCTAATCCCTGGTAGTATGATATCAATGCCTATGATGTTCCAATCCCTAGTAGTATATCAATGCCTATGATGTTCTAATCCCTGGTAGTATGATATCAATGCCTATGATGTTCCAATCCCTAGTAGTATATCAATGCCTATGATGTTCTAATCCCTGGTAGTATGATATCTATGCCTATGATGCTCAAATCCCTAGTAGTATATCAATGCCTATGATGTTCCAATCCATGGTAGTATGATATCAATGCCTATGATGTTCCAATCCCTATGTCATCCACTTTTGCTAGTAGTATATCTATGCCTAGCCTACGATGCTCCACTGCTGCCATAGCCTAGTCCTAGGCCAATTTTCTTTATCTCTATTTATTTTACAAGAAAAGTTTACCAACTCTAAACTGTGTCTACCCTGATAATTTAATGAAATCATAGACTAGGAGCTAGTCTACCAGTATCACAGCAGGTAATACAGGAAGTGGTGACCACACCTTCAGGTCAGAGAGTCTATAACCTAGAATACACTCAGCCGCAGGCAAGCCCCCATTTCCTAATTAGCCCCCATTACCAAAACCTAATGGTCTCTAACAGATACGACTTGCAAGAGGAGCTGCAATAATAACAAGCCATAATGGTGTTTGGCTTGCAGGTGTGTTGATTTGATATACTGCAATTGTCATAACTTAATTTGCTTTCGAGAAACAATGACCATCTAATTTCTAATGCACTACAAGGTGCATATGTGATCTAAACTGGTACGATTAACAAACAAAAAATAGTTGAAGATTTTTCTTAAACATTTCATCATATATTTTAATAAGACTCTTTTCCAAATAAAATCGCTTACGTATAAAGCAATCTTTTTTTTGCAAAAGAAAAAGACCAAAGAAGTGTTTCTTCACCTGAACAAAACAAATACGCCACAGTCTCTTAACAGAAGATGTGTCTCAGGCAGATTTATACAATATTCATAGCATGTTCATATTATCAATATTGTACATAGATAGATTAAAGGGTTCAGACAACGTTTTAATCAAGCTGTCAATAAGGCCTGCAGGCCGTCACCTGGATGTGTCCATGTCATGGTCTAGTAGAGTGATAACTGTCACTTCCGGAACCTTTGCCCCTGTGAGCCTGTCTGATGATGCAATAATTGACTCATTAAAGACCCGCCTTGAGGCATTACCCATAATGCACTGGGTCAGGAGCACCTGGTACCAATAAAGGGAAACACTGGTGAGCAGCCAGGTAATACCTGTGCTACTTTTCTATCACTGCTTCAAATGTGAAAGCTGTGTTAGGTTTGTTATGGTACATTCTGATCGTGTTACTGCTATATCAGAATACATGCACATCCTGGATTTTCTTGACACTATACCAATACTTATTCTAATATTGAAATTTTGTGAATCATAATAATAATTATTGTGACAAATACTTATTCTAAAATTGAAATTTCGTGAATCATTATAATAATTATTGTGATAATAATTATCAAAATAACATTGCATGCCAAATATATAAACAAGCAACTTTTCTGAAGTACCATATCTTAGTTTTCATTCCAAATTCTATGAAAACTACATCAGACTGAATATAGTGACTATCCATCAAACAGCTCAATTTAAAATACTTTGTGAAGTCAAGAGTATCACATACATTCTAATTTGTGTGCATCTCCATCCACACAATGGGTTCAGTTGACTGTTCAGTAATGCATACATTTCCCTAAATTACACATCCTTCAACTAGTTCTCTCCTTACTAAGCACAGAAACCTAATAGAGGTGGCCTAGCTTTAACTAGCTCTCTCCTGCAAACAAATCTCTATGTGCTAGCTGTAGTATAGGTTTCAGTATAAGCAATTAACTCAGCCTTAAGAGTATTCTCAGGACTGGTCAAGGGCTAGCTTTGGCTGAAATGGCCACTCCTGTTTGCCTATCCTCTCTGGGGTCTCCTTTGTCAACAAAGGCAACAGGCTAGAAAATCAATATTTGACAAGTCTCTCTGTACTGAGACAACAGCAAGACAGCGGTTGGTTACAATGTATCTATATAAAGAGGGGACTAAGAAAATTACTCTTCATTTTTTTTTTACTGATGGCATATGTGGTCGAAAAAGCATGGAATAGCCCATAGTATCAGATGGTCTTGGTCGCTATACAAGAGAGTGGTGTTGTAAGGTGATGTGCATTTCTACCTCGCAATGGTTAATTCATTTTGTCAATATCTGTTGGAGAGAAGGCAGATTTCCTTCTGTTCCTAGGTTTCTACATTGCCACCATATGACCCTATTGTGGGGATATTGGAGATCTCAAGCAAACAAAACAGTCACCACACATATACACATACATGACACACACTTTTTTTTAAATACCTTTATAATCACATTACAAGATTCCCCTCAGACCTAATAATAGAATTATGCAATTCTGATAATGGAGATGTTATGATCTGTGTGGTCTAGAAATGTTTTCCTAAATTGATCAAAAAGGTGGGCAGGGAAGATATGACCTTTTTGAAATCATATGATGTTTTTTTTTTAAATATGCTTAACCATGTATATTCTCAGTTAAACGAGTAGTCTACAACATAGTTTTTGAAAATACAAATACTGTTTTCTTAAGTTGACAAGGACAAACAACCTTAGCTTGTCAATATATATTTCAACTATGCATCAATCTTGAAATATTAAGTTAATTCAAATTTAAAGATAAGAATAGAGGAAATTTTCAAAATATTTTTTTTTAACTATTGCCAGGAACATTTTTTTCCTTTTGTGCAGACATTAGCAATTCTAACCCTTTTTCCCTTTTTTAGGTCTTAGGCAACTCCAACTTAAAACTTGCACTTTTTTTTTTTTTTGAGTCCGATAGAAAATTTCCAAACCACTTTCGTCCGTAAGACACCAAAGTAGACTTTCTTTTTTTTTTTTTGGAGTCTGACAGAATTTTTTTTCCAGAAAAAGCTTGTAAGACATGTAATTAAATTGGAGTGGCCTTAGTAATTCTTAGCCATATTCATCCTCAGCTGCTTAGTCAGGGAGTGTGTTCATCTTGCCAGATAAGTTGACTCAGAGCCAGAGGACCAGCAGTAAAATACAATGGTGCGTATGTATGGTGGTGATGGTGAAATCTGAGTGTCCATGTTAATTGTAAGCCCATGTCCAGACAGGCTGCTCATGTCTCCATTCAGCACACAGGCCATTACTTCATCACTGGAGGGAAATGAGACCTCCTAGCCTCGAGGGATTTCAGAAAATTGTCCATGTCACCTCAACACTTAACCTGCCATTTGCATATGTTTATTCCTGAATTGAGGTTGGCAACCTCATATTGGCATGTACAATACATCGCTATTTCGGTTGGCTCATGTTAACCCTTCCAATGCTGCAGCTACTTTCCTCCAAAGCACAAGGATGCAAAAATCTTTGAGAACCATCTAAACCCTGTCATGTTGGTATTCATTGGATAGCTCTTGATGAGTACTCTCAGATGAGTACCCATATGCCATGGTTCCAGGCATTTTTCAGGTTTTTGCATCATTTTGTATAGGCCAAATTAGCCACCAGCAGCATAAGGGTTATCTGTTGTGGCACAAAGATGCTGTTCTATGCTCAGAAATGCATGTGTCTAAGCAGAGGTCACCTAATGCCAATCTCACCTTTTAGAAAGATTCTGATTGAAAAAGGGCCAACATTACCAGAAGTAAACTTTTTGTTGAAGTCTACAACAATAATTGTGACAATGAAGTGGAGAAACTGTTGAAATCTAAATTTGGAATTAATGGGAATGGGAAGATTTTATGAAACATGATGCATGTATACATGCACTGAAATTTACCTCAAACATATCTTCTAACAAGTATGCAAATCCCACCTCATATAAAAAGTGAGAGTTCTGGTACACTTCCAATAATAATAAAATGAAATTTGCTAATCTAAAAAAATTGTTCCCCATATTTGGGAGATAGAAAAGGTGCCTTTTTAAGCAAAACCATGAAATCTGAGAATGCATACTGCATAACTGGTATTTTTACAGGCATTTAATTTTTGCTATTTTCGCACTATTCATAATATAGCGCCAAAATAACATCCTTCCAATAAATATGCTGCTTTGTATCTCCAACCTGGGTAGAGAAATGTGCAAATATACAGTAGCAAAAATACCCTCTAGCAGGGCTGTAAAGCGAAAATTTTAGCACTCCAAATTAAAGCTGTCTACAGTATAGCTTGTCCTGGGTGGGGTTCTGTACCACTGGTATTTTCACAATGGAAGCAATCAAGTGATCAGGTAGGTAGAGTAGGGAGAACCTGGGCATGTTGCTGGCAGGTGAAAATGAGAATTGACCCAGAGCCAGCAGCAATTAAGCCTCAAGGACATACATGCACATTACAATTCCTAGCATTAATAATGATTTATGGCACTCTGGTTGAACATGCGTTGTAATGACTGCATCTGATATATAACATATACACAGCATCTTCATCATTGTAGCAGCATTGCACAGTGCTTACTTTTCATATACAATGGCATGCATTACACCTCAGAATTTTTGGAATTTTGGGATATGTTGATGAAAAGGACAGAAGTAGTTTGAGAAAAAAAACTGTTTCTGCAATCTTGACATCAAAATGAATAATTATATAAATGCATTAAATCTTTTTTTTCTATGCAGGTTAAAAAGATACACATAAGTGCCATGTTTAGCACTCCCAGTTTCCAACTCCTGTCTGGCCATGTGTACATATTTCAAATCGCTAACAAAGTCATCTTAACCTTCAATTACAGTGTTTTAGCATCCATTCCCTATCATAAACTGATCACCCCTGACTGTCAAGATGCAGACTTGATTATCATCCAAATACCATGTCATATCTCTATATGCCCTTTTGGTAAATATGCCATGAGTCTTGGAATCGGAGATGTCTGGAGACATGATCAGATATACCCCCCATACATATTGTAAATGGCTGGGTCGAACTGTACCTCTGCCATGGTCACTCATGGTATGCCGGGAGTTAAAGGACTACAAACCCCTAGACCCAATTTCTAATAATACAAAATTGGTTCATGACATTAAAACATCTATATTCAATTTTTTGGTTTGATCATCTAGGATATCATGACAAAAGCATTAAATTTTCATGTATTTAAGAATAGTGCCTACTATTATCATTACATTTACTGATATTCCCAACTATACCTTGAGGATACCAACAGCAAGGACTAAACCAAGATTACAATTTAGCACTCCCCTTATACCCCTTACTAGAACATGGTGTTTTTATATATTGATATTGGATTCCAATCTGCACAAAATGGTTGTATTATTGCATCCTTATTAGTGTTGTTCTGATTAATTGATTAATCGCTGATATCACTATTTCTACTTCCAATTTTGATGATCAGTCCCAATTTTCGAAGATCATTTTTTCCTGAATATTTGCATACTTTCTGTTTTTCCTATCTATGTTTAATTAAAAGATACACTTTTTGTGTTTTCATTATTATTTCTAACTTGTCTCCACAGGTTTTATCCTGAGATTTCATGAAAGATGCACACATGATGTGTGATGCATATGGGGAAGGGTCAATGTGCACGAAAAGCATCTCCAAATAAAAACTGATCATCGATCACTCTGGTAGAACGATGACCAGTCCTCAAAATTTGCATCGATTCCTAATACTAATCCCTATTGAACACTGTGGGGGGTCTCCTGGTGGTCCATCTAGATATAAGAATAGCATTACCTTGATCTTGTGATAGAGCTGGCAGGGTACCCAATACAGATACCTGGGCGCTGCACAGAGAGGACCGACTGTTAGACATTTAGGATGTCAGCCTTGAAGAGATAAGATGGACCATCTTGCCAGATTCCTCCAGATGTCTAATCACAACATTCCTCAATCCCACTGCCACCCTGGTATGTTCCCCCACATCACTATCTCTACAATTTCCCCATTTATACCATACAATGTGTATCAGTGGTTCATGAGAATAGCTTAGTGATGGAGAGAGAGAGAGAGAGAGAGAGAGAGAGAGAGAGAGAGAGAGAGAGAGAGAGAGAGAGAGAGAGAGAGAGAGAGAGAGAGAGAGAGAGAGTATAAGCTGCAACCATATAATTTTACAACATAGGACTTTCACAAAACAGCAGATATGCATAGCGGTATCAGGACAATATCCCCCCGGACAATATCCCCCGGACAATATCCCCCCCGTTCCAATATTCCCCCGGACAATATCCCCCCGGACAATATCCCCCGGACAATATCCCCCCAGGACAAAATCCCCCCGGACAATATCCCCCCCGTTCCAATATCCCCCCGTTCCAATATCCCCCCGGAAAATATCCCCCCGAATGATATCTCTAGTAAAACATGTTTTAGTAAAAAAAAATGTTTTTTAATTCCAGTGTTTTAAATTATCCCAAAACATGTGTTGGTAATTTTTTTTTTTTTTTAATTCCAGTGTTTTAAATTATCCTAAATCGTGTGCCGGACAAAAAATTAAATTAAAAAAAAAATTGCAGTGTTTTAAATTATTCTTAAATTTTTTTCAAAAATTAAAAAAAAAAATAGTGTTTTAAATCATCCTAAATCATGTGCCGGTAAAAAAAAATCAAATTCAAAAAGAATTGCAGTGTTTTAAATCATTCTAAAAAAAAATTCAAAAATTCAAAAAAAAAAATAGTGTTTTAAATCATCCCAAATCATGTGCAAGTAAAAAAAAAATAATTTTTTGATTAATTTTTTTTTGAATTTTTTAATTTTTTTTAGAATAATTTAAAACACTGCAGTTTTTTTTTTGTTTTTTTTTTACCTGCACATGATTTAGGATAATTTAAAACACTGGAATTAAAAAAAAATATATATATATATTTTACCAACACATGTTTTGGGATAATTTAAAACATTGGAATTAAATATTTTTTTTTACTAAAACATGTTTTACTAGAGATATCATCCAAGGGAAATTGTCCGGGGGGATATTGTCCGGGGGGATATTGGAACGTGGGGGATATTGTCCGGGGGGATTTTCTCCTGGGGGGATATTGTCCGGGGGGATATTGTCCGGGGGGATATTGTCCTAGAACCATGCATAGCATAGTGCTTCTGATACTATGGAATTCCATGTTTCAGTGCTTCTGCTGATGATATGCATACTTTAACTAAACTTTAACAAAAGTGAAATCTGAATTTATGTAATAATCTTCCTATGAACATGTAAATTATTGCATCCCAATATTGAGATGCAATATTGATGACTTTCACATCTAAATAAACTTGGGATTCATTCAATCAAGTATCTACATCACACAGCACGGACCCTATAATGTCACAACTTTGGGATGAGATGACTTAGTCCATACTACAAAGTACATCAGAGAGAAGCATGTCAATCATATCTCCTCATGTGTACACAACTACATACTTCAATTACCCCTCAACTATTCCAAGGGCAAGAACGTTAAACACCCACCTGTGTGTGTATGCGTTTACCTTGCCCAAAGGTGCGTTGATAAAGGGTGTCTAATGGAGAGAGGGTCGATGATGATCCCGACACCCAGCTCATGACCCTCTGACTCCTAGAGCAGAAAACTGCTTTCCACCCTATTAGGCACCAAAGCTAGCAGGGGTTAAGGTTCACACCCTGAAGCCCGCTTATTGCGGCTCACTGGTTGATGTCAAACACCACGACTGGAGAATTGCTGAATCCAGCGTGCCATTGACAAAAGGTACAACTTTATGTACACTTTACCTGTCTGCACCTAAGAAGTTACTAAGTTCACAAAGAGATAAGTGTTCCAATAGGGATGATACCAATGAAATGCTCTTTTACCTTAACTACCTGTTTTTAAGCATACTTGAGACACAAAATACTTTTAAAATAAACTATCAATCATTCATGTGGATTTTGAGCAGTGTATCAACAAAGACTATGTGATGTGTGGCATAAATAATACATGACATGAGTGATGTGCAATATATCATGTTACGGTGTATGATATGACTTTTTTTTATTTCATTCATCACACTTTATTTCTGTCATATATTATATATTAAACTAAATCTTCCTGATATGCCAGATGCCAGAATGTTGTACGAAACTGGAGTACCCAGGGAAAACCTCCAAATAACCCCAAATTCATTGACAACTCAAATGATCCAAGTCAGATTCAAATTTAGGCAACAGGCCCTTGCCATATGTAGCTTAACTGACTTCATAAGAAACCTTTGGATTTTTCTTGGACAATTCTAGGAATTCTTTAATATTGCCAAGTTTACTTAGAAAGGAGGAGAGACAGTGAGTGTGATGATAAATTATTTGAACACCATCATCTTCTGATTTTGTACTGCCCCCCACCCCCAACCTAGCCAACTGATGAGTGCTTTTTATGGGGACAAAGTAACTCAGTTGGTTAGGTGTCGGACTAGTAATCAGTAGGCCGCTGGTTCAATTCCCGGCCGGGGCACTTTGGTCTGTCCTTGAACAAGACAGTTTATTCCATATTACTTCAGTCTACCCAGCTGCAAAATGGGTACCTAGCATAAATAAGGCAGTGCTTAGAGTGTGCGCTATATGCTGCCAGTTGCTTTGGAATATCCCCCGGGGGATTGAAATGGTTTCGGTGTGTACAGGCCTGCTAGTGTGAGCGCTTCAGTGGATACAAGACTAAACTGAATACCTTTTAATGTATTTGCACATCTCTTCACTGTAGCACTGTAACAGACAGATGTAGTGATTAACATTGAGAGGATTCCTGCTTACACTGAAGAGACTGGCTAGATCAGTCATTGGGTAGTCTGTATATTTATGGTGCCACTCTCCATCTGTGTGTGGAGTGTTTGATGGTCAACACCTTTCTGCCTAACTCAGGCAGCAAATATCCTGCTTTCTAAGAAATGTGTCACAATACTGAGACTTTCACTTTCAAGCTGGCACCATCAACGATTCCCCACCCCAATCACCCGAAATGCAACCCAAAAAGCTTAGCAACCTTGCAATTTTATCTTTCCAATATGAAACATCGTCCACCCCCCCAAAAAAAAATGATAAACAAAAAAACTGTTCTCTATGAATTAATCCTAATCATTACAAAAGTTGTTTTTCATATTATCATTTTGCAAAAATATGATAAGTTGAACTGTTCTAGACAGAACCCTGAGCATTTAGGTGCTAACCCTTCCAATGCTAAGGCTTATACTTAAATCCAAAGCACAAGGATGCAAAGATTTTTGTTATTAAACTAACTAAGCCTTGACATGATGTTATTTATTAGATAGCTCTCACTGAGTAACCTCAGATGAGTACCTATGTGCCAGGGTTTCAGTCACTTTTTAAGGTTTTTTCCATCATTTTGTATTGGCCCAATTAAGCACCACCACCATATTAAAGGGTTAAGTACATATGTCAGCTCATTTGATACGACTCTGAATGATTTCCTGGAAAACCACCCTATCGCTGTGAAATGAAAAGAGCCATAGTCACAAACAGATCTAATCCAACCACAACTGTTTCTACAATCCAGCAGGCTCCTACTATGTGAGTTTATCTGCATGTGAAATTGGTCTATGGAAAGATCATTCAACCAAACCTAAGTGGAGGATGCAGTTTATGCGATTACTTATAGCTAATTGCTTTCTGTAATTGATCCTATGTGTTAGGAAAGGACCCACAGGAAAGATACCACAGGCAAACTAGCTGATTATACACACTCAGGACAGGTCCCTAACTCTTATAAGCTATAAATTGTAACCAGGGCTGGAAATTAAGATTTTTTTCCAGGGAGCCCAATTGCATCTTCATAAGTTTCATGTATATCAAACAGTACATTTTAGGACTCACGGCAGAAATTTGAGGGAAGCGCAGAGGAGTTCAAGGGAGCCCTGAGCTCGCGGCTCCAGCTATTTTCATGCCCTGGTGAAAATTAATAAATACTTGAATGTTGCACTCTATCACTGAGTGAGAACTTGAGAAGCACAGTATAGATGTATAACAGAAAATGAAATCAATGAGGTGAAATCCTTATAGAAAAACCTTCCAAGGGCACACCCTGTAATAGGAGACTACATTCTTAGGAGATATCCCCATGATGGTCCCGAACTCCTAAATTAAAGTTGCTATATTCAAGATTTTCAGAGAACTAAAATGATGCAAAGAAGAGTCAAACTAATCTCTTTAAAACCATCTAAAATAGGAACCAAAGTGATGATGTTATTGCAATGATGATATTCCTAGAATTATCCTAGGAAATCCTGGTTTTTCTCAGCTTCTTTTGGTAAGGAATGTTCATGGCATTTGTAGCCAAAAAATGACCTTCCACCATAAAAACCCATCCTCATCTCTCACATCCTGTATCCCCTCTGCTTTACAGGTAAATAACCTTATCATCATTCACAACCAAACAATTAAATTCTAAGTGAATCGCTTTCAGTAAAATATCTCCAAGTCAAATAGAGCTTAAATAACAAAACGTCCAATTTCCCTCCCGGATGTACATGGTGAGTCCATATCATCTTCCCCTTAATACCATTCTATGATCAATGGCACAGACTGAGAGTACTCAGTCACCCCCAGCACTGGTGGCTCAGTACTGCGGGCAACACTACTACACACAACTATTAAGCTGATGGCCTCTACTCCAGCAGGGATTTGCAAAGGACTCAGACATCAAATAAATCAAGGAAATCAAATTGTGATGCAGGGAAGCCAGTGTCAATTAAAAACTGCTTAGTGTGCTTGGCTGAGCATTACCCAAGGCTGTCTACTGCTAGAGGAAGGGCAGAGACATTAACCCTTCCAATGCTCAGGCTACCCACACGGATCGGACACAAATATCTTGGAAAACCATCTAAACTCTGCCATCTTGGTATTCATTGGATAGCTCTCTCAGATGAGTACTGAATTGTGCCAGGGTTTCAGTCATTTTTTGAAGATTTTTTGCATCATTTTGTATTGGCCAAATTAGCCACTAGAAGCATAAGGGTTAAAGAGCCAAAAGTACTGTCACCAAGCACCGCCCCCCCCCCCCCCCCCTTCACTATTGGTGAGCAGGGATGAGGGCTGTTGTAGGGTTCTTAGGGGGAGATTGATCTTCCCAATTTTACCCTTTTTAATGAAAGAGTGGAGACATAGGACCAACAAGATATATTCTTTGGGCTTACAGCATGGACTTGTACTGAGCAGGAATGACTTAGGGCTAAAGGATGGGTCAGTGGATTGAAACAACCCTTTACATGTATGCTATATGTGCTTTATAGTAAAGTGATTTATTGTCTATGCTTTTGGTTGCAAGCTAACCTCCTTCCTTTTATACCCCAAATAAGCTATCACTTACCTAAAATCAACAAGGAAATTAACTTTTTCATTTTTTTTCTGATTTACAAAATACTGGCATAATTCCAAACTACCCAAAGCTTTCTTAGAAGTGTTGTGTCAAATTATTTATTTTGTACTTTCGGGAAAGAGCTACTTATTAGGCTGAATGACCCTTGCAGGCTACCTTCAAAACCCTCAGACCATTGTCATTGGTCAGGCTTAAACATCTGAGGTCTTAAAAAGGGTTTCAAATAACCTGATTACCAGCCAATCTAGGGAAATTAACCCCCCTGAAGGATGAATCTAGTGTAAATATACCCTTGAGTGGTAAGTACACATGATCGTGTCAAGGAAGTATTTCATTCATAAAGTTGTGTTGTACACAAAATGGAATGGCACTGAATACAAATTAGTAGGAACCCTACCCTCTAGCTGAATTTAGCTCAAGCACATTGCACAAATAACTTAACCAGATGATGCCATAAAAAGTTAAGAGAAACTTAATCAAATGACCATCCCTATGATATATTTGTGTTGAAATTCTGTGTGAGTTGGTTGAATTACTCAGAGGTGGCAGTGTGAATAGAGAAGAGGTCTATTTTGCCATTGGCCTATGGTGCACACATTGTGTTACCAAGGATAATATTCAGTTTCACATATCATCCAGTATGTGTTTGTATGCAGTTTGTGGGTGGTCGGCTCTGCCTGAATAGTTGACAGATTCCGCCCCTGAACTATAACTGCTTTATCCCATTCACTCCCTGTCAGACCCTGTTGCAAACTCTGGCAGGTACATGTGCAGATAGATGCGGCAGTATCAAATTTGAGGATAAAAAGTTTAATGAACTATGCTAAATAGAATACATTAGCATACAAAAAGTAAAAAATATATCACTCAAATATTTTGCCATATACTGTAGAACAGGCAAAGTTCGCGAGTGCGATTATTTCGCGAATACGCGAACTGGTATTGCACTCGCAAACTTAAGGCACGCGATCAATTAGATACATAGTTACGCTACCCACCACTGGAGGTGGTGGCGCGTCGATCGGTGAATTTCACTCCTAGACGGTCGAGGCTGAAACGAAGAAAAATACGTCCAATAACTTCCCAAAGCTATCATAATATGATACATTGGTAACTTATGAATAAGTTACCAATGTATCATAACATAATTCACATTCTTACATGTCCAATTTCTAGGATATCTGGGCCCAGCTAAGGATTTCTTACGAGAAACAAGATGGCTGCCACCATTGTTCGATAGAAAGGGAGACTCGGCCAGGTGTTGCGATGGAAACATTTGATAATTAATATCAACATACATACATGTGTATGTTGATAATTATCAGAATAATGTATATGATAAAGAGATAATGATATTGTTCCTGACTTGAATTGAATTGATGCCGATTTACTGTTTACGGCAAGACGTGTATTTGCAGTTGACGAGTATATATACCGGCATAGCGTGATTCTCACTCGTAGCCGGTCCGAGGCTGAAACGAAGAAAAATACGTCCAATAACTTCCCAAAGCTATCATAATATGACACATTGGTAACTTATGAATAAGTTACAAATGTATCATAACATAATTCGCATTCTTACATGTCCAATTTCTAGGATATCTGGGCCAAGCTATGGATTTCTTACGAGAAACAAGATGGCTGCCACCATTGTTCGATAGAAATGGAGACTCGGACAGGTGTTGCGATGGAACCATTTGATAATTATCAACATACATACATGTGAATGTTGATAATTATCAGAATAATGTTTATGATAAAGAGATAATGATATTCTTCCTGACTCGAATTGAACTGTTGCCAATTAACTGTTTACGGCCAGACGTGCATGTATTTGCAATTGACGAGTATATACCGGCCTAGCATGATTCTCACTCATAGCCGGTCCGAGGCTGAAACGAAGAGAAATACATGCAATCACTTCACAAAGTCATTATAATATGACACATTGGTAACTTATGAAAAATTTACCAAGGTATCATATTATAAATCGCATATTAACCAGTCCAATTTTATTGAAACTCCTGCCTGATATGGCTGCAAGATGGCCGCCGAATGTTTTCATTTTTCTAATAACTGTTTAGTTCAATAGATGGCGCTGTAGAACACGCTCACTCGCGAAATAAAGTACACGCGAAAAACCGAAACATCGCCTTTTCGCGAAATTTTTGTAACGCGATATATACCTATTCTACAGTATCTATAAATATATATATATATATATATATATATATATATATATATATATATATATATATAAATCTATATCTATATCTATCTATCTATCTATCTATCTATCTATATCTATATATCTATATATCTATATCTATCTATCTATCTATCTATCTATCTATCTATCTATCTATCTATCTATATATATATATATATATATATATATATATATATATATATATATATATATATATATAAATATATATATATATATATATATATATATATATATATATATATATATATATATATATATATATATATAAAGATGCCTAGATGGTTTGCATATGATTGGTCTTCAATGAACACAATGCCTTCAAATACTTCCAAAAATATTTTTTATAAGACAGTAAGAAAATAATACCTGAAGAGGTGAAAGAGTTAAAGTAACTCTCCCTATGTTGATGTCTGTCACCTGTGAATACAGGTACTCATGTTATATGACATCATGGATGCCCTGAAAGGGTGCTGCTGCCAATCAAGCACTTACCACCATCACCTCCCTCCCCTCTCTCGATCACCCCCTTTCCAAACTGTGCGCAAGCACAACCACCACTACCAGTAGGAGGACAAAGGTCCTCACAGCAGGACAACAATCAATGTCTCATTTTTACACAGAAGAAAATATTCACAGAAAAACAATACATTCATTTGTGGCAAATTTGGTTAAAATATGCAATGAATAGAACATGCAATGTTTTTCAAATAAGTATTCTCAAAGTAAAACCATGCTTGCAAAATGAGCAATCCCTATCACTTGAAGGCCTGCAGTCCTGATGGCCCTTGAAGGCTGTCTCACTAACAGTGGCAGCATCTGTCAGTGTGTGCAGTAATGTGGCCTCAAACTGAATACATAGGAGTATATTCAAACAGATTGGCACTTGAAGAATAGATCGGTTAAATTCCTTTTTTTTTTTTTTAGTTACTTACACTAAATATTGGCTGCCAATCTCAATCAAACTTTTGAATGGATCTTTTTTTTAACATGGCTTTACAAAATAGAAAATCATGTTTCAATATGTGCTGCAAACATATTGTGTACGCTGCTCTTTCTCAGCCTATACAGCAATGACTCATAGCTGTGAACACCTTACATACATTGCACAACAGGATCTCCATGCAAGAACGTGATGCTCAGAAATTCTACCTGAATGCTGAATCACACACAAAAAAAGCAAAACTGTTGATATCACAGCAGGGGGTCCCTTGAATTATAATTGAAAATGGCTGAGAAGGATGCTTTAAGGGCTGATTCACAGAAAGTGGTCATAAATCACACCTAATTACCTGTCAGCTTTAACTAGATCAACACCCGCCTTCTCCCTGCTGTAGCCAGATGCTGCTCACTTTCCCTTACATGTGGCAAGGGTAACTGGCTAAGTTCAAGGCATATTCTCTATGAATAGCATATTATTTCCAGCGTCTGAATTAACCTTGAGAATCAAGCCTGTATCATCAGTAAAAGGTCTTGCTATTTAAAGATATCTTGCATAATCAACTAACATTTTGGAAAATATTTAAAGCATTGTTTATCATCTCTCAATCTAAAACTCAACATGTTGTTATTTTACTCCTTTTTCATGAGTATTATGAATCTAGATGGCACTCTAAACCTACAAGTTAACAGCATTTCAAAGGCTGTAAATCTGAAGATGGGAATTCAAGGTTATAAAAAATTGTATAAGAGATATGTTTTTAACATGGAAGTTATAAGTATGTTTGTGAAGGTGAAACCCACCATTATATCAGAATGTGTTTTATGTATAGCATACAATATCTCCAAACAGCAATACCATGGTGAATTTTTGGACTTTGTTTCTAATGAGGTGATTTTTTCTGCTGAATCAACAGTAAAGTGGCATTTCATTTTGACTATAAAAATGGAAATGACTATAAAAATGTAAATTACCCACATGTAGAGGATTTTGTTGAATCCCCTTAGATCGGTCACTGGGTTCACTGTCTTGACTGAACATAAACTCAGTTTCCACCAATCAGAGATGGAGGAGTTCCTAATGGTGTATTAATTACTCACAAAACCAGATTAATGACTGGCAGAAACAGAGGGCAAAGGGGTCTAATAAATCCCCTTAAGTCATCCTATATGTATTACTTACAAACAGGGTAATTTAAAGGAAAATGAACCTCCTCCAGTAATGAATTCCTCATGTAAATTATCCGAAAGCCTTGACAAATGGTCAGATAAGAATTGTTTGAAAAGACATGAGAAGGCTGCTATGAATACTTGTTGAAAGTGAATTACCTTATAACTGTCTACATACAAATGTACAGTTGCAAGAGAGACAAAGAGAGTAAGAGAGGGGGAGAGAGAGAGAGAGAGAGAGAGAGAGAGAGAGAGAGAGAGAGAGAGAGAGAGAGAGAGAGAGAGAGAGAGAGAGAGAGAGAGAGAGAGAGAGAGAGAGAGAGAGAGAGAGAGAGAGAGAATGAGAGAGAGAAAGTCAGAGGAAGGAAGGATGGAATGGGTTTTATGTCACCTTCAACAGCTTAGGTGTTATCGCGACGAGATAGAAACACGGAACTGGGAAGAAATTCCCTTCTCTTCACAAATAGTTCCAAGAGGTCTTTCAGTTGCAGAAGGACCATGGACAGCCCTCCACAACACCACACATTAATATAGCCACCAGGCCAACCTGCTTGGGGATCCAGCGGAGTCTTGATTCTGCAAACTCACGCTTGGGAGCCAAACATCGTAACCACTAGGCCACAGTGGATTCCCTCATAGAGAGACTACCATGTATGCACATTCACATATAAAAGTTTCGAATAAAACAAATAATTCCCCACTTTCAAGACAATAAGCATAATACAGATACTACTGGCATGTGCAATGCCAGAGCTGACAAGATCATCAGGAATAACAACTGTAACAGTGGATGATGCCTATCAAATATGCCATACAAAAATGTCTTAGAGCAGCTACCCTTATCTGATGACAGAGTACACTACTGTCACACTTCATCCTAGCTTTTTGCAATCACATATAACTTGTACCCAATTTCTCATTACAGCATGCAATTAACTGTAAACGTATGGCCTGCAATGCTTTCTAATTGCCTGCTTAAACAGCTTTTTCATCCCACTGATCAGGTGTTCTCTTCCTCATAGGGTTATCAATTTTCTGTAAGGAAAAAGGGTGATACAGGCCGGCACCCTGTCCCCTAAATCCTACCTTAAATGGATCACAAATAAGAAATCCACATAAAAGTCCTTCCATGGGTAGTGCTTTTTAAGTCACTTGTATAGTACACTATTAAGTTAGACATGATATAGTTTTCTCTGTAGATGTTTTGCAGGTATGCAGTATATAAATCTCTTGTGGCCACCATGAAGCTGCAGTAACATAAGAGGACCTTTATATTACATATACATAATAAAGGGGACCTGTATGTGATAAAGCACAGGGTTGAGATAAATATTACTGCTTGCATGAACCTTTCCCTTTTACACTTTGAATAAGGGCATCTGGGCGACATTTGAACACCCAAACCCTCAAAAATGAATAATCAAGACAGCCGTTATTCTCTGATAAATTTCAAAAAATGTCAATTCCAAATAAATATAAGTTTTCACCTCCTTTCAATTAATTTTGCATTGCCTAAAGGCATTAATTCTTTTTAGGTATATATATCTATGATTTTTATCTGAATATATTGTTTTCACCACTCCTGCCCCTTTTCAAAAAATAGGACATCAAAAGGTTTTTACAATTGCCAGACTTGGACACCAAGTTTCGGAATCCTGGCTAAGAATGTGCATTGCAAAAATACTGCATAAATGAGTCAAAGGATGAAGTTTTAGTTTTCTGTAGGGACAATGGGCTAACAGAATGGTATGTAAAAATTGGAAAAAATAAATATTAGCCCTTTCTTTAGGGTGTCTTCTAAATGTCAGCTAGACTATAGAAGGATATTAAGTATAGCAATTTGATATAACAACAAATAAAAAGTAAAAAATATTCTATACTTTCTCTATTATCAGTAGGTAAATTATGTGTGAAACAAACACAATAAGGACAAAAGTTGAATTATGAGAAGTCCCATAAGAGATCGGCCCTACCTGTAACCTTAAAACATTCAAAAGATGAATGACTAATCACCTGTCATGTCATCGATGACCCGGCCTTTCTTTCCCTACAAAGGGGTGCGAACATTCTTCTATTTATCATGAGATACGCATCCGACATGATGAATATGAGCACTCCATCAGACAAAGAGAAGGAGATGGCATGCACCCCACTTAGTATGCCATCATATCATATCACCTTACAGGGTAAATACACATGGATTTCAGCAGCATCCGTGCAAGAATCTCAATCTACTTTAAATGCCAACATTAGAGATAAATGTCCACAGCATGTTTTCTAGTGAAGTTGTCTCATGCATGATCCTCTATCATTCATCATATCACTGAATGAAAAGTGAAATTCTAAAGATATAAGTAAAGAAAGTTCCAACATGCCAAGTGCTATAGAATTAATGGGTAATTCTAACTCAACAACTACTTGTGGCAACAGGGGTCAGAGGTCGGGTCGGTTAAAAACTCTGGGAGACCAAAGGACTTTGTGGGCTAGAATGCCCATAGCCCCACCCAAGCTCTAATAGCCCTACCTTTGCTAAATCCTGCAATCCCATTGTACATAATCCTTTCCAAAAACAACTTCACAGTGTAAGCTATCTTTTCATTTCATTTTGGAACTGTTTTAAAAAACAACAGATGTGAAAAAAATTTTGAATTCTGTTCAACATTTATATATCCAATATTTTCTTTAAATTAATTTCATGAGAATGTTATTACTGGAATTGACAGGATTTTCCAAAAAGCTACAGGTATGAATGGGTTAAGAATTATAACAGAATTGGATGTCAATGTGACCTGGTCAGTATAGTCGAGGTTATCTAAGACCAATAGATATCAAAAGCGGCAAATCAACTACCAGTGTTGAGAAAAACAACGCCAATTCAGCATATTGATGCAATAAAGATAAAATGATAGGCTTAAACTTATAATGAAGTTGAATTATATCATAATAAATTTTCATAAACCTCATCAAAACACCTTTAACTTAATCTTATTGAAATTCAATTATCGAAAGGTTATCAGTGCACCTGAGAGATGCAGTGTTAAATTCAGACACCTAAGTCATTATCTAGGTAGAAAACAATAGGTGCATTGTTAAAACACCTTGATATCCCAGCAGGTGAGTCACAATCACACACAGGTAAATACAGACTTCAAACACTGATAACATAGAACATGACTTAAACACACACACAAGTTCAAATGTCAGAGCTAAATTCCTGTCAACCTTAGCAAAAATTCCTACATAGCAGTTGTTTTCTACCATACATGTAAGAAAGAAGAGATGGAGTAAAGATAGATCACTGGAGAGCTTTTCAGCATGTTGAAGCCTTCACATTTTTCACAGATAATTTCTTATCAAGAGTTAAATGTCATCAACAAACAAAGGCATTCATTGTCAAAAAGGGCTATTATTGCTTGATGCTGATGTTGACTTATAAAATTTGTTCTTTACTTAATTCTTGAGATTTTAAAATTAATTCTAAAAGTCATGCCTGCTTCAGAGAAAGTAAATTTTACACAACATAAAGTGAAATTGAATTGACTCTAAAGTTAAATTAAGTTTATCATTTAGAAGCGAATAACTCAATCACTAATTGAAAATTAAAAAGAGAAATTCTCCATTCTTTGAAACCAAAAAGGCCTGTTGGCATCTTATACTCTGGTAAATTGAGTTATAATCAGCAGACCAATTTTAATAATGAAATGGTGTTATAATCATTGACATTCACCTGACTTGTTAGGCCGGCTGTGGCTAAATGATTTAAGGCATTGCCACTAACTGCTCACTGTCTCTCACCACTCCCTGCATGTGAATCAAGGCTGGAGCAAGTGAGAAGGTTTACAGTGACTAAGAATGTTAGACAAAGGTTTTCGTGTGGCACTCTGGTTTCCTCCATCAGTCACAATATTGGTTAATCATGTTTTAGCCGCAACATGTCAGAAAAAAGAGACAATGATTATGATTGAAATTCCAATTCTAAATGCTTGCAGTGGTCCACAAAAATTCTCCTTCAAAAACTATGAAAAAGCATCAATTTCTTAGCATTATCTATTCTGAGAACATTTTCATGAGAAACTCCAAGCATCAATGGGTTAAAAACCTTCATTTACTCAAAAGAAAAGTTACCCTACTCTTAGGAATGTATGTGGATGAAATTACAAGTAAAAAGAAAACATTTACTCCTAACAGAATAAAAGGTTGTGTGAAATGTTAAAGGGGGCTATATATTTGAGACATTATCATATTCTGTGTAGGAGATAATGCTGAACCCCGCTGAGAGGTTGAGTGAAAGATAGCGGCGACTGTACATGATCCAACACCGGGACCTTCAAGGGATGTCATGGGGGCAAGGCATGAATGAAAAAGTTGATACTCCGCGTGCTGACAGGTAGCAATTTTCAAGACAGGTGCGCAGTAATGTGAGGTACAGGTAATCACGCTACCCACACAGGTATGAAAAGTACCACCCCTTCATTGTCACCTAGGATGTCAGGCCTGTTTTCTTCGTGCAAACGGTTTGTTTCAACTTCTTTGAAAAGATGACTGGGTGCATGAGTACATAATCACACCACACCTTAATGGTGTAACAATGAAAGCACCTTTAGAGGCAGGTGATATATATCATTTTAATGAACTGACATTTATGGAGGAGCAGGCCAGTAATCATGGTGATTTTGTGAAAATAACTGAAGATAAGGGTGATGTTTACATTGTTTTATACGGCCCATTGAATTCAGCTGCCTGTTGCACATTCAAATAGAATGCACTAGTCATTTTAACCATTTTAACCCATTCAACAACACTATTTACGTGGAAGATAGTAATGAATCACTCAGAAGAGAGAGCCATTAAAATTTAGGTTTTTTTTCTGGCTGTGCAAAATCTAATGATGTAAATCTGTTATTTGTCAATCATACCTGGGGTTCAAAACTATTGATAATTTGTCAGCTACCTCCTCTATGGGACAGAGGTTATCTTTTAGGATTCAGTCTCTATACTAAAGGCATGTCAAAATAGTCATGTATGAATATGAAATTTGTATAAATGCAGATCAAAATTTTCATCAAAAACTAGAGTAAAAAGTTTAGGCCATTGATGTTACAAGATCACCAAATAAACTACAGGATGACAACCCTACTAAATAGGTTCTGTTTCATCAGGTGTCTCTACCTTTCATTGCGTCATTACTGACATTTATACTTGACAGTTATATTGAATAATGATATTTGATACTCTAGTATGATATTTATTTGACATTTGATACTGCACCTTTTCTACCTATTCAGTTCTGAACAACATACCCTTTTTTTCTGCCCTCCCAACTCCCAATCAACATAAAACATGTACATAAAACACACACTTTTTAACAGAAAAATAATCCCCCCCCCCCCCCAAAAAAAATTTTTTTTACTGACCTACCTACCCTATTTTTTTCAGTACGTTACAGGAAACAAACATTTTTTTTTCTAGGACTTGAATATTTAGAAAAATACATCAGTGAACAGCAAAATAATCCCTTAGCATCTATTAATACACCTGTTGCAGAGTAGATTGTACTTCATCTAACCACATTTTCACCTACAACAGCTGCTACTACCACTATTACTACTACTACTTGACCCTCCAGGAGTTCATGTTGTGGTAAGCCACAAATATGACCACATGTCATCCGAGAAGGATCTTCGTTCTGGTTGCTGTCAATGATCATCTACATGAGCTCAATCTGGTGGTCTAGCCAGGACTGGGTCTGGGATGAGCAGCTTGGAGCTGGCCTATAATAGGAGCGATTATTGACTAATTGTAGCCAATTAATAGATTATGTAGCTGTCAAAACGAAGATGACACATCGTCTGACTGAACTGGATATGATGTAATAATGTCCAGACTATTATACCATGTCTGTACACCAAGAAAGGGTTACAAATATGATTATGTAATGACAGCATGGTATGAATTATTAATCTTTTTAATTAATTCAGCATTTATGGACCATGTTAGTAAGTGACTGATTCATTTGAAATTATAATGAGAGAATGGCTGTTATAATACACTTGACACTTTTTTTTGAATATCATCTGACTGCCATATTTTTCGCAAAATATCCCACATCAAAGAAAGGTTTTAAGTTGTTTTGGCACGATTCAGAATCTCCCTAAAAAAAGGAGAAAAAATTCTATAAACTTTTGGCAACCAGTCCCCTCCAAGTCTCCACCATGCTTAATTAATTAAAGATTATTCCAAGGTCAGACTCTGCTGTGGTTAGATAACCATTTTCCCTGTGGATGGCCATCAGAGCCAGTTCCCCTGAGATGTAGATTGGCTCAGAGACAGAGCTGTCAGTCTGGGCTCCTGTCCTCGTCAGCTCTGTATTGATTGGTCTGGTGTCTGTCTGTGTGGTATACCCACTGGGTGACAGATTATGGTTACATCCTCTAACAAGGACCTGTAGCTCTCACGTTATGCCAGAGTTGGCCACACTGCTTGTCCCCCCACTACCCATACACCTATGGGTCTACTGTCGTAGTCTAGGTACTATGACAAGGACTTATAAATCTGAATCTGATTAAAAGAAATATCAGGCTGCTTTAAGCATTAATGGCTTGAATATAAGGCCAAATTTCACAAAGTAAGATCAAATCAGTTATTCAAGAGTTCAAATGAAAACATCAAGGAAAATTAAAAGTGTCACTATAAAATGAGGGAAAAATAAGAAATAATATTAGTCAGACTCCGAAGTCTGACTGATAAATTGGTTCATGCAAGAAGTTTCCCTTTTAAAATGTTGTCAGAATTAATAGGATATTTATAATAACAACCAAGGAATAAGTCGATTATTGGCAACACATTTGAAGAGGAGTTGTTCATTGGTTCTGAGAATCATCTCTCCTTTTCTTCATGTTATGTTCATACAAATAAGGATTTGGAATCTCATTTTTAATGGCATATTAAGGATAAGCTGGGATTAGCCGGTAATGATAAAGGAAACCAAAGTACACACGGAAAACAACCATCATACCCCAAAGTCACTGGTGACCTTCTAACATGCTGAGTCAGATCCAAACCCAGGCAGTGGTGAGGGACAGCAGGTAGTCCATTATTTTGTATGCTTCATGCATGAAAGGGTTAAACCCAATACTGATACCACACTAAAGGATCTTTCTTCTGGTCTCATATTAAACTTGGGCCAACCTGTTTGGCATTGCAGCATGCATGTCTCACAAGTTGTTAGATCACACTCCTATTGATCGCGGACTTCTCTTGACTTGCCAAGTAGATCCACAATAAAAGACAGGCTAAGTCTGGAGGATCACTATGCAATTTCCCATAAGGCACCCTAGCACCTGCTCTACATGCTGATAGTCTCCCAAAGACTTCTAAATCATATTACCCAGCATAGACTCAAGTAGAGTGCCTGGGCTAATAATACACTACTACTAAGAGCACACACTCAGGATACAAAGGGGCTCCTCAAGGGTCCTTAATGACCATGCTGTAACAGATCAGGCCTCAACACTAACTCAAAATGTTACTGGCCCTGTAGGACCAGTAACACCTAGGATCTACTGGTTCTGCAAATGTTTTACTGGTCCTACAAATTTTTCTTAAACGTAACAAGAAAAAACATTGCATAAAACTCACTGACAACATTTATTTTTATTTATTTTATCTTCATTCATTTCAAAAACATGTGGGGGATATTCTTGAGGGGAAACTTGTTTAAAACAAGAATGTTCCCAAATATTCACTGGTCCAGTAGGACCAGTGGAGGTCTATTATTACTGGCCCAATCAAAGACGTTTTTAGGATTTTTTATGGGCCTTGGGCCAGTGGTTCACTGTCAGCGTTGAGCCCTGCAAATGATTCAGAGAGTTAATAAATACATAATAATGGGGAAGTGAATAAAAATGAAAATACAGAAGAAAACCCTCAGCAACAAAAAATATTTATAGTTTAGTTTAAGTTGAGAAGTATAACATATCAATATGTTACACTGTATAATTTGTGTAAAACGCATTTGTAAGTCTCTAACTATATAGTTAGTTTCTTATACTAACCCAGATCATAATGAGAAAACAACATAATATCATGTATGTGTCAACTGTATTTAAGTATTCAAACACTTCAAATAGTACAATACCCCCCAAGGTGGATAATAATTTACTGATGTCAACTGTGCGAGTGGTATACTACTTGAGTAAAATACCCCCCCTCCCCCCCCTGGTCGGAAATATGGGCCTATGAGAAAGACGTCAACTGCAATTATAATTGTATACTACTTCAGTCAAGTATACCCACACCACCTGGCAGTAATAGCTGTCAGCTGTATTAGTTGTGTGTTATTCAAGATAGTAAAATGCCCCAACCCACTGGTAGGATATACACAAATAATAAAGACTTCAGTCAAGTATCACCACCTCCTGATAGGAGTAGACGACAACTGTGTAAGTGGTATTAATACTATACTAAGGAAAATGCCCCCACCCCCTGGTAGGAAACCAAACTATTATAAACACGCAGATATATATGTGCTAGACATACTTAAGTGAAGTACTACAGCCTCCATTCCCTGTAACTAAACACTTGAACAGGAAAAGAAAAATACAGCTAGAATAACTCAACAGTGCCATTTCCTTGTAACATCAATTAGAAGCTTGCTGTAGTTTCTAGTCCTGTGGTGATGGTGGGATTAAGTCTGTCATTGGCTACAGGGCAGGAAATGAGTCTGTTTACCTAGTGGACCCAATTGTTCACAATCTCCTCACAGTAGAGGTGTAAGATTCCAACACTCTGGTTGTATGTTTGCTAGCAGGTCAGTCATTGCTCCAAGTGAGCCATGACATTGTGTGCTCAGATTTGCTCTAAAAACATACAAGTTCCATATACTGTATCATTTCTTACGCTCTCTCTCTCTCTCTCTCTCTCTCTCTCTCTCTCTCTCTCTCTCTCTCTCTCTCTCTCTCTCCCCCGGTGTCTGTCTCTGTCTCTGTCTCTCTCTGTCTCTCTCTGTCTCTGTCTCTCTCTCTCTCTCTCTCTCTCTCTCTCTCTCTCTCTCTCTCTCTCTCTCTCTCTCTCTCTCTCTCTCCCTGTGTCTGTCTCTTTGTCTCTCTATACCCCCCTCTCTCTCTCTCTCTCTCTCTCTCTCTCTCTCTCTCTCTCTCTCTCTCTCTCTCTCTCCCTGTGTCTGTCTCTTTGTCTCTCTATACCCCTCTCTCTCTCTCTCTCTCTCTCTCTCTCTCTCTCTCTCTCTCTCTCTCTCTCTCTCTCTCTCTCTCTCTCTCTCTCTCTCTCTCTGTGCGTGTGTGTGTGTGTGTGTGTGTGTATGTGTGCGTGTGTGTGTGTGTGTGTCTATTGTATCTACAAACCTCTTCTCTTCATAATGGCCCAGTGTTGATATGTTTGACATTAACTGTCCTCAAACTCTTGAACATTCTCTTGATATGTTTACATATGTGGAAACTACCTACTTTATAAACAAGAGCAATGCTGGGAATTAGTCCAAGGCTTGAGATCTCAAACATTTTATTTCAATATTCTTGCAGATGTGTCTTTCAGATCACCTGATTCATAAAACCTTAAAATATTTCTCAAAAATTTCGGCTGTGTTGTGATGGAATTTGAATTATTGCGTACATAGGATTGTATCTGGTTCGTGTGCAAATAAGGTATTTTTGAGGAGTAAACGAGAAGAATCGCCACAAATTCTAATATAAATAAAACACAAAATTAAGATGGGCCAGGAACTATTTATTTCAAATAAATAGTTCCTGGATGGGCAGAGTAAACATATTTGTATGTGACTTTTAAGTTGAGTCAGATACTTGGACCTCGTGAGATTTGGGTTCCATCGAGAATCCATGTTTCAGCATGGTGACCTATACAGCTGTACTGGTAGAAAGCTTGTGTCCAGATTTGGCCTTTTGCCTGAGGCTGACTTCTGTGAAATCTTAAACATTAAATACAAAACCTGCTGGGCTGGGGCTTACCAGCAAGTGTCAGGCAGTATTTAAGTCCCATTGCCACAGGATAAGAGCCTGTGTACGTTCTCCAGTTCTCCACAGTTCTCCACACACACTCTGCAGTGACGTAACGCTGGTGATCCCCTTAGCAGCGGGACAGATCCTTTAATTGCAGCCACTCACTCAACACAAATCCTATTACCACCGGAAGCTCAAAACAAACTCTGAAGCCAAAGCCAAACAGTCACTGGCTTGCCTTTTCTGAGAAATATGGTACACCACATTTGCCAACTGCCCTCTTACAGGATTCTTGGACCAAATAAATGGAGAAAATGCAACAACACTTATAATGGTAATGTTCAACAAGAGTTATACCATTGTTAGAAGCAACTCAATAAGTGGTTATTGAGAATAAATGTTTCTGTGTCTTCGAAGCAATAATTTTTAAATGCCTGTCTGAAACAGCAATTATAAAATTTCTAGCCATCCAGATTTAGTTCATCAGACAGCTTGAGCGAGTCTTAGCTGAGTCCTAGGGTAGAAATCAACACCTTTTTTGGACAAACTGACAGCTCTAATAAGTTGAGGGTTATTGGTATAGAGTAGTGCCTGTTTTATTCCTTATCATAACAGGCCCATGAGGTCTGATTGGACCCAGAGATCCTGGTCACGTAAGTGTGACGGTGTAAAAGATAAGCAGCACCTAGGGGGATGGTGGCCATTCGGCTGGTTTTGTGCTGAGATACCAGGCACTGGTCAGAGGTATTTGACACATGAGGAGTTTAGTAATATGAAACAAGAGGGTGAGAGACGACTGAGAATCAGTAATGCTGGTGAATGTGACTCTTTCACTATTCTATTTAAAACCCTTATGCTGCTGTTGGCTAAATTGGTCATCACAAAATGAAACCCTGGAAAAATTACTGAAACCCTGGCACACAGGTACTCATCTGAGAATACTCAGCGAGAGCTACTCAATGAATACCAAGATGAGTGGGTTTGTGTGTTTTTCAAAAATCTTAGCGTGTTTATGCTTTGGATGAAGGTAGCCTCAGCATTAGAAGGATATGAAGCTGACATGGTCAGGAAAGGGCTCCTCAGTTAAAAAAGGCACATCTTACTACTGGCACCCAGTGACTTGACTGCCTACACCGTATTGGTTGAGAGTTGACACTGGTCTCCTATATACCACTGGACACAGCAGGCTCTTTGTGTAAATAGCCTACCTCCCCCAAAACCTCTGCTGTCTGGACCAAAAATGCTTCAAAAAAACTCCTCAATAACAATGTACATGTAGTTATTTGATGTCATTTGGTTTTGGGGCACTTTTCAGAAAAGATCACAAGACATAACAACTAGAACCTACATTTTATCTTTTTGATAGATTCTTTGAGTCAATACAAGTCCAGGAAAACAAAATTCTAATCAGTTCTTACCTTGCCAGCTTACCCTGCAGCACAGATAGAAAGAGGTATTAGATACCCATGAATTTCTCATAAACAGTCTTCTTGAAGCATCAAATGGACTTACTCAATTAAAGTCTTATCAAGCACTTGGCATGGATTAACCACATCCGTTGCCAGAAGTGTCACATTTAACCCATTAACGCTCAGAGTAGCCAAAAGCAGTCTTACAATTTCAATGAAATGCTATAGGTGAAAGCATATTCGGGAAAATATTTGTAGAGGAAATGCTAATCAGAACACTACCAACAACTCTCCTTCAAATAGTTTGTCTAAACATTGGTAATTTATAAGTTATTATCCAAAGTATCATAGATCCAGACAATATTTTGTTCATCTACATGCATGTGCAGCTTTGTTTATCATTACAGAAGGCCAGAGGCAAGAGTGGGGCTTATCCCCTCTTTAAGGAGTGGTTGATTCATCCATGGGAAAAGTCCTCTCTCGATAAATTGCTCTGAACTACCACATGCATGTTGCTACCGTATGTAAGATAGTGTTAGCACTGAATTTAACACATTTCAGATTTTAATATCATTTTTGTCAATTTGTTTGTCATAGTAAGGCTTACTCGTGACTAGCCAGTGTAAGCTGTGGAGGAAACCGGAGTACCCAGCGAAAACCACAGCCTAACCCAAAGTCACTGGCAACTTTCTCACATACCCCAGTTGGGATTTGAACCTGGACAGCGCTGAGAGACAACCAGCAGTCAGTGGCAACACCTTAGAGCACTCTTGCCATCAGGACAGGCCATCAGGACAGGCCAGAGAAATTACTTGAGTGAGAGGCGTGCTTTGGGTTCTTATCAACATTACTCCTTCAAATATTTTCTTAAAACAATCTGGTCACAAAGTTGTCTCTAGACTAATCTTGATTTTTTAAAAGAGCCGCAAGAATGAATGAGTTAATACAAGTTCTTAGGTAGGGAAGGATTAAATTCTTAACAAACTAATGTTCATGATTGAAACGTACTCAGCTATTTCATCATTCAAATAATGTGAGAGAAAAAAATGTTGGTGAAATGTGAGAAGCTTGCTGCTGACCCAGACAGGTATCTAAAATAGCGAGCTTGACCAGATAAGAATCACCATCTTTCCTCAATACAAACATGAAGGGGAAAGAGAGAGACGTTGCCCCATTCTATTTCCTTACTGTCTCTGGCCGAAAGCTCTTAGTAATGGCAGATTTTGATGAAAGGCGGAGGTGTGAGATGAATGTTGACTGGACAGTTGGTCCAGGCTGGGTTGGGTGACAGTCCCTACAGGGGAGTGAGGCTATGGGTGGGTGTCGCCCCGGGGTCAGCAATGGCATTTTGTCTGAATAGTGCCAAGAGATACTAGATCATCACACCACAATGGGCCGCCGTCTTGAGATTGACAGTAGGGATCTTCCCAGGACTATATATCTGACCATGGTGGCCTGCCCACCCTCTAAATAAAGATCATATCAATAACCACTTATTTTACCCATTCATGCATTAGAAAAGATCGCTGACAACTTTGAAAATAATCAAAAAATAAACAAAATGTTCTAAGAAATATCTTATCAAAAATTCTGCCTGCTCAAAAACATAATCCATTACTCAAATATGTTAACTATAATTGACACTGAATGTGGTTACTAAGCATTAAAGTTTGGCTTTCACATTAACCCATCCATGACTTTTGTACCCAAAAATATCTTAACTATTGGAAAGATATCTTTTTGACCATACTTTTTTCAGAAAATACTCAAAAGTGAAATATGGATCTGAAGCAAATAAACAACTATCCTTCAAATACTGGATTTATGCTTGTATATAAAGTTATTTCATAGTATCATAGATATTGGCCCGGGAGGTTTCAACTTCATACTAAAACAAAATTGACAAAAATGTCAAGGTTAAAATGTCAAAAGCCTGTGCTGAAATATCTGCAGGCATCTGTGAGAACTTATCTGACAAAGTAAAGCTTTCTTTGACTCCTGTGCATAGCTGAGCGCCAATATTTTCTTACAAGCCAACTGAAACAATCTGACACCATAAACAACTGTTGAGGCAGGCGTTGTCAGCAGACACTAGCTCTGCTCCACACATACTGACAGTAAGTGTGCAAGGAAAAATTATGAACTAGTTTAACACAGCGCAAGCTCATACTCATACTGTTACAATGATGGATAGGGTATGCAGACTTGTGAAATGGATGTACAGCTCAGGATGATGTATATGAATGCTAAAAAGGGAACAATTTAAAACAAGCACAAAATTTCCTTGTGCACATTTTATCAAAGCCTGGTATCAAGTTTCAAAAGGAGTTGGTATGACCTATTAAGATTGTACAATGCATTTAGAATATGCAATCCTTTCCAGGAGTAAAATGTTGCATTGACCATCTATTGGATGTGGCAAACAGTGGCATCATAATCAACATTTCAGGATATGTATAGTGAATTCTAATGGAATCTTTCCTAATGAAATACTCCATAACATACAAGCACTACTAAAAATCTAAGCTGAATAAAATCAGTAAACAATATCCTACTCATTTGTCAGATAGACGTAAAGTGTTGGGAAAGCAAGATTAAAGTCTCAATACTCCCCTAAGAAGACATAGGTAAACATGATATAAATTACCGGGTATATTTAGAGGGTATACGTATATACGCTGATAGCAGTGCATTGCCGTCATAACCCCAGGAAGATTAACTTTCCTAATATTGGGATAACATGACAGGCCCGGTGGATGAAAGATACCGCAACTTCATTTAAGTGGCTAATAAATCACACAGTTCTAACTGGAAAGTAATAAGAAAGTTTTGACTGCAATCTCGTCAATGTTGTTCCCTAGACAAACAAGTAGAGCACCCCAGTTCTAGCTGACCTATGAAAGATCAAGCTTTGATCAGGTTCTGCTTTTCGCTCTTAACAATCTTTTGCCATTCTCCTCAAGTGACTTAATAGGAGGGTGTTTTCAGGTGAAATGTAGTAATAAGAATCCTTCCAAGAGGGAGAACTATTATCAAATTATTTTGTGTATCTAATGGAGAAATTTTTGAAGATACATTTGCCAGATAGATTATTTATCATTCAGTGTTTGTTCAAGGTTGTCATTGTTTTTTTCAATGGCTTCTAGGCAACATAACAATACAAACTGAATCCAAGGGCCAGTAGCTATCTCCTTTCTTTTCGTAGAAATGTCCAAAGGAATTTTTCAGTAGCAAAGTATCCATAGACAGCATATCATGATGCCACACAGCTATATATAGAGACCATGCCACCTAACCTATTTGTATATTCTCCAATGGTATGGGAAGCCACTTTTATAGTCAAAACTAATATTTTTAGATATCTCACAGTACAACTCCGCCAATAATTAAAACTCTCTGCCAAATAGTCTAAGATCTATACTTGATGTAGTGACACTCAATAATTAGTGTCCAAGATGAGTTTGGTAACAATCTATAGTTCTAACCCTAGTATGGACACCCTGAGGCAAACAAGTAACCTCCAGGTAGAGCATCAACACAGCTGTGGCAAATCCATCCCAAATCCAAGTATGCGGCCACTTGAGCCAGCATCCAGAATTAGGTGAGTTATTGGTTCTCCAAACAATGGCTTGAGGAATGCACCTATTGTTTGTCTTTCTCCCTTGCACAGGTCTCAGATCCTGCATTTGTTTGCATCTAATAATTGAGGGATTACTTTCAACACCTGCCCTCACCATCTCCACAAACACAGAGACTGACCCACCACAGCGCTGGTTTTTATTACCCTGAGATACAAACCTTGGAGCGATGCCCTTTTCTTCACTCTCAGGCGATCGTCAAAAGCCTAGCCCACACCTGACCCACGCCCCTCTCCAGCAGTATTTGTTGTGCATTTTCAGTGAGAATCAAAAGATACACATCATAGTACACCATAGAGTTCTAATCACAGCCAACATCAAAGACAGCTAATGATGATTCTCCAGGCATTTATGGGTGGTGGCGTACACCTATGTTTTGTCCAGGAGAACTTGACTTGGGGAGTATCTGTGGGGACTATCTGAGGGGAAGAAAGTGTTTAGTAGTGTGTATAATCTGCTGTGCCTTGCAGCATCATGAGCATGGGCCTGCCTGCCTCCCAGCACACACACACACACGGGCCTGTGGCTGATGGTGTGCGGTCTGTGATCAGCCTTCATGGTCCAACATCACACAAGTACATTAACTCCACACTATCAATTAGAAGTGTATAGAAGAGATTAAGCTACACTATCATGGTGGGTCTGCTAAGCCTAGCTTCTGGGCGGTACCTCAAAGTATCTGGACTTTCAGTGGCAAGTTTTTGGGTAGAGATGGTGTAATATCTTTGGTCAATGATGCCACTAAATTGTATCAGTTGGGTTCATAATGAAACTACCCCACCCCCTTTTTAAGAAAATATTTCATATTTCACAAGATTCCAGTGCTTGACCATCATACTATTATTAGGGGCTTTAAAATGTCCCATGAAAAAACTACACCAGCTAGTCTTTCTAATACCATGACCATGCATTCATATGAAATCCCATTCAATGCAGAAGGTATATTATCCTATAGTCCATTATGCCCTCATTTATCCTTTCCTGGAAAAATACACACCAAAGGTTAGAAAAGACTAATGGGTTATGTCCTATAACCCTACACTTTTCGAGGCCTCTGATTGGTGGAAGGCAAGCAACTGTGGTACAAAACTATGAACAGGAACATCTTCTGGTTACACCCTAATTTATAATGTGATGAAATTATCAAAATAATGTTACAAATAAACAACCCAAGCAAATACACTTATGCTGAACATTTAAATCTGTTCTAAGTATCAAAAGGAAATCACAAGTATAAAACAACCCCACAAAAGTTTTCAAAGTATCAAAAAGAAATCACAAGATAACAAACCCTTTGCAATCTTGCAATCTGGGCTTGAGCCAAGGTATCTTTAGGAATGAAAGGACCAATGGAGGCTATGTGACCAATAGAGGCTATGCATAAAAGCAGAGGCAAACAATTTCCAGCATGGAAGTGACTCACTAGAAGGTAGGAAACCTATCCAAGATGTTTGAGGTAAACTTCATTACTTACTCAGACCATAGACTGTAGTGATATTTGCCACCCATTCCACCACCATGATTCCTGTTTTAGACTAGTCCCACAAAGAGAGCAGGGTTCAGGCAGTAGTACTGTAGTAGTATCTCTGTTCTCAACCTATACAGGGATGAATGCACATTCTCTAGATATGTGTCCTGCCGAATTTATCTGCTAGCCAGTGTTCATTGGCTGGCCAAGTGTCGGAGGTATTGTGTTCCCTCTGTGAGGAACAAGTCGCTGTCAGCTGATTTGATGTATTTTCCCTGCACAATCCCCACACAATAACATAGTCTGCTGCCCTGACAAAGGCCGGCCACCCCTTGGCTCTGACTCCTGCAGGTAAGTTTCAGGTTTCCACAGATGAGTTTTGGTTGAAGTGAGGAAGGCCAAGGAAGGCACCTCAGTAAGCAGCAGTGTGAGTGTGTATGTGTGTGCAGCCCTGGCTGTGGCGGTAGGGGTTGTGTGTGTGTTGTGGCAGAAGTAGTAGTAGCACTAGTTGAGAACTGTGTTGTGGAGGAGGGACCAGGCAGGCTGGCTGTCCCTCCCTGGCTGTCTGTTGGTCGGTTGGTGGGTCTCCCGGGCGTGTTTCTCTAGCGTATATGGTTCCACCAGGGGGAGGAGTTGAGTGATGCAATCAGAGGGTTCATACTACCAACGGCAATAGCCTAGAACTCAGCTAGTAGAAGCCTATCAAACCATGCTTCCTGGATCTCACTCATCCATCATATTAACCCATGCATGCTCAGGGAATCCAGCAAGACTTCAAACAAGAACGTGATTTTACATTATCACTTAAAGATATATTCAGAAGAAACTAAATGAAAAAGCAGATTCAGATTCATAATTTTCTTTCTTAAAAAAGTGCAGTTACTTCACACTTCCTGGTTGCGAGGCAAAGTAGGTATGTGAATTATACCATGACCGTGTGGACTAAACTATAATTCAAGTTTGTAACAGTCCAGTATTCTCCCTTTTTCCTAAATGATTGAATAAATGGGGATGTAGAGAAGATATATCTAGAAGCTTAAAATTTACTTCTTACATTTTGAGCCTCAAAATATTTAAATGAATTCAAGTGAACATAAAACATGGTCCTCGGAATATCTTTTCTGGGATTATGAATGATTGTAATGAAATGAGAGAGGTAAATTACAATGACTCGAATCCCTTCTCTTGAAAGATCTATTCAAATCCTTGGTGTATCAGTAAGATATTTTCTTATGTTCAGATATAAGAGAGAAACTTCAAGCATGAAGAGGTTAAACTATAAAAGGGCATTTGTACATCCCTCACCTCACTCTCAAATATATACTGTGCACAGTATTTCCTTTTATCGACTACTCTAACACTGCAAAGGATAAAATACATCCATGGTCTACATTGCCGTGGAGCTATCATATGTAAAATGTTTTGACAGACCTAATTATAGAATTTCTTTAAATGATAGAGATCGCTTTATCACATTGACACACATAGGGCAAAAATCCAATACTAACACTCATCATAAACTCCCATTCTTCTGAGGATGAAAAGATGGTTAAAATGAAAGTTTGGAATCATACTGGGAATAGATGCCTAGTCAGGCCTGCATTCATTCAGCCACAGTCAGAGCCTGAACACAGGTAAACAGTGTGTGCATCACCTTATGTACATAACACATCTATGGGGTGTTGATTTAATGGGAGCTGTGTAAAGATTAATTCAAAACGCCTAAATATCTCTATCTATTGAGGGAAGTATTGCATTACTACCCGTGATCAACAGCATGAATCTAAATACAGGGAAGTGTGGAATCACATAATGAACTGATTAGATGGTGAAACCTGAGCTGCCATTATAAAGCAAAAAATCTAGCCAGCAACTCCCATGTGATTACTCTGAATCAGGTTTTCTTAAAAGCGGTGCTGTTTGGCTGTGGAGTACAGATACTGTAGAAAAGATGACCTACTGAAAGTACATCAGTACTATATTTGTTTCCTGTTTCTCAACTAAATCAGGCAACTTCATTTATGGTCAATACCCTGGATGATCCTCAATGGCTCATATACTCTTTACATTACCATTCTCATCAATTTCTTCAATTTACATTTCCAAAATCTAAAAGTGCAATACATTTTGTTGATACAAAGGGCGAGGCACAGTGGGCAATGAAGTGATATGTTAACATGATTCAGATTAGCACACCTGGTGTGTGATGTCACAGGTAATTATTACCTGGCCCCCTCACATCTGCTACTGTTAAGCATTGCTCCATGCTGACACTTTGCTCCCTACTGAAAGACAATATCATGAGAAAACATTTTTCCCTTTTCCTAGAAGGGTAATCAATGTGTCATAGGAAAAAAATTGTGTTTAAAATAGCAATTTCACTGGCCTTTAATGTTTAAATTCATTTCAGCCATGCACAGAAAGCTGTGACATTCTGGACATGTATGCTCACATATTTTGAAAAAAAGACAATGACTCAAAGGTTTGAGCTACTGAGAAAGAATTAGTGTTTACATAATGATATTTCAGTAATATGGCTTACTCAAGTCAGATTATCAAGCAGTTTGATAGTGTTACCGGTAAGTGTTTCCCATTTTTTATGAGGACACCTTATCTCATCCATAGTTCATATCTCCATCAAAGTAACAAAGTATTGTGTTGAAAGTTGAAGATAGCTCTATCAAGGTATTCTTTTCAAGTTATCATAAACAGATATGCTATATGGTGAAAACTGCTTCAAAAGGTCCTTACTTTAATAGCAGGCATAACAATGACGACTAATCTTTGTAATCACACCTGTTGAAATTATGATATGCACTCTTATGCTGCAAGTGGCTAAGTTGACCATACAAAATGATGCAAAAATAATCCTGAGAAATCATTGGCACCTTAGCAAATGGGTATTCATCTGAGAGTTCTCAGCGAGAGCTATCCAATGAGTACCAACACGACAGGGTTTGAATGGTTTTCAAAGATTTTTATGTTTTTGTACTTTGGACGAAAGTAGCCTCAGCATGAGGAGGGTTAAGTGTCATATTTTTAGGTAGGACAAGTTATTGACCATTCAATTCCTGTCTTATCATATTTCCATACTTTTTTGTAAAGATAACCAGAGAAGTGTATACAAGTCCCTGTCCATACCAATGCACCATGATGCCCTTGGCCAATATCAGTATGAATGAAGTTCAGTATAAGGCTAGAACTTCTAGAAGTATAGAATCATGAATATTAACCTGTGCTTTGGAAAGGAGGCCATACGACATAATTTCACTTTTTCTTAGCCATATCTATCAAGCAATTCATGCTGTCAATAAAATTCTTTCTAACACTGCCATCATCACTCATAAACTTATCGTCTTGCTTCTTAAAGGTTCAGGCAGCATCAGAGAGCTGTATTACATCTCTGGCAGCATTACATGGTTTTACTGAGCATTTTGTTTAATGCAGTTAAATACAGAAGATTATGCACTGGACTGAAAAACCAGCAATTTCTTAATACAAATCAATTACAATAACTACATTTAACTTTTAAGGCAGACCCATGCTACTAAGTACTAACATTAAAAACTACAATGTTGCAAACCTTAATATACCACATTGCCCATAAAGTGACAGAACAACACTGGAGAATTGTAATGGATACTAAGTTATAAAATCATTTATCCATAATAGTGAAACATTTTAATCATCCTATGCATGGTAGATTTTACTCCTTTCTTCAGATTGGTTTATGATTTTATCAGAGTATGCAGCATTGTGACAGTCATTATGGGAAGGTCAGAGGATGGTGGGCGTTAATGACAGAAAAACAGGGAAACTCTCTCTTCCATGAATTATGCAGTAAATTGCAGTTCCATGTAAAGTAATGAAAGTCATATAATAAAAAGACAGTAAACTAAGCCTGCCCTTTCACAAAATGATAAATTGCAAACGCACTTAAATTCCCTAGGGAGCAACTCAGTTCACAGCAGTGCCAATTCAAAGAGATGTTAAGATGTGTATTGCCTAGTGGCCTGAGAGTACTAATAAAAGTGTTATTCCTCTCAGCCAGTGGTCTAATTGGGTTAATTGTCATCGGAAACATACCCTAGAAACATATGGTCTTGATGATGCTTATTGCATCAATTGGGGGCAATGTTTCACCAAATAGACAAAACTTAATACCCTGAGAATCAAACCTAAACACTGTCAAAGAACAAATGCAGGGAAGTTTATTACCGTGACTAAAATTATATTATTTTAGGTCAATGTAAACATTTCTTTGATCTTGTCATAAAACAATACCGGATGCACCCTAAATGCAATTTACATCCATTTGCTACTCTAATAAAAGGCTGGGGTAAGAATGGGAGGGTAAAAGGGCAACCCCTGTACCCCAAAGATGGTAGGCAGTGACTTTGATGTAGGGCTGGGAGGGTGATGTCACAGTCGGACCCTTGGCTGTTGTCATACGATAGCTTTGACCCGTATTAAAGGAAGGGGCAGCGTTTGAAGATAGCCACTGTGTTCCGGCGATGGGCTACCATGCTGAAAGCGGCGATGCCCATGGCTGATGCGGACCTGCTCATGTAGACCTGAGAATGAGGGGCAAAACGTCAACCGTACTCCCGTACCGTAGCCACAACTGAAAATCAGGAGACAGTAAGCCGGGATAACAGACTGCTGCCAGGCTAATGATTTTCATGTACATGTACACAGCTCATCATATATCAAAATAAAACCGTTTCTATCAACAACTGCAGCTCAAAATAATGCCATACTGTTACCACTACCACTGCTTACTGACTGTCACTGTAGGTTCCTGTTCAAAACCAATATTCACGGCAGAAATCTTAAAAAGAAAGTGAGTTTCCGTGGTTATATCGAAGTCTCTCGGCCGTGACAGTGATTACCATTTTCAATAAAGCATTCGATCATATCATTCACGCTGTGTTTACTCACCTGTATTTATTGCGGAAGTTTGGTAAAGCCCTAATACGGCCAGCACTACCACAAGGCGAGGAAGCACCATGTTTACATGGGGAAAGTTGAATCGGTGCCAACTCTTGTGTCACGTTGTTTATAACTTCCGTACATTTCGTGTCAGCAAACTCCACTTAACGTCCTCCTCTTACCGATCCGAGCACACACAATCCATGCTGTATATATGAGGTTATATCCAATATGTTTTTGTAATCGTCAGTCTCGTACTGTCCAAGTTTGCGGGGTATTTGTCCAGAGTATTTGGTCCGGTGGTTCACCGATGTGTACTATCGTTGCGAATGCCTCTTTCGAATGCGCGTGCTCAACACCTGGTGGGCGGGGCTAAAGAGGTCACTTCCAACAGCGCGGGAAAATGCACGCTCACGGCCTTTCACTGAGGATGCGCTTTTTCTATCTCGTCAACATGCTTTTATGTGAACTTACACTGTAAAGTAGTCTTTCCATGTTTTAATGCATTTTCCGAAATGCATGCTGACCTAAGGATGAAATCATCTTTAGGCAACCTGCTTGGCTATGCATCAGCATGATGAAACTCAACCCCCGCACTGTGAGATGAATCAGGATCATCCAGGACCAGCACTGATGCGTATCTCCTTGGTAACGTAATGCTTACTCACGCGGAATAAACGATCGCCAGTGACTAAGTGCTACATAGCTAATTTGAATTGTGAAATATAAGGAAACGCTGGGAAATACAATTCCTGGAAGACAATAACAAAATGGTATATTTCGTCAAAAGTGATGTTCTCATCACCTTTTCACTATAGGGCAGCACGATGTCCAATATAAGAATCCACTATTGCCGTCATGTAATAACCAGTTAACGGGACTTAAAAAACATGTCAATGTCGGTTCTTTTCTGGAAGGCATATAATTTCTCACTGTAAATGGTGAAGAGGGAGTTCGTAGAAATGCTATGATTTTTCATTTTTTATCAATTTATTTATTGAAGATTTATGACCCGTAGTCCAGATGCTAATAGGTAGAAACAACTGAAATGTTTGTTTTTATTTATTTTATTTTTGTTTATTTTCAATTTCTTATTTTAGGATTGTATTCAATTGTTCAATTATTTATATTGTTCAACCCCTGGTTTAAATCGTGACTAGTAATTCTAAAATGGTGTAGAAAACCAGGGTACCTGGGACAACCACCGCCTTACCCCCAAATCACAGGAAGTTTTCTCGCGTGCTTCGAGCCTGCACAATTTTTTTTCTAATGTAAGTGGCCCGGGGGGGGGGGGGGGGGCACTCAGGTACAGAGGGTGGCCGCACCTTCGTTACGTATTTCGCGGAAGAAGGGGTCTTTTTTAAGACCTCTGCATGTCCGCGATTTTGAAAAAGTAGGGAAACTTTTTCGTACCCAGGTTCGAAATGTGGGGGTGAAGATCCCCTTACAATCCACGAAATATACGCGGCTGTGACGCCGAGTGACTCCCGAAGTGACTGGGCTTTCGAGTTTGCTGCCGCCACTTGCTGCCGCTAAACACGCAGAGGATTGTAAAATCTACAGTTAAAATACGTGTTCCTGTTCATCCAATGTCAGTGTTTTGATAAAAGAATGGGTATTTATTTAGTGGAAAAAGTCAGCGTTTTTATCGAAATAAGGGTGCTTTTTTGGCCAGAAATCAGTGCTTTAGGGGTATTTTTTAATTTCGATAACGAACGTATGCGCCCCCTAAATACCCAAGTGCCACCCCCCCCCCCCCCCCCCCCCCGGGGTAAGTGGTCTAAATCGTCTAATCTTACAGGTGAAATATGATGCCATTTTCATCCGGGATGAACTTTAGAACATCCCTAAAAGGGCAAAAACACTCTTATTCTATACAGGTGGTTGCTAGAATGAGCAGGCTGGGCAGCAACTACCGTATTCTACCAGTAAGTGTGAGTCTTCTCTTATTCTTCTCATAGTTTTTTCTTGCGGGATTATATATTGAAGCGCTTCATTGAAATAGAACTGCATTCACTTTTTTTTTGGGGGGGGGGGGGGGGGATTAGGTCATCCATCCGAAATAGGCGATGGTCAGGTACCGCATGGCAAGGAATAAGGTATTTCTTAGATGACCAAACTTAGATGACCAAACACTATTTTTCAAGGGTATTTGTAGAAAATATGGTTTATCTACACAAAACAACGAACTGACGAGATGACAACCCTGACCTGTACAAAACAGTTGAGCAATTGCTCATAATATATACTTGAATAATACAAAGTAGACCCTTCATGAATGCAATGGCACACATAATGTTGATGTACACGTACTGCTAAACAGGATCGGCTATTAAAGTACCGTCAACCGGCGCTTGTGGTGCTGGTAGTGTCACATATATCCTCCAGATGGCAGTGCAGCTAGAGAGAAGATGAAATGATTCATTAACCCACTCATGCCTGTAGCGCCCAAAACTCCATGGCTTTTTCGCTACTATCTTGGCGACCAGAATATTTATCTGGATTTTCTGGCGGGAAATTAATGATTAGAATACAATCCATGATTCTCTTTTAAATGTATATATCTTTAAATATATGATATACACATGACGCATATGTTGACACAAAAGTATGTTTTAAAGGTATTACAAATCCACACAACTACTAGGATCATGGCAAAAGTGTTCACATTAGAGGATGTTCACATCTCCGAAGTCTTTTCGCAATGGACCGAGAAAATGTGTTCACAATATTATTATAATGAGTTTCACATCTCCGAGGTGTTCACAATGAGAGGTTTCTCTGTGCATAATGTCACCTTAATCCCCCAGATGGCGTTGCAGTACAGGAGTATGATAGGAAACAGCCCGCTCTGGTCAGACGCCAGTCGCGTTACCGTAGTTTCGTTTATAAATGCGCATTCAAAGCATCCCCGGCGTTGAAAGGAGGAGCTAATCCACCCAAATTAGCCTTCACCTAAACGCTACTTTGCTTAAAGGTGTCAATATTCTTGTTTTGCCCTTTTAAAGGCATGTTCGGGTAATTGACAAGCTGACAGTGGCATAGTTCATTTAAATTAAAACCCAAAATTCATTTAAAATATACCCCACACTAAGAATCCCATGAAGCTTTGCATAAGATATCCTTGTCAGATTCCCTTTAAAAATTAAAAATAAAAAGGGGGCCAAAAGTCCATATAGGTCGCGCCAAAGTGGCGCTAAATTTGCAAATTGTATATACACACACACACACACATATATATATATATATATATATATATATATATATATATATATATATATATATATATATATATATATATATATATATGTATATTTATATGTATATATATATATATATATATATATATACATGTATATATATACATATATATATATATATATATATATATATATGTGTATATTTATAATTTTGCAGTCGACTGTTATGAGATCTCATATATATATATATATATATATATATATATATATATATATATATATATATATATATATATATATATAAACTTTTGTATACATGATAACCACATTAACTATTTCCCGAAATTTGAGTTTCCTAACTAGATACAAGTATCTTATCAATAGCTTTTAGCTTGATTTGTCCCTTTACCGTATATTTACCACGTTAATCCACATATTCAGAACATTTGGGCAATACAATAAAGCAAGATTCATATCTTCAATTGGTATCTTACAATAGTTAAATCTGTCATCATCTTTGATTTTCATGCTCATGAGAAATTCATTTGTAGCAACTCTGCGATGTTACATTCTGAATTATATTTCTATTGTGTAAGCGCATTATGTTAATTTATGCATTATTTCAAAAGCGTTCTTTGTGTCATTACTAGCAATTTATTCATTTGATTTTTCACCCCATTTGTTTGTAACTTCTTTTATTTCCATTTGATCTTCACCATTTAGTTCTCGGTATATTTTGGAACTACGTTACATTGAAATATATACTTTTTGAAGTAAGTATGGTAGAATAGGTTTAGTGTCTAATCCTCTCCCATTTCCAAAAACAATTCAACTTAAGTCTTAGGGCCTGTTCTTAATCTAACATCTCCTAACATGATGATGCCCTTATCAAACCAATCTTTTCCAGATGATGCAAATAGATCAGGATGTGGTATGCCTATTAATTAATGACAATTGAATATAGAATATACTTTTTAAAGTGTAATGGAAGCTACTACGGCAACGTCGTTCTAAAACACATTTGTGATATTAATAGGCATTTGGGTGGCGTGAATGAATGAGTTTTTAAAGGCACATCGACACACAAAGGTCATTTAGTGCAATAAAATATTTTCAAAAAGTTGTCATTTGTCACTGTTAAAGAACAATGACAATGTTATTCCAGGTAAAAGAAGAAAAAGAGGTAGACTTAGAGCAGAGCCTTCAGATCCAAAGAGGACCAAGGGATATTTTTAGATGCAGTGTATCCATAGACAGATCCACACGTCCCCCTTCTTTTATAAGGCGAGCAGGGCGTCCACCACCTTAGTGTCCCCACGGGAGGTGCTAACTCCTATTGCACACCATAAGGTGTGCCCCTGCGTGGTCATTTGGGTGGCACATGTGCTATCAAAAATATGTAACTTGTCAATTTTGGGGTATTTTTGCCAATTCCGGTGATGCATTTTGTAATTTTGTATTAGATTATGAATTTTCAGCCAACCATTTTGTATGAATTCTGCTACAAATTCCGTTCCATTATTTAGGGGGCCTCCCATAGAAATTAGACAGCTGATTCGGTATCAATTTTTTCTAAGATAATACAGTATCTGTAGGGCCTTAGACGAAGACAAAAAACGCTTTTCTCATCTAAGACTTATTTAACTAAACTGTTAACTTTCAGGTATCTGTTAGTATTTCCATATTTTGATCAATTTCTTGACATCAACTAATTTATTTTCAATATTCTAATCAATTCTGTTTTCAATATCATCTATATTAGGTCCAATACCTAATGAAGTAAACTAGTGGAGTAGAGTTAATGGTGAGTGGCTCATCATGCTCTATTCGTGACCCATAGCTACTCCTAGATGCTCAATTAACACTCCTTCATTACAGTTTTGCAGTGGGAACTCTTTTACTGCGAAGAGTACATGGTGAGTGGGCCAATGCTTTCTATTTCTGACTTGATAGCTACTCCTACAGGTACGTCTCCTTCTCATTTACAGATATTTGCAGAGGGAAATCTTGCATTGAGGGAGAATTCATGTTGAGTGGGGCACAGCTCTCTATTCCAGACTCACAGTTAAGTGCCTCCGGAGCTCTAGACAATTGTGGATCTAACAGAGCAAGGTTGAATACTTTAAGAGGCTGGAGACCTGAAAGTAGTGACCCAAACCTGAGAGAAGTAGACTCTCTGCTCAAACCAATGGATTGAGGCCAATTTCGGTGAGTAAAATATAAATAACACAATTTCATGCTCAGATAAATATGTGCAGTCACTTTCTACTCAGTCTTGATCTTTTCAGGCAATGTTAGTACTTAAAGTCATGGCTAGGTAGATATTCGTCAAGAGATTTTTAAATTTGCTTATTCATTGATTGCCTTAAGGGGGCTGGGACCTTCGCGCCTTTTAAAAGTTCTTTTTTTGTTTTTTGATTTGTGAAAGCTGAAAAGGTTTGTTACTTATTCCTTCTAATTACAACTCTCAAATAGAACTACAAATGGCGAAAAGGACTTTTTGAAAAGCTTCCTACTAGAGAACTTCTGCCAGCTCCAAGTTGTTATGTTTATCTAAGATCATAATAGCCCTTCCTAATCTGTTATCTTCCCTTATCAGTTTTGGGAGGAGTGCTCACCAGGGGGCCAGGCTCTTCCTCTAGGAACTACCAAAATCTGCTCTAAAAACCCTTTTATACAAGTAAACTCTTAGATATTCAAATTATTCTACCAATACAGGAAAACCATATTCTTATTTGAAATTAGCCCCAAAAGTTTTATAAACAAGCAGAAAATCATGTTAGGTTATGGAAAATATAACAGCTATACTAATCTGTGATTTAGAATGCTTGCAGAAATCACCATACTTCTTATTTTTGAAATAACCTCCTTCATTCAATATTTATCCTACAAGGCTCAGATTTTACTACATGCTTAAAACACCCTTGGACAGATAGTAGTTTTGTAATCTACAAAAAAGTATTGACCATGACTCTAACTTGATGTAAATTCCCTTTGAAACAAAACAAAAACACATGTTGAAACAGACATACTAGAGAGGCCATGAAGGTCTGCAGTTTCCGATTGAAAAATCCCCTTGGCGAAAAGAATACAGAGCAGACAAGACCTGCAATGACACAGGTATTGCATGGGATTGATGAGTTGGATGTTGAAGATCATCATTTAAAATCCACTCAAATCCAGTATTGATAGTCTATCCATCCTATATTCCTCTATTAATTCTGAAGCATCCATATATTCCAGAGAGTTTGTTTGATCCCTAAATACTCTGGGAGCCCATCTCCAACGTTAATAAAAAGCTATGAGCAAAATAGCTGCCATTTTGTTGCTGCTTATTCCTCTGCTATATGGATTGAAACTGATCTACCAGAGGTAAGAGAGAAATACAGGACCACCCTTAGCCGTAAGTGAGTTATTTACGACTGTGGAGCTCTAAGTGTGCTTTGTTTTTTACTGGCCATAAACCCTAAGAGGGCCATAAGCCTAATTCTAAGGGCAAATTTCATCTAAGTGAGATAAACCCACCCAACTTAGACTAGGTGTTAACTCTGGTCTAGAAATTAGACTGGACCTAACCTAAGTCCAATTTCATGAAATGAGTTAGTACCAAGTAACAACCAAACCTAGTCTCATATAACTCAACCACTAGTTTTCGCTCTTTTTTGGGCATTGGCAAGCTTTGTAGTCAATGGAACAAAGGCTATGAGTAGAGAACCGCATGCTTAGAGAATAGAAACATTGTCTCCCACAACAAAGCCTATTGCATCTATAATGGGTGACCAGTGTAGGGTATTATTTTTTGGTAAGTATTGTATGCATTTATGACGAAAATGCTAATTAAAGTATGGAATGTAAACTAAGTTAATACATGTTATACCATTGTCAAGTTTAATTGATTTGACGTTTATGTTCTTGTGTCAAACACTTTGAATGCTGCACACTGCAATTTAAGACATTTATCAGCACTCAAACTAGTCTATGAATATCAAAATGTAAATGTAGAAGCAAGATATCTTTAAAATGCATATGTCAGTGGTTTATTTTTATACTAAGACAAGTTTTTACTTTGCTCCCAAACTGTGTTGATTTTTATTTCTTTTTATTTGAGAGAACTTTTAGAAGAAAGGTACCTGACATTTTTGTTGACAAATCTATGACAGAAAGCATTTTTTTGGAAATGTAACAAAAGACATATATGCAAATTTATTAGCATTAAGGTGTGTGAGATGTGTCTGCATCATATAACATATGCAAATTTACAGGCATGATTTTTCCTGAAAAATATTGAGCAGCATCTTCATTTTGCAAGCATTATTCTTTTGGTACTGGCACTGACAAAGCATTAGATTGGGATGCATGCAAATGGTATACCGACCAAATTGTACAAATCGCGATTGCTAATTGTACAATTCAAAGCAGAGAAATACATCCCCTCCTCTCAGTTCAAAGGAAGCAATGATAGCTGTGGTTATATGGCCACCCCATCAAAACCAGCAGCATATAGCAAACAACTTAGCTTAAAGGGATAGTAAACCCCAAAACCATTACCAATCGTAATCGAAGAGCTTGTTCCAAGGTTTTAAATGAACCCTCATTTGCAATGAAGTGCTCAACGGTTATCGGGTAATTGCAATTCAAACCCAGCTTAAACAGCATCTCATGGGAGGGGGGAGGGGCTCCATCTTGTTTATTTTGGTGATGTCACGACTGTGAACGGGCCTTATTTAGAGTTCAATAAAAGGAAGAACTTTCAACTGCGAACTTGGTTCAAGACAAAAATGCATCCATCCCTATCTGATCTGGGACTGAGCTGAAATGAAATATTCCATTACAGGTGAACTTGGATATGACGGACTCAACGGGTCGTATATATATGACGAATACTTGATATGCACCGGACTGGGACCAAGCATATCGTCCGTCATATGCGAAAATCCGTCATACAGTGGTCCGTCATATCCAAGTTTACCTGTACTAAATTTCTCATGATGATCCATTTTAAAATCTTGTAATATGACACACGGCTGTTCAATATAACCACATTTACATTCGTTTGTGTTTGTATGTGAGATACGCTTGATAACAGCAGTAGTTACTCAGGGCAGGCAGGACAATTATGTATGCTGGGTTACATCCTACATAGTATCCTACGCTTCCGAGTCTAATGGCAATGACTGGGTGCCTTATCAAGAGCCAATCGGAGTTTAAAAGGTTTTCACATCTAAGTATATAAGACCTACTGTACTGATACACAGGTGTTTGTCACAGTTTGAAGAAATAAAAGAAAAACGATTCAAAAGCATGTTTTGTCTGTTTTCTTATCACACACCCCTACAATCCCTTATATGTTTTATGTAAGGCATTGTAGGGGGTGTGATAAGAAAACAGACAAAACACACTTTTAAATGTTTTTCCTTTATTTTTTCACACTGTGGCAAACACCTCTGGCTGATACAATGTGATATTATAGGTTGCCTCGCTGTTAATTTGTTAAAACCAGGAACTATATATTGTTAAGTCTATACTTACTGTTAATATATAATCATTTAGACATATTTACACGTTTAAGCCTACACCCTTTCCTCATACTCATAGTCAGATCAACTATGAATATCTGGACTTACTTGATTTCAAAGTATGTAATAAGAAATATGGCAAGCAAATTAGACACAACAATATAAGATTATACAGAGAGCATATCCACACATGCGATACCTTTACATCGCGCAATTGTTTTTGCAATGCACATGTGATCGGAAAACTTTGTGCATTACCCATTAACTAGGGCACTATTTGTAAACAAAAACGTGAAGACATTTTTTTTGAAAATTCTAGATGAGGAATATCGATTATCGTCACATTTTCTGTCATATTTAAAATTAAAACAAAAAAACCCAGCAAAAATCAATGCCTAGACCCAAGATACTGGTAACATTCTCAAATTTCCAGATTGGGAATATACAAGTGAATTTGATGAATGTTTCGATACTGTGCCTTGCATTCATTCAGGATTTACCTGTAACAACTGAGTCTGTGCTGTAAAATAAACTACACTCTAATTTCGATTCAACACTATTTAAACTTCCCTTTAAACTCGAAAATGGGAACAGTGTTGCTATATTCTTTGTAGTTGTACACACTAAAATATTTACTTTTTAATCAAAATTTCATCAATGAATTGCCTGAAATGATAGCCAACTATGGCTAGCACCTAATAAAAACTCGTTTTCGTGAGCCATTGTTCAATGACTATCAATAGCATAAGCTTCTTTTGGAAATTAGTATTTGGTAACAAAAAGAGGTGCTTTATATGAATGTGTCAAAAGAGTTTAAATCTTCTTTAAAAAGGTTTGTCCTATTTGCACTTTCAGGCATTTGTTGGAAACTCTGACCGAAATACGTTGGTAGCAAATACACTACAAATACCATTCGCTGTGCGTATCTTTCCTTTGAGATGGAAAACGGCAATCTGCATGAGATTCGACATCAAAGGATCCAAATTTACAAGCAAATAGTCTATGTGATCCCATATTCAGGCTATACTATGGAATGTCATTGATGCTTTTATCCATTATTTGCCTTTAAATAAAAAAAAAATTCTTTAAAGAAAAATAGATCGATTTTTCTTCAAAGAAAAATGAATTTTATGACTGTTTGATGTCTTTCACAAGAGGGCCTGCCCTGATGGCTGAGTGGTCTAAGACGTTGCCATTGACTGCTTGCTGTCTCTCTAACCCGGGTTTGAATGCGCCCCAGGGCATGTTTGTTTTGAATTTTGAGTTTATCGTTAATCTTCTGACTTATGGGAGAGAATTTCCCATGTATTTTGAAATAGCTTTGTGTATTTACAATTATGTACACAAACCAACTTAATTAACTACATGTATGTACTTGATGTGCATAATTTTTGTGACAAATGTGTTACGTAAACTGTTGATAATGCAGATTTTCACAATCATCTCTTCTTATTGATATGTGACCTCTATTGTCAGAAACGTCTATTTATTCATTACCTGCATGTATTGAGCACTTTTAAATACCTAATGATTCCTCAATATACACATACTGCTTATTAGTTGAATACTGCTTACACTAGTTGTCAATATGTTAACCTTTATTCAAGGCAATTCATAGTGTTCAGTTGTTTGGCCATAACTAATGTGGGATATTTTCTTCTCTTAACGTGTATTGATATTTAATTCCCATTTCTCAACTCAGTGTTTTAAAGAATAAGCACTTATTTAATTGAACTTAACATTCAACTCAACAGGTTTCAAATGCATTTCCTTGACTGGGTATCTAGGTAACTAGATTAAGTTGCACAAAACAATCATTTATGAGCTTCAGACAGAAGTGATGTAAAGTATTATGTATTTTAATCAGTAGCAATTAATTCAAGGCTGTAGTAATTTCAAACTGTTAAGACATCTTCGTTCCTTATATAAATATTCAATACCTATTAAAGGAAATTTCCCATGCCTTGTCTTTCGTATGGTATGCTAGATGATTCCATTTTTGGCCATTAAAAAATTAAAATGTTTATATTAGAAAGTCTCTTATTCATTCATAGTTCCTAATTTTATAAAAAGGTGTAAACGAGAATTTGGACACAATACGCCACTGACTTTGATTTATCATGTGGACAGAGGCTCTACCAATTTTGCTGTGCAAGGGATGGACTAAAATGATTTTCGGTCAATGGTTGTTATCAGGGTCAAAAAGAGAGGAAATGTAATAAACGACAGCCTTTGATGTTCTGTGGGAGAAACTTGGAAGGGAGACTATGAAACAAGATGAAATGTCCTCTACCAGCTCGTAATTATTGATCCAAAAGGTTTCTCTGCTACAATTGATAGCAAACTGGTGAGTTCCATGGTTCACTTTCATTGATGTTCTACTTTTTCCAATAAAGGACCTTGTACAATAACCAATTCCTTTGCTTGTTGTTTATTTTATATTTTTCCAATATGCTGTGTGCCACTGAACATGCACACACACACACATACATACATACATACACAAACACATACATACATACATATATATATATATATATATATATATATATATATATATATATATATATATATATATATATATATATATATATATATATATATATATATATATATATCAAGCATTGGACAGTATACTGACACTCAAAAGACCTTTCTGGAAAATATTTAGCCTCCCTAGAACCCTCTTGTGTGTGCATTTAAGAAAGCAAATTACTTTCCTGTCCTTCATGTGATGTTTGTGTAAGGTCTTACTAATGAAACTCAATCCCTTAACATACTTCTGTTAAGGTCTTACGACACTTTTTGAAATCTCAGTTTAATTTTCCTGAAACTTTGCATGAGGAAAGAACATAGCACAGTGATCTTTAAAACAACTTAAAATCATGGGGTCATCAACTTTTTTTCACAGATTTTTGAAAAATTAATCTAATTTATGTCACAAACATCTCATTCTCCAAAATTGGTTTCGTTCTTTGCTAAATTAATCACTTCAGAGATACTGACACTGCCTGAAATACTGTTCTGCCTTGTTGAAATAATTTTTCTGCTGTTATATAGGAATTATTGGGCAAGAACGAGGAATTCGAGAAACAAGTTTTTAACCCAAAATTGGTATAAGTCAGAAATGCCTAGTTTTTTTTTTCACCAATTTTTGTCTACAATATCTACACAATGCTCTTAATAAGAAAACATGAAGAAAATGACAGGTCATCGTGTTAGTTTTCGAACCATAAATGGTCAAAGTTTGTGAAATAGGACTTTTTGGGGACAAATTTTCATGAAAATGTTAGAAGAGTTACTCAATTGTTACTATATATGCCCATCCTTATATAAGATATTGTTGAGAAAGGACACCCCATTTTATACAGATGAATTATCACACATTATTTCTGAAAACATTTCAAAACATCAAATTCAATGAATATGAAAATCACTGTAGCCCAAAACAGAAAAACTCTAGGATACTATTTATAATAGGCATGTATAATCATACTTGGTACATATTCAGTAATAATCAAATTCTCTTCAATTTTTCCAGTAGTGGCAATTAAATTGTAATAAATTATTTTAGTTGGTCCAACACCCAATAGGTGTCACCGGTATAGAGTATCGTAAGACCTTAATGGATGATGATACTGACCCTTAAAATGGGTTTCAAAATGCAATTCAGAGATATGCCATTTGCTGTCTTATCAAATGCCATTAAGATGAGAAATGGGAGGATAAGAACCTCTGAAGTTTCAATCAACATACTAAATTTCAATTTTTATAAAGGTTTATTTCAGAAAAAAACCTCATACAAGTAGTACGCGTCTATTCATAACATCTTACCTATAATAGTAATGTGCAATTCATACTATGAAACTGCAAATCTTTGGTATTTCAAGAACAAGAACATTTCATCCTTAAAGAACGATATCTCATGATTTTCATGAACAGGGTGATTCAACCTTTTGGTGGTCTTGTCAAATAAGTCTCAACACATACGTAACAGGAACACCCTAAAGCGAACAATAACTTTTCAGGATATATATTTGATAAAAGAATCATTTGGAAAATATTCAAAGAAGAAGTACCCATCAAACCTAAAAGATAGACTCATTAAAAATAGTATAACATTCTTTATTCTGAATTTATTTAAGCGTGTATTTGAGCATGCAATAGGCCTAATGGATTTTCAGAAAGAATGGCTTATCAACAAGAATATTTACCAATTCACACTCAGTGTTCCCCTAGAAAAGTGCCACCTGTAAGCTAAACTATGTGTGAAGCAACCTAATAATAGAGCAAATTTCACATTACAGTTGAACAGTTATTGGATATATTTCAAAAAAATCTTAATTTGGAAAATAGAGCATAGACTATGGCATAGTTGAGTTGTAGGCTTATGGTAAACCTTTCCTTTGAATATTTTCCTATATTTTCTTTTGCCAGAAAGATACCACCAACATTATTAGGACCTCTGGGGCTGTTATATAACACATAATTCACATGTTCATGCTTTACAATACATTTAAAGATATATTTAACAACACTATCCACAGAATGATAAGTCTTGGTTCTCTCTGATGTCATGGCACTTAACTGATATTTCAGAATCTATTGAATGTTTTATAAAATATGTTCACATGTTGCTGTAATATTGTGATGAATTAGACACACAGATCATTGTAAGATGCATCCCACTTCACAGGAACTTTCAAAATTACAAGTAGAAAATAATTTGCAACAGAAATCTCCCCGATCCAAGTGTAGAGGTAAGATTGCTGATATATTCTTACCTGAGACTATCATTAACCCTTATGCTTCTGGTGGCTAATTTGGCCAATACAAAATGATGCAAAAAACTTGTAAAATGACTGAAACCCTGGAAAGGTACTCATCTGAGAGTACTCAGCGAGAGCTATCTAATGAATACCAACATAACAGAGTTTAGATGGTTTTCCAAAATCTTTGCATCCTTGTGCTATGGATGAAAGTAGCCTCAGCATTGGAAAAGTTAACCCTTCCAATGCTAAGGCTACTTTCATCCAATGCACAAGAATGCAAAGAACCACCTAAACCCTGCTTGTTGGTATTCATTGGAAAGCTCTTGCAGGAGTACTAACAGATGTGAACCATGTGCCAGGGTTTCAGTCATTTTTCAGGGTTTTTTCGCATCATTTTGTATTGGGCAAATTAGCCACCACCAGCATAAGGGTTATTAACATATTCCTGTGTTTACATTCCTAACCTGATGCTATGGTTCACATAGAGTCAAACCAATACACAGTCTTATGACACCATGACTCTTAATTGTCTTTATACACAGGTGGTCTTCACTAACAGGTGACTAACAGGTGTAGTTTTTACATGTGGGAACCTAGGGATTGATTGATAGTACTCAGTGACAGCTTTCCAATGGGCACCCACATGACAGGGTTAAGATGATTTTCATAATGTTTTGCATTACTGTGTATTGGACCAAACTTACTACAGCATCAGAAAGTTTAAACAATGGAATGCTACAAGCCTCTTTTATATAAACTATTGCCCCTTCTAACGCTGAGGCTACTTTCATCCAAAGCACAAAGACGCAAAGATTTTTGAAAATCATCTAAACCCTGTCAAAATGGTATTCATTGGATTGCTCTTTCTGAGTACCCATATGCAAGGGTTTCAGTCATTTTTCATGATTTTTGCATCATTTTTAGTGACCAAATTAGCCACCAGCAACATAAGGGTTAACAAATACTGAATCCTATTCAAAAAGGTCTCTCTGCATGCATGAAGGACAAATAGACAAATATTTAGAGGGGAGGATGCTATGACATGCATTTCAATAGAGAGGGGAGTCAAATGAAAACAATTAAAAGAATTATTCACTTGCAAATTTGTTTAGATATTTTCCCGATCTCTTATTTATTCGTAAATAGAATACATACACACCCTGTAACTTTCTTAGATATGGAAAACAATGCAATGTATCAATAGTGCCATAGTCGCAGAAAATGAATGCAACTAAAATGATGATAGTGATAAGCTACAATGAACAATATCAGAAAATCCTTTATATCTCTGATATTTTTATCAATCTGCATGGATTTTGAGCAATTCAACAACCAGCACAGCCTATAAGATGTGGATTGTCATTTGATACATCAATAATATTGATTATCCATAAGGACAAGAATCTGATCATTTCAATTTATTTAAAAAAATATGCTTAACGATAGCCGTTTAGCATATCAGAAATAAGAACCTACTTGTAATTGAGCTACACAAGAACAGGCGGAAGGGCGCCACTTGAGTTATTACTCCTCGCAGGCAGATCGGAGCCTCCAACTTGATGACATTGAAATAGATAAATAGCACATGCTAGACTAACTTACTCTTTTAGGCTGCTTTCTGCTGATGACCTTGTAAGAATCTAAAAGAGCCAGTGAGTTTAGCTTGCAAGTCAGGCCACAACATAAAATGAATAAATGTAAAATGTGACAAAAGCCATCATAAATTACATCACATCGGTGTGCCACAGACTTGTGTTTGTCTTTCAACCAGTGAGTGCTAGTTAAGATATCATTAAAATATTGTATCATTTTAAAAATATCAATATCAGATCATATTGTTTTGAAATTAATGACCGACATCCCTAACAGCCTACACTGCTATTCACAAGAATATGGGGTTATACTTCTGCAGATGGTAATAGCTAGAAATTGATTTGTTCTAGGTTATAGGTGTACCTCAATTGGTAGGATGCCCATATGGATAATATTAGTTACACCCTGTTAGCCTGATATCCATCCAAAGCCACTGGTATCCCCAGATGGATAGTGCTGTGTATAGTCCTAACCAGCAGGGCGTCTGGGTGTCATGCGGAACTTCTTAGGACACCCATATCTTTTTGTGAGCAATTTCTTAAAAAGTCCTTTTCATATATATAATTGTATTTTTCTCAACCAAATATCAATCGCATGACATGACACATGATATTATGCCGTAAAAATATGTTTGTGGTTGCAATTTGAGTATATTGTGGTCTCCCTTGAAAAATAGAATGCCCCAAAATTTTACAATGGGCAATTTTGGGCACCCAGTTTCTAAATCCTGGCTAGGACCATGGTGCTGTGTATTCCCAATTGCACCAGACTGAATGATGTTTTCAACATGACACATGCAATCCTCATTCTATGTCTGTAAAATGTATTATGTAGAATGAACTATTTGACAGAACATGCAAATGCCTGCAATTCATATTAAGCCAGCATGGTGAGTAGGCATGTACGAATGACATTGATATCATTGACATTTAATCAATGTCATCTCATTTGGTGCATCATTGTTATCCAAATACACACCATTTGATGGCTGCTATCAAATAAAGTTGGAAGATGGTTATGAAATGGGGTGTTCAGTATAACAACTGATCTGAAACAGTTGCAAATCAACCAATAGTAACCCTTCCAACAGTGAGACTACTTTCGTCCAAAGCACAGAAACACAACATTTTTGAAAAATATGTAAATACTGTCATGTTGGTATTTATTGGATAGCTCTCAGTGAGTACTCTCGGATGAGATGCCACAGTATCACTCTTTTTTCAGGTTTTTTACATTATTTTGTTTTGGCCACAATAGCTAGCAGTATAAAGGCTAATTAGCATTATATCTCCTAAGTGATACTTGAGCAGATCTAGATTGGTTTACTGTAAATTCTGAAAAGATTGTGTTAGTTTAATTTTTGCATTTTTTAGCGTTTAGCCTCGGGCGCAAAATTAAAATTCGCAATGATTAGTGCTGCCACTTTAAGTGTATAGCTGGCACTCTGTGTTGCGGCCATTTCGCTAAGTTAAAAAACGCACAAATCGATTTTCTGTAAATTCTCAAAATTTATTCTACACAATCTTTTGTTAATCTACAGTAGATATATTTAGAGTGACTCATAGGATTGAGACAGGATATTAATGTGAAACAATGTTCAACAAAAAGGGATACACTGCCAGTGTTTTACACTGATTTATATGGAATAGTATAATGAAAAAAAAAAGAAACTTATTACTGTAGAATAGGAAATTAATCCGGGGTGCAAATATACCAAATCTAACCAAAAATGACCTTTCCGAATTTGATTTTACCAGACAATCAGTTTATAAATTAGCACAGAGTGGGAGCAGATTTTAATCCGAATTTAATCATACCAAGATTTTCTAATTCAGTAAATTCGGATTAAATTCATGCTCAGAATCATTTCCTATTCTACATCATATTGCAAATGTGCCGATTTCACACCATCAGCAAAACAAACCCCAATAACACCTAATAACAATGCACAACAATAAATCAATGAACAAATCAGCTTTCTTCTTTTCATCTCCAAACCACATATACATATGTGCTGCTTTCATGAGCTAGGCTCATATAATCAGATGAAACTACAAATTACAACAGTAGTTATATATGGTATCTTAGGCCTAAAAAAAAAAGGTTTGTTTCCTGTAACCCTACCCTAACAAGTTTTTATTCAAAAAAATGCCTACCCTAAAGTTTTTTCCGCCCTCCTAATTCCCAATTAACGTAAAACATGCATAAAACACACATTTTTGACCAAAAAAATAATGAAAAAATCTTTTTTTTACCGACCTACCTACCCTATATTTTTCGGACCGTTACAGGAAACAAACAATTTCTTTTTTTAGGCCTTAATGACGTGATATGTCTGGCTTTGAAATTTTATCTAGAGTCACTTTTTCAGCCATAATAGGCCAAGTTGTGACTAGTCAGTTGTTATTGGTAAGTAAAGCATAGTCCTTAGGAAAAACACTGATTAAACTTAATTTATGATAACTGTCTCGCATGCCTAAACTCTGATTCAATCCTAGGATCCCTGGCGGAGGCGAGAGATGTAAACAGTTGATGGGCAATAACTTAGACAACTCAGCCAAAATGAAGTGATCCCTGAATATGAAATCACTGTTTGTTTCTTGATTAATAATACTTTTATTTAACTCATAAATACATGCACACCTTTCAATCGATGGTGGCATGATTAACCCATTAAGGCTCACAACGGACAAAACCGCCTGATGAAATATTGCAAACAAAAGCAACTCCCCTTCAAATATTTTGTAAAATTATTCCTAATTCCAAAACAAAAATAAAATAAAGTAAAATAAAATAAAATCATGGTCAAAAATATCAGAGATCCAAACAACATTTTCTGAAGGAACCCTTACGCATCAATGGGTTAATAATGAATGACGGTTGCAAATGATTTCCTAAAAGAGTTTGTTCTCCTCATCGTTACTGTGGTAATAAATGTCTATGAGCCATCATTTCAGCAGAGGTCAGAGTCTGAGCATCCTGGCCGATGCTCCGTATGGGAGTCTGGGAAATTCTTCTCCTTGCCGCTATGAGCTTTGACCTGTCTTTAGGTTGGCTACTCTCCCCACTTTTCGCGACTTGATCTAGCTTCACCTCCAGTTCACTGTTGCCTACTGGGATGATTCTCTCCTTCTCTCTCTTCTGAGACTGTTCGTCATCCACATCAGGGACTATTTGAAGAGGCCCTGTCACTGTCATGGAACGCCTGCAATGAGAAATAGGTGTAAAAGGCATATTGTTTTTCTAAAAAGCATTGTACTACCGTTATTATAATTGCTTTACAAAAAAGTTTGCAGTAACCCTTTCAATGCTGAGGCGACTTTGGTCCAAAAAACAAGGACGCAAATATTTTTGAAAACCATCTAAACCCTGTCATGTTTGTATTCATTGGATAGTTCTCGCTGAGAACTCAGATGAGTACCCACATGTCAGGATTTCAGTCATTTTTCATGTGTTTTACATCATTTTGTATTGGCCAAATTAGCCACCAACAATTTTTGAAAAAATAATCTCACACAAACTGTTCCTGTTACTGCAATCCTAACTTGAGAATTTACTAACATTAATGCTACAATTGATAATGTTTAGTTCAACACTTCAACCATTATTCAGTCATAGACATATAAAAGAGAGCTTTATTTTCAGGACCTTGTTGTGTAGAAATCTTATTCATGAGTGAATGATGCACTCAATCATATACATTTACTATCAGTATTCTTAGTATCAGTACTCAATCCTAATGAAACCTTACCATGTCTGTATGATTTCCTGAGTGAGTCTAGCACCTGAGTTGCTGTCATTCATATACATTCATCAGCATTCTCAATCCTAATGAAACCTTACCATGTCTGTATAATTCCCCTGAGTGAGTCTAGCACCGAAGTTGCTGTCATTCATATACATCTATCAGTATTCTCTATCCTAATGAAACCTTACCATGTCTGTATGATTCCCCTGAGTGAGTCTAGCACCTGAGTTGCTGTCATTCATATACATTCATCAGCATTCTCAATCCTAATGAAACCTTACCATGTCTGTATGATTCCCCTGAGTGAGTCTAGCACCGAAGTTGCTGTCATTCATATACATCTATCAGTATTCTCTATCCTAATGAAACCTTACCATGTCTGTATGATTCCCTTGAGTGAGTCTAGCACCTGAGTTGCTGTCATTCTGTCCTTTGGTTCTAATACCAGTAATTGCCTGATAACTGAGATAGTGTTCTGTGACACTCGACCATCACTGAAAATACATACAAAACATTCTCAACTGTCTTCGAAGGAAAAAAATATAAAGCAATTAGAATTAGAAAGCCAATATCTTTTTTTCAGATGAGAACTGGGATGGAATATCTATACTTTTCTTTATTTTAGCTTGATATTCAAACCTTAATTCTCTTTATTTTTGCATATCCCTATGCATACCAATTACTTTTGAGTCTACTTATTTTGATTTAGATCAAGGTACACATGGCTAGTCAGCTTCACAGGGCAACTCATGTAAAAAACGAATTTCTCCTAAGGCCAAAACAATTATCATCAGACAACAAAGAGAATAGCCTTTTCAAAATTTATCTTGTCATTATTGAATGTTGTGTTTAGATATTCAGTAATATCAAGGTATGTCTGAAGCTATGATACTTTCGGCTTAATAACTCCTAACAACTTCGGCTAAAAAATACTCAAAATATTTATATATGTCACTCATAAACATTTCTCCCTCTAATATTTTCCTTAAATTACTCAGCTCACAAAAGGTACTAAAAAATAGTCAGAGTGTTTTTGGCCACTACAAGGATGAATGGGTTGAATGATGTAATTAGGCACAATGTTATCCTTACCTAGGTATGGTAAATTCAGCAGCTTTTATTTTCCTGAAGAGTTCCTGTGGCACGCTATCATAAAATGGGAACTGCCCATATAGCATTGTGAAGAGCACCACTCCTAATGCCCACATGTCACTGGGCTTGCCCAGGTAGGGCTTACCTGATCAACACAAAGATAAAGGAAATAGATTACTATAACATCAACAGTAAAACAGATAGCTTATCTAGTCGACACAAATATCAAGGAAATAGAAATCAATGTGATGTGATTACGCAAACATTGACAGTATAACAGATATGACAATTCAAATCGACACAAATATCAAGGAAATAGAAATGAATATGGTGTGATTGCTTGGCTATCAACAATAAAAACAGGTATGTTTTTCTAACTGATTACATTCTGCAGTATGTTGTTTTCATACATATTCTCAACTTATTCAATCAATTATCATTTACCTGCTCTTTGATTTTAAAAACAGTAACTATGTGTTGTTCATATTTTCATCAAAATTGCTTTCTTTGAATATTTTAATTAGTAGAGTACACTCAAATCACTCTTGAGAATCTAACTGGATATTTTGACCCGCCCTGATGGTCATGTGGTCTAAGGTGTTTTGCATTGAGTGCTAGCTCTCTTACCACTTCCTGCATTTGAATACTGACTCGGGCATGTAAGAAAGAAGCCAGTGACTTTGGGACTAAGCACTGGTTTTTGATGGGAACAGTTTTCTCCACCATTTACTACTGGTTAGCCACATTTTCACAATATGGAAGAAAAAGTGCTGATGATCGAAATTCCATATCAAATACTGTAGAATGGCTAATTTTTCAGTGTATTAATTTTCCCTAATATTTCATTATTGGGTGATTCCGTTTCTAATATTTCCGAAAAGAATCCATATGTTTTTTTTTCGTTTCTAATTTTCACGTTTTACGTAGATTTTTCATTTTTGTACACCAAAGAGTAAATGTTAATGGGTAAGGACAAGCAATTATCTGTGTTTATTAAGTCCGGACATGTACTGCATTGTTTTTTCCTGTGTTGTTTATTCCCCGTTTCAAAGCATTCGGGAAAAAGACGGGAAAATAAAACTCACGGAAAAATAAGCCATTCTACAGTATTTTTTTTAAATCGAAGTTTCCATGTATTGTTCTTTTGGTACTGAATACATCTTTCTTATTGGTACTGAATACATCTTTCTTACCACATAAGACATCGGGGCTGATGTAGGCAGGGCTGCCTCTTTGGTCCTTCAGTAGGTCTGACTCGCACACCAGGTGCTTGCCCAGACAAAAGTTGGTCAGCGTCACCCGGCGGTCATGCTTGTTCAAAACCATGTTGCCTAATTTGAGATCCCTGTGGACAACATTTTTCTGAAGCAGCAAAAAGAATGTTATCACATCATATCATAAAATAGATTTATTAGAAGTCAATGAAGATAGTATTCTCTTTTCTAAAGCAAACTGCAAAATATTATCACTTCATGAAATGACACTGAATTTACTACTAGAGTAGCAATGATTGTCTTAATATCATGTGGACAAATCTTTCAGAAGCAATAAGGAAAATAACATTATTTCATGAAATCATTCTGTATTGTAAAGATCACTCACTAACCTGTATTACTAGTTCTCAACTAGAATTACTAGAACTCAGTGTTTGAGAAAAAATGGATAATCTAAGTCACAATGGCTATGATCAATTAACAATGGCCAATTTTCCTCTTCTTTTCCTGCATTGCTGCTTATTCTCGAAACTGTATAACTGGTATTTTAACCGGCATTAAATTTTCGCGCTCCCCATGAAAGTGCCAAAATAACATTCTTCAAATATATGTTTTATATAAGGTTTAGTTTGGGTGCTTGAATGCGCAATTTCAAAGTACCACAAATACCCTCCAGCGGGGCTGTTAAGCGAAAGAAAACTCCAAATTAAAGCTGTATACAGTAAGACATACCTTATGGAGACTTTCCATGATTCTAACTATATCGAAGAATATGATTATAGCCTCCTTTTCTGAGAGTTTCTTTTCCTTGATCACATAGTGCTGCAGGTTAATGAGATCGGCATTCTTGGTGCTGAAGTCATGCGGCACGAGACAGTCCAGCACCAAACACATACGCTTACGAAGTCGACCCGAATACTCCGGATGGCTCCCTGTCCCAACTACATAGGCATCTCTCTCCTCCAATGCTTCATCCTAGTAATAAGCAAAAAGTGAAAAAAATCTGATTCAGTTTCCATGGACACAATAGCAGAAGGCCAGAAAAGTAAAATACTAGAATAAAAAATAATCGTCCTCATAATGACTACCCAAAAAAGTACCTTTCACACCTTAAGGTTTGCCGTTTTAAGTTATCATATACTTAGGTTAAAAGATTCTTGAAAGAAAAGGCAATCAAGAATTAGTTCTAAGAATATCTACCTTTTCATTGTGATAGCAAAAATAATACTAGACACCACAATGATTTTTATGCATCAAAATAAAATATTACTATGTCCATTTAGAGCAAAATTTCATTGTGTGCATGCAACCTTTATCTCTTTTTAGATAGAAATAGTGATAAGATTTTAGTTCATGATTTTATCATGGAAAGTGATCATAAATGAAATACATAAATAGGTTCCTTATTCATCAACATTATCAACATAGAAAATAGAGTGCCTGGTTATTCTGATTATGGGTACATAATTTTAAAAAGTCTAAATTTACAATAAACACACATCACAATTAAGGATGAGGCAATTTTTTTGTTAATGTTTTTTAAAAATCAACTTCTTTGAGTACCTTGAAGAGTCCATGATGATGAACTACCCCATCTTGGTCATGGAGGAGAGAGAGAAGAGAGTATTCTGTGTGCAGCAACATCTTGCCCTGTCGATCATCCTGACTCTCCCGGGAAGGGAATTCAGTAGTCAGGATCTAAAAAGAAAATCAAAAAGGAAGATAACAGTCAGTTATGATAAAGTTAAAAGAACGTTTGTGTTTTTCAGTACTAACAATATGATATAGGATTATCAAACTATGTTGGTCATAGAAAACAGAGTACCTAAAGGGCAAAAAGACCAAGAAGAGATGAGAAGGCCAAGATGAGGATGATGAAGAAAAGGATGATGAAGAATAGGAGGGGCAAACCGATTATGAAAAGGAAAAAGGAAAAATGGGAAATGAAGAGGATAGAGAAAAAGAAGATAAACAGGAGGAACTGTATAGAGAAGAAAATCAGGAGGAACACAGGTAAATAAAGAAAAAGAAAAACATGGCAAGGTAAGTGCAGTAGAAATTGAATTAAGGGGGAATTTAATACTGTGGAACACACAATGCATGCGTCTGTTTATATATAGCGTACATAGCGTGTGGTTCCGCTTCGCTATATATAAAAACGCTGTGCTTTTTTCTTACTGTACTGGCACTGTCAGCGGCGGCTACCGTCGCTAACATAAAGATACGCTATGATGTGAAAACTCCCCAATTCGCTATATTTGGGACACGCGTCATATGTGTGTTTTACAGTAATAGATACTACGGGTAGAGCGGTGGGGGCAGTAGACGACTAGGCATAGTCTTAGCAAGCCGGGTGTCTGGTCGTCATTTGGACACCGAAACCCTTAAAAATCTAGCCTTAAGGTTTTTTGTGAGGATTTTGTAAAATGTTAATTCCAATCAAATACTTGATTTATCCAGTAATTTTGATCTCTGGAAATTTTAAGTGACATGGTATGAGGATATCATTTCATTTGAATAATCAGATACATCCTTATAGAGGTAATCTGAGTATATATTAGTACACTCAACAATTGCAAATCTTAGTCACCCATTTTTTAAATCCTTGCTAAGACCATGCAATTAGAGGTAAAAATAGTTATTGCCTTCTCTTTGAAAAGAAGAAAACAAATGCTGAAGTTAATGTTAACTGGTTTCTGGAGTGTATTATATTATCACAATTTTTGGTATAGATTCTTTCTCCTTAGTGCTGTAGCTTTATAACTGTAGTATATTGTAGATTACCTTTAGTGTGTAAAAGTCATCTGTTCCCTCCTTTCTTGCCAGACACTGAACTATACTCCTAACTGGAGATGTTCCTAAACGGGGACCTGCAATAGAAGGGAAAACACAAGCTCATATAGGGGTATTACAATACATAGTTTTAGCCTGCAGGCCGTCTGGGCATCTTTTGGATACCCAGATCGTCAACTATCACCTTTCAGGACACCCAAAATCTTTTGTAAGGAATTTTCTAAAATGTCAATTTGAAGCATGAAATTGATTTTTTTTCACGCTAATATAATTCCCATGACATAGTATAAAGACAACGCTTTATTTCAATAAGTAAATATATGTTTATGACTGTTATCTGAGTAATTATTATGATCTCCCTTGAGAAACAGGACGCCTTAAAATTTTACAACTGCCAATTTTGGGCACCCAGTTACTTAATCCTGGCTAAGACCCTGAGCTCAGATATGGGTATTACAGAACGGGGGATTAGCACTTGCAAGTATGAAGTGAACATAATCAATAACAGGAGGACTGGTGCAAGAGCCATCATGCAGCCTTCAGAGGACCAGAGTCAGCCCTCTGCTAATGGGATGCACAGATTCTAGGCACAATGTATTTTACTTTGGTCATGCATATAGCACCAACTATAATTTTACTGACTATTCTAGTAACATCTTTTGACAAGAGCATTTTTCTGAAAATATTTCAGAGAGAAATGATGACCAGAAACCCTTCCAATGCTGAGGCTAATTTCATCCAACGCACAAGGACGCAAAGATTTTTGAAAACCATCTTAACCCTGTCATGTTAGTATTCATTGGATTATTCATTCATTGGCTCTTGCTGAGTACTCTCAGATGAGTACCCATGCGCCAGGGTTTCAGTCATTTTTCAGGTTGTTTGCATCATTTTGTATTTGCCAGATTAGCCACAAGCAGCATAAGGGTTAATATCTAAATTCGGGTTAATTCCTCAAAGATTTATGTAGATAAAAATGACACTACTAGGCAAGGAGAAATCCCAGGGATGAGTCGGCGAAGCAAACAAAGCCATGCCTATTACTATCCTTTTACTTGTTATACACACAATATATCATCACAAACAACTTATTAGTTCATTACCTGATTCGTTCTATACAGCAATTTTTAGGGCAATGTAATAAAGGGGGTGAGAATGTAGAAGCGCATCATTTAGCAAATCTTATCTCTTTATTCTCCAAGCATAAGACTCACAAGCATACCTTTTTATCAAATTTTAGTGCTTTACTCATTTCATGAAAGTTCTGGAATTTTAGAGTAAAAGTTACATTACATTGTAGGATGAAAAAGACTATCAGGTTGACTGACCTCTGAAGTGTATAAATTGAAATGACTAGGAATTTAGACACACATGGTTAATGTGTGGTCTTAAGGTAATACATGTAAATGATATAACACACAAAGTTTAAACTCACATGCATATGCTCACTTTAAGAACTAAGCTACTTATCTGCTGTTCTGCACAGCTTATACAAATGATTAATCATATGCTAGCCATTGGTCTGCAGCCCTAATATAGATACAACCTTGAACTAAGCACTATGAATTTAAAAGCTACAGGAAGGGATTAACACATATTCTACCAATTAAATTGCTTGATTAGTGGGTCAAAATGCAGTATTGAAATATCTTGCATTGAAATATCTTTGAGGAAATACCAAACAACACTCAAGGTTCTGGTGATGAAAGCAGTCAATGCACAAGGTAAACAATACCAAATGATAACATCAAAACACACACGTATGTGTGTGTGTATGTGAGTTTGAGTGTGTGTGTGTATGTGTGTGTGTGTGTTTAGGCATTGGAGTTGGTTTCCGTTTCATAACCGATCATCAGCTTACCAAACAAAAGAATTCATTTACATTTCCACAAAATTGTCACTATACAAATAATATGAATTGTTTCCATACAAAAGGTTCACCTTTAACATAATCTATTTTCTTTTTTGTCAGGAAGTAATCACTCCATCTTATCCAAAGTGAAAGATATATTTTGAGATGGCGAAGAGAGAGGACAGGAATAGGAGTGATTATGAACTTATTCAGGACACACCGATGAAATGGAAGGAGAACATAATCAATCTTGAGCTACCAGCACCTTTCCTGAATAATATGAACCAGCCAGAGGCTGATCCAAAGAGTGGCAGTGAAACGAAAACCGACATATTTCGCCCATTCCTTACACTTCTACTGATAGGCTGTTTTGCATTTTCGATAATCGTGGCAAGCTGGACTACCATACAAGATGCCACTTTCTCGCTTTTGCTTCTCACAATCATGGGTATCTGGATGGTGATTGGGACAACATCTGTTATTTATTTTTTCCACAAAAACAAACATTTGAACACTGATTTCATGTGGACCTTCACAAGTTTCCATGGACTTATGACAACTGTAACTCTTTATTTTGTCATTGGGATACTAATCTATGACATGTATTTTGTACTTGAGTATGCTGAGTGCAACAAATATTTTCTAACAAAATCTCTGGTTGCTAGTAGAATACTTTATTCAGTTCAGGTTGGGTTTCTAGCATTCAAGGTAATTTTCATTCTGAGCCAATGTTATTTGTTCATAAGGACAAAGTTTTGGGCTTTAGATGTAGTGTTTGGAGGAAAAGATCCAAGTACTGTCCATTCAAGAGGTTGCATAGGGGTGGTTATTTTCACCAACCTAATTCTGTGGCTCTATGCTGTTTTATATGAATCAATACTTCAAACTGACCACAGTGTAGCACTGCGTTTGGACCACACTAATGGTACCAATCGTAACACACTAATGCTGAGAGGGTGTAGGTTGAATAGTACAAGCTTGTACTCCAATTTTGAGAGACACTTTGTGAAAGTTTTGTATCCATGCCAAATACAGTTCTGTTTGGTTGCAATCTACAACATTCTGCACCTGAGACAAGCAACAGAGCGATACCATTCGTATGATGAAGCTGGAATTCCATCCTCCCAATTGTCATTCCTTAAAATGATGAAATTTGCAATCCTTAAGTACACAAAGTGGGTCTTCAGTGCCTTTGCAGCTTCCTGCATCCTATCCGGCAATTATGCAATGAATAGGAGTAGTAGCACTAGGGTTCAAGCAATGGGGTGTTTTGGAGGGGGTGCTTTTGGCGCTCTCCTGATTGTCATTGTACAGTTTCTGCTGGAAGTATGTCTCTACATGAGTAGTGAGTATGCTTTACAGGCCCAACAAATCCTTGCGGTGGCCATGACATGGAAACTGGCTAATCTGGTTCTGATGTTGGTGGCCATCCTATTTGTTGTACATAGGTATAAACACCAGGAAATAACCACTAATTGTAGTAGTGGAATTCTCATACTCGTAGGGATAATTGGTAATTTTCTCTATGAGGTGTTCGGGGTCATAGCATCCCTAAGCGTGGCCTCCCTGGAAAGCCCTCTTAGCTATCCCCTCCAGAGGTACTTCTCTGTAATAGGAATTTTGACCACAGTAACTCACATATCTCTTGTCTGGATGCAGTCAAAGCTCATGTTGGTTTTTTCAGCACATAGAAACATAGTGCAGAATCTTGGAGTCATAGAAAGGGAAGCGATGTGCTTGATTATCTTTTCTAACCTAGGAAGATGGTTTGTTGGTAGTTCAATGGAGTTTAGAAACATAGCACTGCGCCCCCTAGCTTTACAGTATTACACTACAACTGTATGGCACACAATCACCAGGTTAATGTTTCCATTTGTACTGTTTTACTATTTGTACTCTGCACTCACTCTTACCCATGTTTTGGTAGGCTAATTTCCCTGTTTGTATACTGATATACTGGTGTTAGTAATCGCATTGAGTACTTTAATGATATAGTGAACAGCAAAATATACTACATATTATAGGCTTCTTCGTTACTATTTAGCTTAACCTTACAAAAGAGTTGCCATCAGAAACAATAAGTAGATTGGAACATGTTTTAAATTTCTCACATACCATTCCAAACTTAACAAACGTAGCAAGGAATTTGTTGGAAATGCTGAAATTCCAAGCGGTACCCTAAGTTTTGATTCAGAATGACTTCCCTAATCATTCACAATAGTATTCACGGGGAAAATAGCTGGATTTAGCATTTGACCCTCTGAGTCCCTTTTTTAAATGAACATTTATGGTGTATATATTTAGAATAAACAAAAATATAGACATACAGATTGAAATTAGTCAAACACTGTTTCATGCTTATTTTCAGACAAATCAGATGGACTTTATGTAAGACTTTGTATTATCATATCTTCAATTGAACCAAATTGGAATAGTAGCTTTGTTTGATAACATTTATGTAATTCATATGCTAATCTTTGATTTTTGAAAATATCTATACATGTCAACATGTGTTTGTTGTTATAAATTGATTGGTGTTAATAAATGTAGTCACCTCATTGTGTCTATAAAGGCTATGTTTACAATACTTTTATGTTAGATACATAATGAAGGTTAACTGAATACCATTCCATAATGTAGTCTATTGACCATGAAATTAGCAAAGTTGTACATCAAAACCTGTATGTTTTATAGACCTCCCTGGTTTTACATACTTGAGGTAAAATAAAGTGCACTTGCGTTATTCTTTGTTTTTCTCTTTAGAATTGGACAAAATGGTGCAAAGTATTCATAGATAAGGAATCAGTTTTTGGGCCAAAATCTTCATTGCATGTACCTCATCGATGCTTGCACACCTTCAAGCACAGAGCATACACCCAAATATTTAAAATTAGATATCAAAGAGAAATCTAACACACACTACATTGCCTCTAATGCCATCGTCTTGTAGGTGGGGGTTCATCTTTTTTTTTAATAATAACTATTCTGGTCTGTGAACCCCAATCTTCTCCCATTTTTCCATATACCTGTAACCATTATCTGATTCACAGCCATAAGTGGTTTTCATCATACAATAACCATATTCACCTGAGTAATATTTGATCTTCTGTTGATAAATACCCTCATAAAGGATTTATGATAGTATGAGCATTTTGTTTTTACAAATATACTTTTCATGTCCAGAGGTTTATACTCTAGAAGTAATAGAAAAGTAATATTTTAGCAAGGACCAATGCACCTCAAAATAAAGAACTTGCTTTACTGTGATAATAACTTAGCTTATGCATAATTAAGTAGCATTTTGAAAATCTGCAAGGCACTGTAGGAGCAAAATTGGTAACCATTTTTGTGCAATCACAGAAGTTCAACAATATTTACTTTGAAGCACAAAGCTTTCAAATGTATGTGGATAAAAGTGAAATCTCACCAAATGTATGAAAGGTGATGCATGTCCATAATGCAGGTACTTTGCTAAAAGACGTCAGAAATATTTAAAACCCAAGTCAAACCTGATACCCTCTGAACTTTAACTTCGTAGAGATAATGAGAGCAAAGCATAGAATAACCTTCATTTGAGCTTCTTATAATGATAATTTATGTTTTTACCTTTTTTCAAATGTGATACCCTTTTGCATTAATTATACCATTACCGAAAAAATCCCAAACACAATTTTTCTGCTTTAAGTGTCGATATGCTAACATCACAGCTAACATACCAGGTGTATTTAAATCACCAGCATATATTTCTTCAACACGCTTTTCAAAAGTGATAAAAATTGACCTAACAAGTAACAACTGCCTGAAGACACATGTCACAAAAGCATGTGTAAGATCCCCCTGATCAGTGATGGATAAAGCAGAAACTGATATTATCATTTAAAACTAGTCTCTCAGACATACTTGCACTCAGACTAAATCATATGTACATAAATACAAATCATTTACCAATGAGATAAGGTCCTGCTTTCCGCACACTGGCCACCTCAGATCGTGGATGTTTAACAGGTCCATGTGTGGCCCTGGGATACAGGTATTCACAACCTCTCTTCATGTTGATCCTGGCATGTACCCATTCTCCAGTTGTAATTAATACATTCACCCCACCACTAGCTATCTGTAATGAAAAACACATTGTGAGTTATTTCAATAGATGAATATTTTTGGGTAGTGGTTTCAGCTATTGGACCAATCAGCTTATATCTGGAGCACACCTGTCAGTTCTTACTGAATTCATTTATAAATGAAGAAACATGAACATATGTTGTGAGGGGATACCTTGACTATTGAAAATGGCAATTCAAAGGAATACTGAGAAAGTCAGTATTCATAAGACTTACATTAGTCAGTTAAACCAAAGATATACGACTCCTAGGTGATGTACATGTATATATCTGGTTAAATCGGTACTTGATGTTCTAACACTAATAAATTGGGGTTTCCTGTATCCACCATCTGCAGTGTATCAAAATTCTCCAAAATAACGCCCCCTGCCACACAACACATCTATACTCGCCCTTAGAAATACAGGCACCTTTACAGTAACATTAATAATAATAATAATATTGTCATTTCATATTGCGCCCTTTCCATATAAACCTGAGAGTAGTAGACAGGGAGTGGGTACTGTGCTTGCATCCTCAAATGTCGCTGCCTCCCATCTCCTTGACAACTATCTGAACTAGAAAGGATGCTGCATGCTAATTGCACAGATCAGATCACGTGACCAAGGCTACACCGCGTTACCCGAGGCGCACATACCCTAGGTACTAGCATGCTGTGCCTATGGCGTTGCGGTTCAAGGGGATGTATTTCTCTGATATAAACATGCTCAAAGGCGCATTACATTCCATTGTCAAAGGATAGATGTTGATATCCACATAGTTAATTGATATATACATCTTTAAACATTAAAGATATACATCTTTGAACATTAAAATAGAACTGCAATTTAATGGATCTTCACAAATCCTGAATGCATTGAGTCTGACTGGCTGTAGGTCTTCATTGGCTTCAAGTTCACTGGGTTACTAATGGTAATGATGAACCAGTTTCAATTGTGGGTTTCAAAGTGCTAATGAAACGACCTTATTCTATGAATGGTTAACATAAGACCTAATATCATAAATAAGCATTCCCCATGCAATGGAAGTAACGACATCAATGCACTCACACTTGAATCAATGCATGTTTACCATACTACATTGCAGCTTTGTATTTTAACAGCTAATGCCCATCCTCCAATTTTAGAGCGCCCTCTACAGAACATTTCAGTAACGATTACCTATATTAGTCTGCAGCGCATTTTCGTAAATCACTAACATAGTCTGCAAAGAAGCTAAATAGTGATGATTTATCAACGGATATATACTTAAGATACACATATTTCGTAATCTGCACTGAATGGTACAATAAAGAAGTTTTATTTTTCAATTATTTCAAATTAAAATCGTGCCCTGTACATACTGCAGCTGATTTCCTTCAAAATGGCGACCTCCATGAAGAAGGCCGGGCATGTGTTTCGAGTTCTATACTCCAATTGTAAGTTAAACCTGAATGATGCAGGCTTGAAAGAATACAGGGAAACGAAAGAAATGAATTTTTGAAAGTAGTGATAAATGTTTTTCTAACCGTGCTTTTTAACCTCGGGGTTTTCCACCACGATTTTCTTCTCCATGTCCTGTCAGATACTGAGATTGAGCCTAGACTGCTAGAGGTCATTGGAGGGGATAGAATCTCATTTTTGGTAACATTATTTTGACCATAGACAGGGACATTTGCCAATAGAAATCTGAAGTATATATATAACCCATTAATGTCCTGTCTTGGCTATCTCGTGGATTGACAGTTTTCTGAAAAACTCCTTTTCAGATAGGCAATGTTTTCTTAGCCGGGGCCGACTCTAATACTCATTTTATATATTGACGTTATTGGTATTAGAGTCGGGGATAACCCGTATACCCTACAATGTTATTTTTCAATCTTCCCAAATTTCTCCGTCGGTGTCAAAGTTACCTCATACCTGACTGCACTAGGATGACTAATATGATCTAGCAATGCGTGCCGCTAACTTCGTGTGTCGGTAAAATCACTGTTAACGGAATGGTAGTCCAAAGATTTCTTGAGAAGATTTGTTTATCAAATGGTCACCACCATCTTGCCGAGTTTGCGAGAGGTCAGGGCGAGATTTAATCAAAGAGCGACTTCTATTTGTTATTCGGCACATACGGCAGGCCCAAGACCATTTTCATAAACAATAGGCGGCATGTGCCGAATTACAAATAGAAGTCGCTCTTTGATTAAATCTCGCTCTGACCTCTCGCAAACTCGGCAAGATGGTGGTGACCATTTGATAAACAAATCTTCTCAAGAAATCTTTGGACTACCATTCCGTTAACAGTGATTTTACCGACACACGAAGTTAGCGGCACGCTTGCTAGATCATATTAGTCATCCTAGTGCAGTCAGGTATGAGGTAACTTTGACACCGACGGAGAAATTTGGGAAGATTGAAAAATAACATTGTAGGGTATACGGGTTATCCCCGACTCTAATACCAATAACGTCAATATATAAAATGAGTATTAGAGTCGGCCCCGGCTAATGTTTTCTATGACTATGGTTATCATTATTATCATTATGATATTATTTATTATTACTTTATATGAAGTCGAGATTGGTATATAAGGAATCTAGTTAAAAAGGGCTGATCCAAGAAGGTCGTTTGCCAAAATCGCCATAATGGCTGATAACTAATTGGGCCCTCCTTCAAAAATGGTTGATCTTCTGTCTTTGCATTAAATGGTTAAACATTTCCCAATTTATGATACTTGAAATATAGATTGCATCCCCTGTGACCCTTTATGGTGTTTTTATTCAATTCAATTACCAGATGATTACGTAGAAATTTGTAGGAGTTCATGTCGTAAGGGGTGGTTTTTTAGGGTTTGGGTGTCCAAAAGACGCCCTACTAGCTAAGACTATGTAATGTATGTCATCAAACATATAATTACAATAATACCACCAAAACACTTGAATCTCATTATTAAAATGATTTCAATTAACCGGGCCCTAAAATATACCCAGCGCCCCTTTTGCGAAAGACCCTTACACAGGCCACAGTTGTGGGATCTGCCCTTTAGACCGGGTACCAATAAAAACTTGTCAGGGTAGGGTTACAGGTTTTTTAGGCCTAAGGATTTGAAGTAGTTGAGTAGTTAATTCAGACTGACAGAAATTTTGTTATTGTTGTATTAGGTGGGCATTTCTAAATTTCTGGCTTAGAACCTGTCAGGACATATAATACTTTTAAAAATAGCTTTATCTGGACTTAAGTATTTTTAACTTACAATAATATTTGAAGGAGACTTGTAGGTCCGGTTCTAAGTTCTAACCAAAATCAAACCAACATTTCTTTGTCAATTATTCTCTGAAAAATGCATTTGTTAGAGAGATATTATAATACCAAAATAATTTGGCAGTTTTGGGCGCTACAGGCATGAATGGGGTAAAATTGAAAGGGAGCTACTAAAAACTATTGTGAAGTGTAACAGCATTATTGAGCAGCTAAGCAATCAGCAGGACACAGCCACAACACAGAGTCTTTGCTCTTGTTTTCAAGTTTCAGTTTTCAGATAAAAAGTGGAGATTAGTTCTCATTAAACACTTAACACAAGGCTCGACGCTAAGGGTGAACCTATGGCCCCAGGCCAGTAAAAATTCTCCAACACAGCTTCGGGCCAGTAAAAAAAGACCTCAGCTGGTCCTACAGGGCCAGTAAACATTAGGAGACATTCTTGTTAAAAAGTTTACCACCGAGAATGTCCCCAAATGTATTTGAAATAAATGAAGATAAAATCTATAAAGATAAATGTTGTGGTGAATTTTATGCACTGTTCTTTCTTGTTATGTTATAGAAAAAATGTAGGACCAGTAAAAATTTTGCAGGACCACCAGATGCTACGTGTTACTGGTCCTGCAGGGCCAGTATCATTTTGAGTTAGCGTTGAAGCCTGTAACATTTTGGTTGTTTTGGATGCATAACTTCCTCTCAGTTGAAACCTAAAGACACTTCACTTATTTATTTATTTCAGTTAATAAGTATCAATATGAATCACTCATTGTACTCATTTTCTGGATTTTTATCTTGTGCAGCATTATACAATTTTCTTTTACTTCTTACAGAAATGTACATTTTAGTCATAGTTTACATTTTTAGGGGTTACACTTAATTATAACATGTATGCTACTTATGGTTTGGTTTAATCCCAATATTGTCATATTTGATGTTTGTTTTCTTTCTCTACAGGTCTGCCTAAGAGGTATTCCAATACCTTGGCAGGGAGAACATTGGAAAAACACAGAAAATCACCTTTGTCAAATACACAAGAGGTTGATGAAGAAACAGTAGAGGAAAAAAAGATGGTAGCTCCCAGGGATTACAAGTAAGTAATTTCATTCTATAAGTTTATAACTGAGATCTTCATTCAACTTTTCTTATAGCCAAAGTAGGTTTGATAATGGTAATGATAGCTAGTTTTGAGAATGCCAATGTTTGTTATCATTGAATATTTTCTTTATTTTTTTTTCAGATTTGTTTATCCTGAATTTCTTCCCAATCCTGATTGGAGATTTAGGGACAGAATTTCTGAAAAGTTAGAAAGACGAGATATGATGAGGCGGCGTGCAGTGATGAATATACCAGAATTCTATGTTGGTAAGGGGTCATTCAAATATTTGTGTTGCAGGTAGTTCTTAGACTGCTGTGTTTGTGGTACAAATATATTTTCTTAATATGAGATCTGCAAACTATTTAGTCTATACATAATAGTATTGATACTGTGCCTTCAATGGCAGTACCAACTACCAAGTATATTGGAGATTTATGATTTAAAGGATGAATGTATATATACAGGAAAAGAGGAATGCTATATGAAATATATCAATTTGAACAATCCTGTAGATGATTTTAGTAATAGTCAGCAGTGTAAATGTATAACTTTTATGATGATTTGTAAATTCTGATAAAAGTATTAAAAGCAATATGTATACATTTCAATATAATCAATTTGTGTATTTCTTTATCTAGGAAGTATATTAGCTGTTACTGTTGCTGATCCACATGCTCCTGGGAAGCAGAACAGATTTGTTGGAATCTGTATATCTAGAACTGGAGTAGGGCTTCGAGCACGGTTTATTCTCAGAAATGTTATTGATGGCCTAGGTAAGATTTTCATACTCATATCTAGTAACATACATTGAAGAAAATTACAAA
>OZ012684.1:23603933-23666433 GCA_963942565.1 Maea johnstoni
CCTGGGAGAAATGGGACTTGATGAAACAATACAGAAAAACACTTCCAGAAGATGAACAAGAAGCGATCTATAGAGATGTCTACAAACAACAGAAAGATATTGATAAGAAGAAAGGAACTAGGAAAGGGAGAGGGAAAAAGTCCTAAAAAGGATATGGGACTTCTTAAGTTCTCTGTGAACCTAAGTGTGCATCTTGGAGCCAATCATGTACAGATTACAACTAACCTATTTTGGGAAAGTAATGAGGAAAGGTTGATATAAACAGTGGACAGTCGTTATAAAGCATAGAATTACAACTTTCCATCAGTCTGGTATCATAGGGTTCAGAATCAAGTGTGAAAATTTATTCATGAAGAATAGAGCCTATCAGCATAGATGTCACACTACCAGGTATTGGAAAGTTGTATTGTCTGATTCAAGAGAGTTCTGGATAGTAGTGGGGTTTGATGTATGTGCATTTCATGTTCTGAAGATGGTTAATTTCAAGATATATATGTTTATGGGATATCAGGAGCCATAGCTCATGCTCATCCATTGCCTGTACCAGCTTAAATTTATCATTAAGTTTACATGCATATAGAAACATTTGAATCGGAATATGAGGTACCAAACCTATTTTTATTTGCAGCGGCAACCCAAGTTCACTTGCCATCTGACCTTAAGGCTTCAATTAATTTCCATATGGGTCTCAGTAAAATATGATATGTAAAATGTTTATCAGACATTCTGAATTAGACATAAGTATTACCGGCTGCAATAGTGGATCTAATTTGGCTCCCATCTAAAATTAATCATCATAGGCGAATATAAAAGGCTTGTGTAGAGGGGGGTTCATATTCAATCACCACTGATATCAATGAAATTTACTGCGCTATGAACCCTGATGGATTCAAAGCTAAAGGTTATTGCTTTGAACCTAGCAATGCTTCTGTGCTTCGGGAGGTAGAGAAGCAATAAGGTATACATTTTCCAAGGTAGCATATTTAAACCTCACCTAATAAGTTCTTTTAGAAAATTTCAACAAAATTGTGGAAACACACAAAGAAAGTTGGTATGATGAATGAAGTCCTGCATAAGGAATAGCTCTTGGGAAATATGGCTGCTCAGTAATCAGTTGGAAAGTGAAGTTGGATGTTCTTAGTTATAAAATGCATGCTTTAATTTTGACTATAACCTTGCTATACTGATATGTGGTCCAAAATAAGTTAGCAGGTTGCCTGTGGAAAGCCATACCTAGATATTTGTTTTGTTGTATAATAAAGATTTATAAGATAATTATTTGTTGTGTTTGTTTATTACTGTTTGCCCCTTTACTCTATCAAGTTTTATCTTTATGTGTTGAATGATGCTATGTACTCTGAAAAGAAAATTAGATGAATACCTTTTTATTTGAATTATGTTGATTTAATCAAGCAGATAACATTTCTGATTTGACGTGAACAGTGTCTGCCAAGTCAAAACAAGTAAAACTTTCATTCATTTGTAAACATTCATTAATCTGACAGTTTCATTTACACATTTCTAAACTGATGCTCTTCCTCATGGTCTTGGCCAGCAGGGCGTCTGGGTGCCTTTTTGGACACCCAAACCCTTAAAAAGCACCTGTGAGGAATTTCTTAAAATGTCAATCTCAAGCATATAATTGAATTATTTCATTGTCATATAATTCCCATGACCTTGTACAAGGATATCATGCTTTATTTTGATAAATATAAACATGTTTATGGTTGAAATCTGACTATATTGTGGTCCCCCTTAAAGATTTGGACACCCAAAAATCTTACAACTGCCAATTTTAGGCACCCAGTTTCTAAATCCTGGCTAAGACCCTGCTCTTCCTAATATCTTTTCATATCAAGACGTTGTGTTGCACCACTAAGATACCTCTAGCCTATAACCTGTTGCAAAATATTCTTGAAACACTGGTGTCGGTTATCAATATTAAACTGCTCCTATCCGAAATGATCAGTGTGTAAATGTCATTGATTTTAGTTGGACAGTGGTTTTTTTTTACTTTACACGGCCAATTATGACAGACTTCTTACAGTAAAATAAGAAACAAAACTAGAACCAATAATTGTATATATATATATATATATATATATATATATATATATATATATATATATATATATATATATATATAGTAAAATAAGAAACAAAACTAGAATCAATAATTGTATATATATATATATATATATATATATATATATATATATATATATATATACACACCTAAATTCAAATTCAGATTTGAGAAAGTTTTCTTCTGGATTATACAGGTGTAATAGCTTACATAAGTTATTATACTTTTTATCAACAAATGAACATATACTTGACTTTTATGAAGAAAAATAAATAGAGGAAAGTGTGATGAACTCTACCTGCCCCTGCCACCATGTCTCAGTAAACAGAAAATCATGATGAGCAAATGTGAAATAAGTAATAGTCGTCACTGTTGCTCATTCAAGTGCATTTCATGTTCCAAATCAAATCAATTATCAGTGTAAAATAAGGAGATATAGTCAGAAACTTGATCTCTGATTCAGACTCAGTAACTTCTCTTTCTCTTTGGACCACCACAATTCTCTCAGAAATACTTCCAATTAATCATATAATTCACATGAATGCAACATTTGTTATTTTCAATCAAATAAAAATTATAAAAACGAAATAAAATCATGGAATACTGCCAGATGTGATAAAAATCAATAATAGACAATAAACCTCTAGGCAGTTTCACATCTGGAAAAGACAAGGGTTAATTGCGCCCGCCCTCTATTTTCGATAGCATGTACTAATTTTACAGCCTCGTTTTTGAAACTAGGTCAAAGCGCTGTAAATAAATTGGCGCCAAATTGCAGTGGTTGCGACTGTGTTGTCAAGGTAAATTTCTTTTCTGTTTGATTATATCCGCATTATTTAAGTAAATGTAGTGATATCTTTTTAAATGTCACCATCACTTAATAAATGTTTTGGACACGTTATCAGAAAATAAGGATGTGCAATGTATTCTTTACAAGTATTAGAAAGTTGTATCCATAAAGATCCAGATATTGTCTTGCCTCAGCCCTGGTCTTGGTGTTCAAGTTGAAGTTCACATTCGTAATGTGAGACATCGTAGGGTGAAGATTAATTTTGAACATATTTTGTTTCTTCACGTCATTGGAACACGAGGGTGGTATGATAATTACCACTGATATATGATGATGACACTAATCCCCAGTTGCTTTTGTGGCTTCTTTTTTGGCAAACAAACAAATTGAATGAAATATAATTCAGAGATTGTCACATTACACATCTTACGTATTCCTGTTACAGTTTACTGTCCTTGGTATGATAGCATCTAGTCTGCCTTTTCAGGCTTTTGTAATAGATAAAGTGTCATTGGAAAAATTATCCACAAACCATTTTTAAGTCATGAATAACATGCCATGTACATGGGCAAGGATTTAGAGAAGAAGGAACTGACTTCATGCAGTTGCTGCAGTTACCAATACCTTTGTTTTGTGTAGGATCTTATATGGATAAAAGAATGGATGTGTGGCGAGAGACCGATTACTCTATGCACTAGTGAAGGCCTGGCTATCTTGAACCTGCCTCATTGTGACGTCACTAGGAGACGAAGACCAATGTATCATTCAAATTACAGAGAAACTTGTGCACCAACATGCGCAGAACAGGACATTTGAAGATATAATGCTCCCCCATGCTTTTGGGCTATTCGCAGCAGCCAGCCTATTCAGGTTGACAGGCTAATCGATTAAGTGTTCGAAATGATTTTCATTGTAAGGGTGCTTCAATAAATTACAGGAATTTATCAGTGCCTGAAGTACAGCATCAGATTTGAGGATGTATATCTCCCAACCTTCAGGTTACAGGGATTTATTTGATTGACTGATTTTATTTAGTTGAGAATAGGCTGTTAGAAACATATCGCTACCAGTCCTAGTCGGCAGACTCTTAAAAAAATTAGATAAATAAAAAACCCACATTTTTCAACTTTTTATGCCAAAATAGCTCATTTCCTGCCTCCGGAGCTCGTAAGACAACTAATTAAATTGGAGTGGCCTTACATGTTATTTTTCACTGTCTAACAAAGTTGTTGGTTCATACTAAACGATAACGAGGAAGGGAGCCAGCGTTGTAAGCGAGGGGCAGTAGCGCAGGTAGGCATGGAGGATACAGGAGAGGAGATATTTTAGAGTTATACTGGTGGTGAAATTGTGTTGGAAGAAATATTAAACTAACAGTTTATATGTGGTGTTTGAAGAGTTCATGATATTTGTGGGGTTTGAATATATGTGTATGACGATAAGACAGGGAAGGGATAGACCGGATAATTGGTTAGGATATATTGACAGGACAGGAAGACAGGGGAGGGTACAGACCTGATGCAGGATGCATGAAAAAAGCATGGGGGACGTGGAACATGAAGAGAGATGAGGCCCTGGGGTGACAAGTGGCCTGGGTGGCAGGGGAGCTCTCTATAGGTCCTCCCTTGGGAGTTGACCCTTTGTCCCAAAGGCTTTGGGACAAATGCGGTTACGGATCCAAAACAAACAAACACTATTCTTATAATAAAGGGACAATACAATTGCGGTATTTAATCTGATTCATACATTTTATGAACTTCAACAAGTAAATCATAGTTTAAAAACAGAAAATCAGAATTTTGACAACTTTGTATTGGGTATAAAGAAATGTGATGTTCAGTTTGATAAGTTATATCTTAATCTTATGCATCCAAAATGTGTATTTTCAGGTATTTAATACTATTTATGATGAATAACATGTCAAGGACAAATTAAATATTTGATATATTTTCAGTGATTTAGAAGACTATACTTTGAATCGTTTTTGACATTTGTATATCAAGTCAAATAAAGTTATTGCTTGCTAAATGTATGAATAAATTATTTTTGCTCTTTCAGGTTTATTGTGAGAAATGAAGCTTGTAACACCAGAAATCAGTTGGCATGGCCGTGATCCAATCTACAGCGTCGATTTTCAATATAAAGATGGAGAGATAACTCGTCTAGCTACATGTGGTACAGACAGTAATGTTATAGTAAGTTTTGGTTACCTGATGAGGGATTAAAGATTTGTATAAGGGCATCTGAAATATTGAGTGGATTTTTCTTATTCGGCTATTTTGTTTTGGTTTCTAGAAAAAAAAACTGCCCTAGCTCACTGTGGTTTGGTTTAGATAATGAATTGCTGAATGTTTATTAAAGTTGAATTAAATCAATTTTCTTATCTAGCTGCCTTCCCTATATATATTGTCTGTTAACTGATTCATATTTTTTTTCGCCTTTTGATTTATGCTACATGCATGTTACACTGTCAGCATTTGAATTTTCTGCTAAATCTTTAAAAATACCAATGGTTGTAAATGATGCTGATTAATATAACATTGTTTTCCAGCTGTGGAATGTGACAGTGGGGCCAAGTGGAAAAGCTAATGTAGAATTTCTTTCTCTTCTCAACCGGCATACACGAACCGTCAATGTAGTACGATTTTCTCCAAATGGTAAGGGTTAATCATGAATCCACTGAGGGATTTTAAAACCAGACAAATTTCTTGTGTCACAAGTTAAAAAAATTGAAGCGAATGAAGTGGTCAGTCACCTGACATTCCAAAGACGTAAAAGGGTATCGGTCAAAAGTGTTTTAAAACTTATATTTCACCTTTTATTACAGTAACAAGTTTTAACATTTCTTTTACTCCAGGGGATATTAATTTCTTCATATAAGTTGATGTACGTTAACCTTCAAACCATTCTCCCTAAACATCAAAATATATGGGGACCTATAACAATTTTTAATAGCTTATTTGTAACTTTTTGAAAGTAACTTAGCACACTGTTAGATTGTTCATCTGAAAATATATATTTCAAATTTTTTTGAAAAAGATTGTAAACTATTGTAGATATATCCATTTTTTTACTCATTCTTTATGATGGAGGATGATATGATAGACATTGAGGTTATATCATTTCATTTCAGGTGAAGTCTTGGCTTCTGGGGGTGATGGTAAGTTAAAGATCATGAGAATTACATTTTGATGAGAAATCAAGTCAACAATGAATGAATTTTCACTTAGAGGTTTGATTTGGCAAATGTATTCTAAGTGAATGCTTTTGATGAAAGTCAGTAAATTTTCAAAATTAGAAAAATAAGGAATAATTATCTTGCCTCTTTCAATATGGTTTCCCTAATATATCAAAAAAATGGACTTGGATATGATTTTCAAAACCAGAATCTGTGTTCGATTATTTCAAATTTTGTCTTTTTGAATTTAATTTTGAATGCAGTTCACCTTTGATAAGAATAACTATACATTTCGCATTAATGGTTTTACTTGGTGCTGCAATCATCAAGCCATGTTGAATGGCCAAGCATGCACTTGGTTGCAATATGGCAAGTTGTCCATTATAGACATTCATTTGTTATTCCATAGATGCGGTTATCATGCTCTGGAAGATGAATGATACCATGGCAGCAGGGGCAACTTTGTTTGGTGAAGATGATGCAGAAAACAAGGAGAATTGGAGTGCTTACAAAGTGTTAAGGTAAAAAACTTCTAGAGTTCTTGTTGGTTGCTTAGTCTTCTAATGGCGGTAGGCGATTGTTTTTGGACATTTTAAAGAGATAACAGAAACTTCTACATGTCTATGCTTACAAGATCCTTAATTGATACTTAATTGTTTAAGAACTCCATGTTTTCATGTCACTTATTGTCTTTTTCATTGTGTGAATTTCTAATGCTAAATACCAGGTTTAACACAGCCTGCATGTTTCTAGGAATAAGTATGTGATATTTTATATGTGTAGATGTTGTTTCTTTCATCTAATTACATTTGATATTACTCAAAAATCAACTGTTCAGCAAAATGTTACAACTAATTGTTGTTTTGTATATTTTTAGGAGTCACCTTGAAGATGTGTATGATCTCTGCTGGTCTGGGGATGGGAACTTTATGATCTCAGGCTCAGTGGACAACAGTAGCATCTTATGGGACATCAAGAAAGGTAAAACATACTATGATATTTGTTGAAAATTAATAATCATTTATTTAGTTCAAGTTGTCAACACAGAATTAATTTTCAAATGATTCCTGGCAGCAGGCTGTCTGGGTGTCATTTGGAAACACAAAACCTTATAAATCACACACGAAAACAATCTATTGGGAGTAATTTCTTAAACTGTTAATTGCAAGCAAATGATTGAAAGTTTTAACCTCTGGGTAACTTCTATGGCTGCTTGTATCTGTTTATGACTGTTATCTTAACAAATTGTGGTCCCTTGAAAATTAGGACACCCATACGTTATATGATTGCCAAATTTGAAAGAAAATCCAGGTTATGTCCTTAAAGTTTAAGTTCTATTTGGATATTGATTAAATGAAATTGAAGAAAGCTGATCCTGTTATAAAGTGAAACAGTCAGAAAACTGCTAGTTGTCTCATCAACTTCTACCCATTGTTTAGATTGAGGAACAGAGTGGAGGTGATAAATCTGAAGTATAACTAGATGTAAATGTGCAATCAAATACAAATTAGTATCTTGATGTTTAATATGCACGGTGTATTGATTTTGTTCAAGTAACTTAATATTTTTCTTTTTCTTTACAGGTCAAAAACTTGCATTATTTACTGAAGCCAAGAACTTTGTGCAAGGAGTAACTTTTGATCCTCTCAATCAGTATTTTGCCACATTAAGTGCTGACAGGTAATTGTTTTAAATACTTTTTGTATTTGGTTTTAATTGAGTTCGATTTGCATCAAGTATAGCTATATATATATTTTTATTGGAATATGGAGTAGGAAAGTCTATCTATGGTATTGTCCTGAGGGCGTACATGATAGATTTCTAAGATGACTGATGCAACCTAACTAATGCTATAACTCTGCCCAATACATTGTATTACTGGATTCTTCCGCAAATGCAGCTTAAGAACACTGTTCTTTACACCCATTTGTAATAACCAGGTAGAAATTAGCTAGTAAAAAACAGATTCCTTTGAAATATCTTCATTATGACATTCAGAATCTAACCATTCTCTTTATTTGATTTTTAGATCATGTAGAATATATAGCATGGCCTCCAAAAACTGTATCAATAATGTAAAAAGGATGGCTGCCAAACCAGCAGCTGAAGGGGAACCCAAGCCCAAACCTCTGAAACTGTTCCACGATGACACGTTGAAGTCTTTCTTTCGTCGCCTGACGTTCACCCCTGATGGGGAGCTGCTCATTGTACCTGCCGGCTGCCTTGAGGAGGGAGATCAGACTATCAACACATCATATGTATTCTCCAGAGGAGTTTTTAACAAGTAGGTTGATCCATCGCAATGGATACTGCATATATAGTGCATAACTGATATTTTTTTTACAGGTATTTGATTTTGTTGCTCCCCATGATCGCGCCAAAATAACACACATCATTCAAGTAAATATCCTGCTTATATATGGTTTAGTTTGCAAAGTTTGCAAAGTTTAAGTAGCACAAATACCCTCCAGTAGGGCTATAAAGCGAAACTTATAGCACTCCAAATTAAAGCCCTATACAGTAAATCTATAAAGTGCTTGAATTTTGCTGACTGACAATCACAGCTTGGTTACTTAATTAAAAATAGATTTATGAAATGAAACATCAAACAAGAGGTCATTGATAGTAATTAAAAAAATATCCTGGACTGACTGAGGAAGAAAGATTTTCTGTCGCAATGCTCTATGTTGATACTTTAAGAAACAAAGGAGAGTATTCTCTGTCTATGACACCAAGGTTTAAACTGGATTCTTTTTCAAAATATATCAGCTAGATGCATATTAATTATGTTATGTTTCTTTGCATTAGATCAACAGCTGAACATTCAAAGTTGTTTTTGGATCTTGAATCTCATAAAATTTGATCAAACAGGGCTTCTTATTAAACAAAATCCACAACTCATTTTCCAGACCTGCGTTGCACCTGCCAGGACCTAAAAACCCATCCATCGCAGTCAGGTGCTGTCCAGTATTGTTTGAACTCAGAAAAGTGCTCCGCGAAGGAGTAAGTGAGACTGATGCTGATCTCAAGGACTGGGAGAAGTACTCTACTGTCTTCAGGTAAAAGAACACAATGGATATTCTTTCTGGTTTTCCCTAGTATCTAGGGTACATCCTGAATCTCTCAGAGACTGTTTGTCTAGTAAAGTTTTTATAATCTCATTTCTAGGCTTACCTCACTGTTTAGATATATGAATAACACCCTTTGAAATTAGAAACTTGATTATTGTTCTATTTATGTATTTATTCAGTCCATTATAAAATGCTCCGATTTTCCATGCATTATATAAGATGACAATATTAAATGATTTATCAGACACCTACTCTTGAAAATTAGCTGTACTAAACAATCCTAGCCATAGAAATAAATGTTTCCTTCATCCTGAACCTTTACTTTTCAGTTTGCCATATAGAACTGTATTTGCTGTTGCCTCCATGGACTCCGTTCTTTTCTATGATACTCAACAACCAACTCCCTTTGGCATGATAGCCAATATTCATTACCACCAGATTAGTGATCTAGCATGGTAAGTCAGACTGGTAAATAAGAAAACTTAGAAACTATGTACGGCATAGAAAATGTTAACTTTAATTATTATAGAGGTCTGGAGCTTTTCATCATTATTTGCCATTTATACAAATTATGGAACTGCCCTCAACTGGATGATGTGCTATCAAAAGATTTTGATTTCATGTAGAATTAGATGAGTTAACTGTTAAGTGCAAGGTGATTACAGAATGCCTTATAAAAAGTTGTGTCTCTGATATTGCAAGTTATGCAAAAGTGGCCATGTCGAATTAAAAAAAAATCTAGTGATTGGTTTCTTTTTTTAGAAAAAAGTGGTTCATATACTAGTGCCTGCACATCGTACACAACTGAACTAAGAATCTAATTTCACCTAGTATATTTTTTCACATTTCAAAATGAAACTGAGAATTCTTCATTTACCAACAGAGTTGGACATAGCTTTATGGATTTCATTATTTCTTTCAATTCTCTTTGTTTGTCTATAGTCATATTATTTTTTTATTACATTGTAGGTCCAAGACGGGTCAGCATCTTGTTGTTTCATCCACTGACGGCTACTGTACTCTGGTCACATTTGAAGAGGGTGAACTTGGGGTTCCTTACAAAAAGCCAGTGGAAGAAATGGTAGCTGAACCTGCTGAAGAAGAAAAGGTGAGTGGATCATTTTTTCACCTTCTGGAATTAAGAATACAATATTGATTTTTGTTCCTCCCTTTTAAGTAAATAACTAAGAACTGATTATATATTTCATTAAGAAGTTTAACACAGTTAACCAGTCTTCATAAACTGTTAAGACTATTACAAGGTGCATACACATATATGAAATTTATTATAAATTTTAAAGCAGTCTCTGGCAGTGCTAAACTATTAATTGATCTCAGGTTTGGTTGGCTGATCCTTCAATATAGAATTTGAAAGTATAATTTTATGATAAAATTTAGATACCATATATACAAATATTTGCATTTGATTTTATCCATGAATTCTTTTCTAATGTATATGTTGCAAATATGTCCATTGATTGTATTGAATTTTTTTTTATTTTTCATTTTCTGATTAAAGGTTTCTGTGAAAGAAGAAGAAACAAAAATGGACACTTCCCCAGCTCCTAGTAATCCTGAGCCAATGTGTGAATCAAAATCTATGGATGGGGAAACAGCTAAACCCGCTGTAAAAAGAATAAAACCAGAATCCCTGGACAAAAAGCCCAATGTAAAAAGAATTACTCCAGTAATGCTGACTTCTTCAGATGCCCAACCTATCGCAACTGAAGAGAAAAAAATCAAAAGAATAACTCCAGTGACTCTGTCTTCTCCTGATTCTAAATCGAGTACAAGTGATGAGAAGAAAGTAAAGAGAATAACTCCAGTAACTCTGGCCTCTGCTGATTCTGAACAAAGTAATGCTGAAGGGAAAAAAGTGAAAAGGATTACTCCAGAAGCGTGTCCTGATTCTGAGAAGAGTGAAGAGAAGAAAGTAAAGAGAATCACGCCCGTAATGCTGAGTACTGCAGACTCCGAGCCAAGCACAAGTTCCAGTAGCAGGTACAGGATTTATTATGTCACCTATTTCAAATGGAATTGTTGGTCTTAAAACACACATGTATACATACACACACTCATATATATATTTGTTGAATGAAGTATTAGTAGTTATCTGTACATAGCATAGTGGTTTAGATCAAGGAAATGAGAAAACCTTAATCCATTCATATCTTAAGATTTTAACAAGTATATCTTGACTAATGATACTACGGGAAATGACTCAAGAACTTAACCATAAATGTTTAAAGGAAAGTCGTTCCCTAGGATATGGTCAACATAACCTTTCAAAGGTAGTGTTTTATGTGCTTTGGGTGCATGAATGAGTTATTATGTTTATTCCTAACTCAATGAACCCTTGAATGGACTAAAACAGTCAAATTTATATGCAAATTTAAATTTATCGGTCAAATTTTGTGCATGGATGTTTTTGAACTTAAAACAACTACTTGTTCAGTTAACATAAACTTTAATATTTGATTTATTTCAGCCAAGAGAAAGGGCCAAGGCGGGTAGCCTTGACCACCCTGAGTAGTTCTCCTACCCCAGGTGGCAGCACTTCTGCTCCAAGGCGTGTTCAGCTGACGACCCTCAGCACCCCATCAAACCCCAACACTGAGTCTGGTAAGCAGGTAGGCTCTAGTAGAAGTTTCATCTCCCATCACACTGCACCCTGTAGATGCCTTTTGCTTTGTTGCACCAAGTGTATTGAGGAGGATGTGTTAAAGAAATTCCCAGTAAAACTAATATCCTTAATGAAGTAGGTCTTAGTAACTACGCATAAGTTTACTAATAACAGCTTCTACAATGTTCTTTGTATGTGTTTGTGGTGGTGGTTCTTTTTTCTTTAGTCATATTGCACTTATACTGCTACTAATACTTAGATGCCTTTGGATTTTTTCTATACACCATTGTCTTGAATAGATTTTTTAGAGCTTTCTGTATACCCAAATCTTATAAGAACAAAAAAAAGTTTAATATCCCTAAATATATATATGTATCTGGAATATTCATTAATTAGAATTTAATTATTCTTTGAATGGATTCTTATTTTTTCTCAGTCTCTAGGTTGTAATCTACTTTAATGATGTAATGCTTTTCCTATGGCTTAGTTCTGCCCTGACACTTGGTAGGTATCCTTTTCCAAACTAGGCTTATGCATAGAAATAAAGCAGTTTCATATCCTTGCCTTGTATTCAACTTTATCAAGAATTAAACTCAATGCATAGCTCAATTGCTACATAATCTCACACAATATTGCATGCCAGTTTTCATGATAGGTGCTTTACTCCTCTAATTCCTACACAACTAATACTAATACAATGGTGGTGAGAAAATAGATTGATATGCTATTTCCCTTTGTTTCAGACAACTGAAGTTCTCCCCGCTGCGAGTGGTTCTATCTCTGACGCCTCTGAGCAGGAAGACTTTCAGCTGATTCTGGAGACATCCACAGACTCCTCCGATCAGTCCCCAGTCAAGGCGTCCAGGCAGCCCATCTTCAAATCCCCGCAGCCCTCTCGCGGGAGAGAGCCCTCTGCCCTCACATCACCAGAGGGCGCTCGCAAGGCGCCGCGCCGGGTCCAGGTCGTCACACTGTCGCACAGCCCCAAGGCATCCAAGGAGGGTAAGGAGGCATCAAAGCAGGCAAGCGGCAGTCCCAAACAGCCAAGGCGTGTGCAGTATACTACACTGGCATTCGGAAAGCCATCAGAGACTGTCAGTTTAGAGGAGAAAGTGAAAACTGTGGTCAAGGAATCAGAAAGTCACAAATGATTCATTTAGGAAGAACTTCACTGGGCTTTTTTAGGGTGGGAAAAGGAAAGGGGGGGGGGGGGGGGGGGGGTGGCAAAACCAGCCTGCAGCAGTCCCAGCAACTAAGGGTATTGTTGTATTCTACAGGAGGATTAGTAAGTCCATCAGAAAATCAGTATAGAGGACAAGGCGAGAACTAAAGAAAGCAGCTATTTAAAAACAAGTTATCTAGAAGTGAATTTTATGTGTGTGTTTTTTTCATTTTGGCAAAACAGGCCAGCAGCAGTCTCAAGCAATCAAGATGTGTGAAGGATACTTAACTTGGATTTGAAAAGTCATGGGAGACTAAGGTGAAGACTGATGTGGAAAGGACCAAAATTGCATACATTATTTGCTTGAAAGAACTTTTTTTACTATAGAATTCTAATGTACATATTTAAATATGTTTAGTACAAACAGCTTGAATAGTGCCAAAGAAACCCAAATGGGGGATAGCAATATTGGGGATGACCAATGGGATCCGGACTCAACTGATATGTTTGTGAACACTCAGGACTCGCAGGGCAACACTGTGAGTACCAAAGCGACCCCGATGCACATGAATGAGATTGCGGCAAGAGACGTCACGAACCAGTGCTCGTGTTCGAAAGGCACTGGGGAGAACCGATCGTCTTGCAGTGATGGCACGAGACCTCGTAACACACGTAAAGCCACAAACCGCAAGGAGGAAAATCTCACTCGGCAGACAACCTCAGTACGCGTAGCGAAAGCACCCCCCACTACACAACGGTCTAGTGCTGCAGTTATCCAGAAACAAGATACTAGGAGCGGAGTCGCTTTTAGTAGCAGTAATCATCCTAAACGGACAACAAATGGAAAGGCACCGAACATTTTAGCTAGTCAGGGCAAAAACCGACGTGACAAGGACGAACCCATGAGTGTTGACAAAACATGCGAGAGCGACAAGAACAGAAATGTCGACCACCAGCGACAACAACAAGAGCAACTGACGACTTCTGACAAGCAGAGATCAAGCTGTCAACAGGCAGAGAGTTTGAACGACAACGTAACACGGCGATCTGACCCTGATGGCGTGAAACGGAGAAGGCTGGATATCCAAGACGACTGCGTACCCAGCACTTCAGGGTATAAACGCCAAGAACAGGAGACCAACGTTGAATCAGCGGGTAAGTCCACAAACGCAACCGGTAGTAGTGTAAACACCGGAGTGAGTGTAGAAAAGACATCGTATGCTGAAGTGGCCTCAGATGGCGAATGGAACACTCAAGGTGGTAGGAATAATGGTAAAAGTAGAAAACGTGATTATCCGGGAATTAAGAGTGCCCCGCTTAATAAGAATAGAGAGCTGTATATCAGGGGCATGAGTTGTGCTGACTATAGAGCATATAAGGATCTAGAGGAAGCAGTAAAGTGGTACTGCAAAGAGAGAAAGGTTAACACAATTCACCAGCGGGTTATTGTCTACAATAAGGAAAACGATAGCGTTGGCTTGAAGGTTGTTGTTCGTGAATCCGACGTTGAGAACATCTCATCACGTGGCTTCTGGCCGGAAGGCATCACAATCAGAAACTGGTCGGACGAGAAGCCCCGCGGACGCGAAAGGTTCTTTGTAAGCGATCAGAGTTCGAGTGATGAATCCCTATAAATACTGGAATATGACTGCACAACAAACAGAATTAATACCTGGCCTTCGTGCTAGCAGTCCAGCCAGTCGTTTCACAACAGCAACCTTGGTCACCAAACTAGCAATCATGATTATTATGCTGAATTGTTTCCGTGTTCTACCTCTTTCTAATTCCTACAGGATGGACACAATGCAGCTCAGGTATGAGTGTACAATTCTGTCGGATTTTGACTTTGTTTATAAACACTACAAGATGTACAGTATTGAATACTTAGGCAATGATAGTGATCGCTATAAGACTGTTTTCAGCTTCAATCAGTTCTTAATCACCAATATGTCTCTAGTGAATACTATATCGACAGATTTAGAACTTAACCGTAATGTCTTGAGTATGTTTGCTAGTCGTAAGACTTACCATAAACTTAGTCCTGAATTACGCCAAGAAAACGGTAGACGTCTGATCATGTACAGTATGATATGTAATATACTCAAGCAAAAGGCAGTGATACTCCACAATACAACATGTACTATTAATGTGAAAGAACAACCTCTGTACGATCCCGACACGGTGTATTTATATGGTATGGTATCACAAATGAATACGAATTTGACTGAAATACTAAGATCAATGTATGGATGTTTAATTACGCACAATTCGACTTTTACACGAAATACAGGAGAAATCATTACGATTAGATATAGAGGCTGCTATATGGAATCACTTTTTTACTCTTCGTGTCCTGGTATTACATCTGCAAAGCAATTATATAATCTAGACTTGATGTGTATATACGAGGTGGATATGCAAGTGTACGATATTTTATACGATGTATTAACACCATGTGTTCTTATTTTGATCTCAAGGTCACCTGAACCCTCACAGCCGAAGACCCTCGCTTGCAGCATCGTATCCGGCGCTCTACTACACTCAATGCGATGTAACTCTGCGGGATGTCTTTGTGTGTACACTCAGCAAACTTGTGTTACACTGCAGCCAACCCTAGAAACCAACACTGCGGGATGTTTCTACGTGCACACACAGCAAACTTGTGTTACACTGCAGCCAACCCTAGAAACCAACATTTCGTGTCGCGGCTTATGGTGGCGACCCCAGGCGGGCTGCCGGAACATCAATCGGACACTCCGCAATCTCCCCGTACTCATCGCATCAGGTAGTATCGTCGGTAATGTTGAGACATTACTTCTCATCGGAAGTGCCCCGTGTTGCGTGCCAATATTAAGGCCATATTTGTTGACAGGCATTTTTGGGCATAAAAACACTTTTGTCGGTGCGCCTCGACGTACAGATATAATCATTATAGAGAATTTGACTCTTATAAGTGTGTCTCAACATGTATGTTTAGCAAGTGAGGTGACTCGGCCATCAAAAATTTATAAACAATGGACAATTTTCTTAATCACATCAAAGATGAAATGTACTTTTGTATATAGCGCTCCAGTAGTATATTATCTGGTCATGGGCCCTGACAGAGAAGCCCGTACTGGATGCATTGTAGTGATTAATCAATACAAACTATGGGTACTACTTAAAATCACGTCAAAGTTGAAATGTTTCTTTGTATTTAGTATTTATGATGTTTATATTATACACCTAAAGATTTCGGACTTTTACTTCTTGTATGTGTGTGTAGATATTCAAACTGGGCCCACATATACTGTAGTCCGTCATAGCGGTCTAATGATGAGTAATAACTATGTCACTCAAACACATGCGATAAGTCATGATGTATGTTCCACTGGATATCATGTCTGCTTGAATAGGAAACATCCTTATATGTACAAGAAGGTGACGTCTGTTAACCAAAACTTGGTAAACGGTGGAACATGCGGTCAAATCATCACATATTTCTCTCTAAGAGGTCATTTTTTGTGTGAAAACATATGCACCACGTATCATCTGCATTATATTAACTGGAAAGCTGGCACTGGTGTATGCAATCATCAGTTTATTAGAAGGCAATCCGTAGGCTTAAACGCCGCCGTAAGTAACCTGACTGAATGGCATTTAAAATAATTTATCCCATGAAAAGTCGGTCTCTTTTGTACATTTTAGCCTGTGTGTGGAGTTTTATTCTGTATACTATCTCTTTTAATATGGAAGGGACTAGTGACAATGCTAGTGATCACCAGATCTCAGTGGTATGCTGGAACTCTAGAGGTTTGGGGACTTCACTACCCTATCTAAATAAAATTTTGGAAGGTAATGACATTGTGGCCTTGAGTGAGCACTGGCTACACTCAAATCGCCTTAATGTTCTATCAGAGCTCACTCAGGACTTCAATGTCATTGGCCGTGCTAGCAAACAATCTGACTCCAGTGACTATGGCTATAAACGCGGGCAGGGGGGAGTTGCGTTGTTTTGGAGAAAATCTTTATGCGGCGTCACACCCATCACTTCCCTGGTGCATGACAGAATCTGCGGAATCCGCCTACAATCCTCCCTAGGCAATACCCTAAACATATTATCCGTGTACATGCCCGCTCCTGGTTCTAAGGACGATTTTGATGCTGTCTTAGATGAGTTAGCTGAAGTTGTGGAAAGTATGGAGGTTGGTTCCCTAACTATGATATGTGGGGATTTTAATGGGGATGTCGGCCATCTAGGTGGTACTCGATCTACTAGAAAACCCTCTCATATCGGTAGGAAACTGATGAAATTCTTTAACGAATACTCACTGTACTTGTGCAACATGGGGAACATTGCAAGTGGACCGCTCAATACTTTCAACGGGGGGGTTGGGTCTTCTACTATAGACTATTGTGCAGTACCGGTTAGCATTCTGAAGGATGTTAAGTCATGTGAGGTCCTTGATGACCCAATCCTGAATACATCAGATCACCGTGCAATTCAAACTATAATGAACTTTGTCAGTATCAATACGTCTACCTCTAGTCCTGAAGGGAGACAAAATATTCGGTGGAATAAAATTAGTAGCGATACACTGAAGTATAATTACACGATACCCACTGGTGACTTTTGTCTATCTCTGCTTGAGTCATGTTCTATTAGCAATATGAATGCAACTGAGCTAGACAACTTGATAAACATCATTACTTCGAAACTTGTTGAAGTTGGAAATACCCTACCTAAGACTAAATTCAAATGCCATGTAAGACCCTTCTGGAACAATACACTTAATGACCTAAAGAAAGAGAAGGTAATCGCATATCGGAAATGGAAATTTGAAGGCTCTTCACGTGACCCAACCAACTCTAGTTTTATTAACCACAAACGAGCAAGAAGGAATTTCAGACGTGAGTTAAAGAAAGTCCAAAGGGATTATGAAAAGAAGAAGGTTCAAGAAATTGTTAGTTCGGCTGAATGCGATCGTACTAAATTCTGGAAGCTCGTTAAGCAATCCAGGCAGACTAAGCAGTCGGGCACCTTATCTATAAAAGACCGCCAAGGGAGAGTGGTGCACGACATTGAGGACGTAGTTGAGACTTGGCGTGAACACTTTAGCAACCTATGTAAGCAAAAGTCAGATGCTAAGTTTGACAGGGACCATTTCGCCCATGTAACTCGGAGTGTCTGTGACTGGTTCAATGAGAACGACGAGGATGCGTTCCTCGACGAACCACTCAAGGATGAAGAGTTATACAAAGCTATTAACAAATTGAACAAAGGAAAAGCTGCAGGATGCGATGATGTAACCGCAGAGCATCTGCAGAATGCCGGTCCAAGTCTAATACCGTTGCTTACTAAGATATACAGGCGCATTGTTACCCTAGAATACGTCCCATCTAACTTTCGTAGAGGCACTCAGATACCCCTGTATAAGGGGAAAAACACCTGCACGCTCGACATGAACAACTATCGCGGTATCACCCTCCTGACCAGCCTTAACAAGATTTTTGAGATTCTCATCTGGGAAAGGATGAAAGGCTGGTGGGAGGGTGAACAGGTGATCTCCCCTTTGCAGGGGGCCTGTCGCACTGGAAGATCGTGCCTTCACTCCGCCTTGGCTTTACAAGAGGCCATTTCCGTCGGTCTAGGCACCAGAAAGAGGACCTTGGTTACGTATCTAGACGTGTCCAAGGCCTTTGATGGTGTCTGGATCGACGGACTGTTCTTTCAACTAAGAAAGAAAGGAGTCGTCGGACGAATCTGGAGACTCCTGTACTCCAGCTACAAAAATTTCCAATGCAAAGTGCGTATTGCTGGTACATATTCTGACTGGTATACCATGGAGTGCGGTATACATCAGGGGGGCTTCCTATCCCTCCTGAAGTATATCGCATTCATAGACCCCCTATTACGTGACTTAGAACACTCTGGGCTCGGTTGCGATGTCGCCGGTATCCCGACAAGCCCAATAGGCTATGCCGACGACATGTCAACTGCGTGTGTCTCGAAGGTCAATGTGGATAACTCTTTGAAGCATATTGCTCAGTACGCTAACAAGTGGCGATTTTCTTACAATGCTAAGAAGAGTGCCATTTTGATTTTTGGAGAGACCCGTAAGGAGCATAATAGGGGGGCTAAATTTCGAAATTTCTCTTTAGGCGGTGAAAAAGTACCGGAAAGAAGTGAATATGACCATGTTGGAATTAAGAATTGCCTTTTTAACGATAACATGCCCAGAACCTTAGAAAGAGTAAGCAAAGCCGGACGAGCGTTTAATGCGGTTGCCGCCCTTGGGATCAAAAAAGGAGGCATAAATATGTCCACATGTTCAATACTGTATTGGTCAATCATAGTGCCGATAGTCACGTATGGGTCAGAACTATGGGTGCTCAAGGGAGAGGAAGTAGAAGAGCTTAGAAAATTTCAGCGTTACATAGGCAGACGTTGTCAACGATATCCGAAACGCTCACCCAACTATAGTGCATACTCTCCACTGGGTTGGATGAGTTTAGATCGATATATTCAGGTGAAAAAGCTCTTATTTTTAAGGACCATTTTGGTCGGAGAGGAACACGACATAAGTAAGAGACTATTATACACCCGGGCTATAGATTTCGCTAATGATCCCTTCACTGGTAGAGCAAACGAGCACAATAGCCCGATTTTTGACCTTCTGAACACAAGCATCCAGGTAGAATTGTATGATATCTGCATGAGAATGATTGTAGATGGTTATTTCTATTCTAAACAAGGGTGGAAAGATTTGGTATGGAAAAAGGTTTGGTCTAAGGAGGACGATGACTGCACAATTCTCTATAAACAGCCACACCAAAAGTACCTCCTTTTTGATATCACAGATAAACCCTACTACCTGTCATGGTGGATTATAGCTGATATTTTTCCCAGAAAGATCAGAATGTGCGAGATTATGGCATCCTTAGTCTGTAACACAAGCCTTCTAAAGGACTCTGATTATAGAATCAAAAAGAAAACTCATAGTCATAAGATATGCACTAGATGCGATCTGGGATTAGTGGAAGATATAAGACACCTCCTTATGCAGTGCCCATTTTTCAGCACTGATATGCGCAGTCTGTACGAATACTTAGACCAATCTGACAGTGATATAGCACCCAGAGTTGCTAACGATACACAGAATTACTTCTATATAATCATGGGTAAGCAACCTGATTATGCATCCTTCAAAGATATGGTCGAAATATGGCTTGTCACAGGAGAATACATAACCAAGATTTATAGGCGCGCGATAGAGGGTCGAATATAAAAATTCCCCGAAGTAAAGGTGTTTCTAATGTTTTAGCTTACGCCTCCTGAAAGAGTGTAATTTCCTGACCCCCGGGTTCTAGCAGACCCCCCCCCCCTCTATCCAACGCAAAGTGGTGCACCTAGAACTCCGTAAATGTCTCACTGTACTGTATATAGGATGGTCTTAAGTGACCCATAATATGTGTTATTTTTGTAGTTACTATTTGTTTCTATGTATTATCCTCTATGTTAGCTGCTTCGTTGAATGTTTTGGTCATTTTCATGATCGTTTCTGTTTATTCTTTCACTCACTTATATGAAAAACTCTGTAATCTGTATGATTTTGCACAACCCAAAGTGCCGTCAATAAACATACAAATACAAAGTGGGGGTATGAGTGAATAAACAGGGCATCACGGTATACCCTTAAGGGACAGACTGTCATTTCTGAGCAACAACTGAAGCTTTTCTACTAAAGCCTCACTTTGGGTTAAACTCTGGGATGATTAATTAATACCAATGCCTACTAGCACTATGGTTGGTATCAAGCCATTTAGTCTGGTCTGGGTGGTAAAATGTTTTGACACATAGTTGATTATCAAATCATCAGTACATGATAGTGTTTCATTTTGAAAAAAGAACAAAAAGTGATAAATACTTGCGAAAGATTGTATTTCATTAATTTCATCACATTTAAAAAGTTTGAAATTGCCACTGAAACTATTTTGTTGGAAAATCTAAAAAGGTATATGGAACTTTATTTATCAATAATCCCCTGCAGAATGGGATGCTGTGTTCATTTTGTATATACAATATGTAATGGAAATATATTCTTGTAGATATCATACTTACAACTTGTCTTCATTTTATTTTATTCTGTTGTTCTATTACTGTGTTTCACTTATGCTTTTCTCTGTTGAGTCAATTCTTAGAACTGCATCTCATAGGTTAAATTACTAGTAATTAAGAATCTCTTTTGTGAATGGGGAATTAGACATTCCTTCCTTATGGTCTCTGTTAAACAACTCACATCTGAATTGTTTGCATTATCTGACATATTTAAAATTTTCAAAAATATTGCTTCCTTTTCAAAAAAGATTACATTAAGTTCCTGAACCAGTCAGGTCTGACCCTTATGCGGCTGGTGGCTAATTTGATCGATGTGAAAGGGTGACTAAAACACTGGCATATGGGTACTCATCTGATAGTATTCATTGGATAGCTCTCCCAAAGTACTCTCACATGAGTACCTATGTAGCAGGGTTTCAGTGATTTTTCAGGTTTTATGCATCGTTTTGTAATGGCCAAACTAGCCACCACCAGCATAAGGGTCAGTAGTTCGAAAAATCTCCCTATGAACATTATACTGTAGAGAGTGACAGTTCATAATACAGTTGACATAAAAGAAGAATTAAGATGATATTTTCGCCAGATGCAGGCTGAGATCATGTTTATTGTATACAATCACAATACAGTCATGCAGACATGGACATCTGTTATTCCATAACCTCATTCTGGTGGACAGTCACATAAAGGACGCTAGCTGATGAGACCATCTTCAAGCAATGCAATGCTTAAAAAACTCAAAAAACACCTTGCTTTCCAATTAACATCATTAGCAACGTAGCTTCACCAATCTGTGTGCTCTGATGGGTTTGATAAAGAGGTGACCTCATGACATATCCAATATGTATTTAGAAATATTTCGTACAATTCAGTTTGATGTCTAGTCACTTAAAATGCCCTGAACAATTGATTCAATAGAAGTATGGAAAAGGGTTAACCCATTCATTCTAGCAAATGCCCAAAACCGCCTATTTTAATAACTTTCTGATGAATGCTCTAGGAAAACGTTAGAAGTATTAATCAAAACCAAGGCAAAACTTCCTCCATACCTTTTGAAAATATCTTATTTAGGGCCAGGTTCCACATCGAGCCTGTGCGAATGCGACTTTATGCAAATGATATTATAATGAGATTTTTAAAGTTGAATTCGACGTTTAGAAAAAGTAGCAATCGATTTCAGCAAATCCAATTCAACCTTTTTTTTTTTTTGGCGACAAAATGAAAAGTCAAATTCGCGAAATGAAATGTCATGGTCGATGCGGAACCTCACCCTTATTTAAAAACTATATTGATAAATTTCAAATATACGGATGGCAGTTCGTGGGGCAACAGCCTGAATGAATAGGTTAAAATCCCACAAATTAATGCAACTTAAAACTTCATTTTGATTGTTGAGCACCTGAATTGCAATGACAGCCTTGCACATTAGTATACAAGAAAAAGTTATGTATATTCCATATGGAATGTTACAAATTATATTGTATTAATAATGCAGGTTTTTCATCAAATCTTCCTTTCACAAAAGAAATGCCCTAGAAATACCCAGGGAATGTTCAAACACATAATTGTTATTGTATAAAATCTCAATAGTAGCATTGCTGCTTGAGATCAACTTTACTTATTTCTATGACAAATAATACAGTTTCAAAAGATTTTATAACCTTTCTAAGAAACACTTTAACCCTAATTAGACCTGAGAAACATTCTCTTGTCATTGAAATATATCCATTAAGCTATATATATATATATGTATATATATATATATATATATATATATATATATATATATATATATATATATATATATATATATATAAATATATATATATATATATATATATATATATATATATATATATATATATATATATATATATATATATATATATATATATATTAATAATATTATTAATTTCTGTACAAGGATTTTCAAATCAACACTCAATGGGAAAAGTGGCTTCTACAACATCTTTACAATACTGTACCTACATATATTACAATTAATACATTTATTATACTGCACATCATTCAGTTTATTGTGACCATTTTCTTAATAATAACATTGCACTATTTAAAAACAAGTACATCCTATAAACATTTGGCCAGTATCTTGCAAATGGATGGATAATGAAAAGATTTCTGGATTTCAATACTACTTATTTTATAAACAAATTGGTCCTTAAAACAGCAATCATTCACAAGAGGCACTCAGTTATCAAATTAGAAGTTAAAGGGCAAATGCACCATCAGAAAGATTTAGGTTCAAAATGATCCTATATATGTCACCTTTCAAATAAGACCTCCCCCGAACCTGTCCTCTTCAGCACGACTCAGTTATAGCTTACAGAAGTTCAGCAAGTAGCAGGCCTGAGGAAGCTATAGAGGGCCTCCATGCATCCCAAGATGCACTCTGTTTTTGACCTCTTCTAAGCACCAGCCTGTGTCACCAGTGCTTAAGATCTAGCAGTAACAGGGAAGCCTGGCCTTCCCTTTCTTGCTAATTTTTATTCCTGGCTCATCCCTGATCACAATTTTTGGAAGCAAATAAAACTTCAAGAAGTAAAACTTACATAGTATGGCAGAATTGAGCGATTCAGGAATTTGTAGGAATGGAAATATCTGAATCAACTAGGGAACTTCTCCCTAAGACCCACATGATCCTTTACTCAATGGTGCCAGGTTCTTTACTCAAAGATAGCATCTTGACAACAGGAAGTGAAGGAATACACATACTAACAAGTCCTACACTATTCCCATGAGTAACTGCTAACTGACACAAGTGTTGCAATATCCTGTAAGTGATTAGCACAAACTGATTTCATAGCAATTAGGAAGTCATGGTTTCTACCCAACAATAAGCTACAAATCAAAAACAAGCCACCACTTAGTATAATTTCCAAGGATTGTTGGAATATACAATAGAAAATTGAAGAAGTTCAATCTTTGGGAATTGTGACAACTAATTGAAAGCCAGGAATGAAAATCTAAGCAGGAAAGGGGACCCCAGCCCCCTATTACTGCTATCTCTTAAGCACTGGTGACACAGGCTGGTGCTTAGAAGAGGTCAAAAACAGAGTGCATCTTGGGATGCATGGAGGCCCTCTATAGCTCCCTCAGGTCTGCTACTTGCTGAACTTCTGTAAGCTATAACTGAGTAGTGCTGAAGAGGACAGGTTCGTGGGAGGTCTTATTTGAAAGGTGACACATATAAGCTCATTTTGAACCTAAATCATTCTGATGGTGCATTTGCCCTTTAAGGAGTTGTGGGCTTAACCCTTCAAATGCTGAGGCTACTTCCATCCAAAGCAGAAGTATGCAAAGATTTTTGAAAACCATCTAGACCCTGTCATGTTGGTATTCACTGGATAGCTCTCGCTGAGAACTCTCCGATGAGTACCCATATGCCAGGATTACAGTCATTTTTCAGGTTTTTTGCATCCTTTTGTATTGGCCAAATTAGCCACCAGCAGCATGAGGGTTAATTCAGAATCCCCATGTCAGCAATATCCCACCAAAAAAGTCTTGTGTTTTGAGGTGCTAAAGGCATGATGGGGTAATATTTTACTCTGGTCTGACACCTTCAAATACTGGCATAAAAATATCCAGAAATCATAACTATAATTCACATAGAATGGCTTCCAGGTATAAATCGAACAATTTGTCAGACCAAAACAAATATCTACCCAGTTTATGAACTGTTAAATACATGTATACGATCGCTCTTTTAATCTCTGGTAATATGGCTTGAAAAGGTTAATAGTCATGTTATATATATATACAAGTACAGGATCATGCCCATTATATATTTCCCTAGTGTACACAGTACAAATGGGTATATTAAGAAGCCTAACACTACCTCATGGTGTGGAAAGTAAATCCAACTAACCATCGATCATCCACTTGGCAAAGATAGAAAATTAAACTCAAGGGAATGTGTTAATGCTATGGTCAAGGGTTCCTACATGTCTATCTTTAACCCTCATCTTATTCTAAGGATGCACTGGGGACTAGTAAAATGTTGTATTCAATGAAGGGATAGCTTTGGGTAAGGTACTCGAATGGAAATCATGCATACTCTTCTAATAAACATTTTTTGTAGTACAAGTATTTCATTTCTCTAGTCTGTGAGGGTATCTACAGTACTTCAAAGAACTTGTCAGACCTCAGCAACAAGGCCATTTCATTATGGACTGTTGAAAAAGATTCATTGAAATAGGACCATAAATTATCTACCTATACCAACCAACCTAAATGTTTTCTCAAGCAGTTGACATGGCAAACCTAATGCTCCAATGTGAACCCCTTTTAAGTGTGAACATTTCCAATTGTGAACTATTTCTGGCCTCATTTTATCCTAATATATAGGAAAGAATCTCTGAGATGTGGACAACCCCATTTGTTCTGGTCCAAGGGTGTTCACACATTATAGGTTAAATTTAAATCCATCTTTGGTAATGTTTCATAGTAAGGAAGAAGATTGTTAATGCCACAAAACAAAACAAGTACCTTTCTAGTGTGAAACATACGCTGTCAGCACCTATATTTGACATTTGTGAATTTCCTGTGAGTGTTCAATGTATACTGGATTTACTGTATAAGTGATGAAATAAGACATCAATATCATTGACCTCTTCATGTCTGTAATTATACCTTACTATTTTGGTTATATCTAGCCAAATGCAATTTTCTGAAAATATTTAAAAGAGATAGTTTAACATAACTAACAACTCAGCTTCAAAAATGTCTGCTTACTTCCAAAGTTATTTTCTATAGTTATATTGATCCTGATGATCAATGTCAAGGCCCTCTGTGGGATAAACTAATTTTCCTTATCATTCCATTTCCTTTCCCAATCTTTTTAATCACTGTTCTATAAGGCCTGTCCACAAAGAACATCCTCCAATACTATTGATCTTCATTTTTAGGGAGAACTTAAAAATACCACCGGTTATACAAAATAACCAGCTTACTGGCCTTAGGAGTCTATATCATATACAATATGGTTTATCTTAGAGTTAATACTTTGCAAATGATATACTGGGCAAACTGTAAGGGTAGTGAGACTGATAGCAGTAATACTTGGTCTGCTTGATATCAGTGCTTTCTCTAGTGGTATACAATATCTAACTTTGATAGGATCAGCTCCAGCAATCCATCCATTCATTGACCCTTCTAATGCTGAGACTACTATCCTCCAAAGCACAAGGACGCAAAGATTTTTGAAAACCACCTAAACCCTGTCATGTTGGTATTTAAGGGATAGCTCTAGCGGAGTGCTTTCGAATGAATAACCATGTTCCAGTTTTTTTTTGCATCATTTTGTATTGGCCAAATTAGCCACCAGCAGCATAAGGGTTAACTACATTTGTCCAGTTTGTAAAATGAGCATGCTATAATTATTTGTTAACGATCAAGTATCAATGGTGAAGAATCTCAATGCAAGTTAACACTCCAAATTCTCTTTCAAAACCTGTTAACACTTCTTGGATATAGAGTTTAGTTTCTGAGCAATAAGTAGAATGTTTTATAAATAGTACTCCAAGAGTTCTCTAGAATCACAGATACATCTTCCAAAGCAAACTTTAATTCCCCCATATTTGATAATGCTACATGATATGCACGTTCGACTGCAAAAATTTAGATAATATGATTTTTCAAATACCAAAAATAATAATCATTTTCTCAAAAACCAAAAATAAATTGTCAAAAGTCAAAACCAATCCATAATGTTTGCCTCACTTTCTTTATGCTCAACCATGATACTATTGAAAGGGGATTATTATTTTTATTCAAAGCCATACAGCAAGTGTTGTGGAATATTCTCATACAATTGTTTGCCACATTATCCATATAATGCTGCCTTTTTGGCCCCTTCGAGGATTAGTACCAATCATAACTTGTGGTTTGTGTTTCTAGATGATGTACTTTTCTACTCATCAATAATCGCTCAGGTAGGCTTAGATATTTCAACAGAAAGGGGTTACGTTTAATACCCCTTTGCCAATGTAGTATGTAATAATAGAGGAAACTGGACTACCTGGGGAAAACCACAGACTAACCCCAACCTGTAAGTAAATTTCTTGCATGCTTCAAGCAGAATTCCCACCCTACAAAGGGTACCCTACAAAGTGGTGGTGAGACACAGTTAGTAGTGGATACACAAAAAATTCCTTTGACTGTCTGACCATGGAGTAAATTTCTTAGTTAACCAGTGCTATTTTCCTATGGTTGGTTTACTAGAGAGTCAAATTAATTTCAGTCATAAAAACCGAAAAAGTAACCCAGAAACTCTCTATTTCAAGAAACTGGTGGGATAATGCTGTAACTTTACCACAACACTGCAATTTCACTCGACAAATACTACAGGTATTCAACAAAAATGAGCAACACAAAATGCCACTGGCAGGATTCTCACATCACACTAAGATTCCCTGTATACGAATGGACTATTCTGTGATTGGCTGGTGTTTAGTGACTAGTCCTGTGATTGGCTAGTGCAAAACATTGACATCTGTGCGTGGATGGCATCAAATATTTGCTTTTGGCTTCGTCCCATTCTTGTTCGATAACCACCAAATTTATGCAGGAACCTGATTCTCTAAATGATTTTATAAGTTGATGATCCCAATAAAATTGAAGTCACTCCTCTTTCCTATACCAAATGTAGCAGAGACCTTCACTGAAATCCCAGATGTTTCCGAAGACTTTTTTTTGGTACACACAGCATATTTAGTGAGGTCTAGTTCCGTCAATATGGACCTCTTCCTTTGGTTCCACATTCTCAGTGACAATGAGCTCGGGCCAATATGCAAAGAAAATACTTTTTGAACCTTTTGTATTTCAAGGAAGCATTAGTTGATATTGAACCACTCAGTTTTTGCTCCAGTCCTTGTATAATAGGACACCCCTTCCACACACACCTTTGCATACTGTTTTATGGTCTAAAAGCAAGGTGAGTACTGGTTGATGAATCTGACTAGCTGTTTCTTTTCACTGGTGGATAATTGTCTTCGTTTCTGTGTGCGATGCTATAGACGTCATTTTAGTCTCTGTGTAACATTTGCTAAGGCTACAGCAAAGGCTTGTGCAGCAGTGAAGGGGTATTGGAAGTCTAGAGTGTAGGCGTTGCCATCAATTCTGCCAAACTGCATCACCTGAAATGAGACGTGAAAAGTAAAGTACAAAATATACAAAGGCACTTGTGTCAACTTTGACCATGCAAATGGAGGTATAGTCAAATACACACCAAATCATCTTTCTATAACATTTGCCTCTCCTAAGAAGAATTTAAAGATAGGTCCCAAATTAAGATCCGCAAGTATAAAATTGAAATAGCGTTTTTTCGGAGGAATACAGTAGTTGGTTTAAAAAGATTCAAAACTCATATCAGGTTAATTGCCTTACAGCTAATTGAAACCTCTTATTAACATTTGGCATATCAACTGTTTTCTTTGGATCCAACAATGGTACATTTACCGATGTTGACTTTCATTGTTCTATGTAGCATGCTTCAGTGCTAAACGAAATACCCACCTTAAAGATAGGATATCCATAAGTAAACCTGTATTCTTACCTGTTTTCCCTTAAATTCTATCTGGAAATTCTTTGCTGACTCCTGTGTGACTCGGCCTCCGAAGTCTAGCTGGTAGACCTGGCTGTTCTCATTCCAGAGCGGGGCCTTGTTGTGCATCACCAGGTAGCGCTTCTGGTTGCTGATCAGGGCGTTGCCTTCACTGGTGCTACGACAACGCGCCTTTTTCAGCTGAAACACAAACGTGATTGAGCAATGTTAGCTACTAGAGCACTATATACTGTATAGAGCTTTATTTTGTAGTGCTGAAAATTTTGCTTTACAGCCCTACTTTTGATTTGCATATTTAAGCACTCAAACTACATAGATACAAACTAGAATATTTATCTGAGGGATGTCATTTTGGCGCTATCAAGTGAAGCGTAAAAATAGCGAAAACTAAATACCAGTTATAGAGTAGGTGTGGAGATCTATGTCTCAGACTTATAGCAACAGCTGTGTTTGGGGCTTTGGGACTAAGCCTTTATCGATGTGAATTTGTAATATGCAGGAGCCTGGTCCACTGTCTCCGTCCTTTATGGCACTGGCTGACATAGGATTTATTTGATTTAAGGAGGTCACTCAGCTTGTTTATTTCAAACTTGTTATGCAGGTAATGTTTGTAACCCAGGTATTCAATATATATACCGTCATATCAACATATTTGCATCAAGAATATTTTCAAAGATAAAGATTCTAAATTTTTCCAGTGAGAAAGGAGCATCTATAAATAAATACATTATATCATAGAATAGCAGTTAATCAAGTAGACAAGTGATACAACAAAGTACAGGCTTAACAGTTTTCCATGAGGTAGAAATCATAAAAATAAGAATCATTCATTAGATTATCTATTTTTTTAGATTAGTCTTCACAAGAATTAAGAATTAGAATTATTTAGAATTTAGAATTTATAATGCAATAGGAGGAAACTAATGCAACAGCTACTTTTGGAGCTTTGGGACTCAGTTGTTATCGTTGTGCATTTGTAATATGCAGGAGTCTGGTCCGCTGTCTATGTTCTCGATAGCAGGCTGACATAGGATTTGATTTCAGGGGGCAACTCAGGTTGTTTGTTTCAAACCAAAACAACATTTTGACAATGGACCTTTTAAGTTTTTGGTAGGTAAAGAGGGGGTTTGTTTAAAGTCCTCTAAATAACAGATGAATGACAAGTTTTTTCAGTTTTTTAAGAAAAGAGCACCTATAAATAAATACATTATATCATAGAATGCTGGTTATCAATTAGGCAAGGGTTACAACAAATTGCAGAGGTATAATCATTTTATGATCAGGAATCATTAGATTATTGTTGTGCATATACAAATGGGTTGCAGATAAGCTGATACAAAGTTTTCACAATAACTTAGAATAAAATAGGAGTAAACTAATGCAACATACCTTTTGTTTTAGTTGAGCCTTTTGGAAAGTCTCCAGATTTTTGTAATTATGGCTTGTTGTAATCTCATCCCCACTCAGTAAAACCTCCTCATCAGAGCTATCCACTGTCTTGTGATTTTTAATCCTCCGATGCGGAAGGGGACTCTGAACCTTATTTTTAGTCACTGGGATATCACCTTTGGACCGCGTTCTCCTGTGCTGCCTCGTGATTGGTCGATGCACTGGGGAGGCGGGGAGCGAGGCGCTCCCGAGACACTCCACATCCCCACTATCGGGAAACTCTCCCCGACACATCCCCTCATCGCTGGACATCGTTTCTCTTTCCTGGGACTTATGCTTGGACAATTTAGGAAACTTAGGAGTAATTTGCGGAGAAGTTCTCGGGCCCTCAGTGACCCCACGTAAAGATTCTAAAATGTTACTAATGCTAGGGACACGACACTCTCTCGTCACCTTTTCCTTGATGTGACTCTTCACACTCTCCTTCACCTTTGACTTACTACTACTATTACTACTACTACTACTACTACTGGATTTGGAAGTTGAGCAGGTGTCTGGCTTACATTCCTGAAGAACGATGCGGCGCTGGGGCTCCTGAGGGGTGGTAGCCAAAGATTTCACAGAATCTGACGAGTCCTTGTCATAATCAAACCCAAAATAAAGTGCAAGATTCTGTTCTACTCCGTCTGAAGAAGTTGGGTGCAGAGTCTGTGTTCCCTTAGCACTGATGTCGGAGGGAGAGTGGTCTGTTACACCATTGCCCACCTTCCTCTCCCCACAGTTCCCAACATCCTCGTTATCCTCATCTATATACTTAATACCTTGAGGGGGCTGGCTGGAGGGCCACAGGGGGCGCACACCATTAGTTAGGAGTCCATCTCCTGGGCCCCCTACACCCTTGTCAGTCCTGCCGGGTTCGCGTCCCCCGTCCACCGCCACAATAGTCGAACGATTCTCATGCTGTCGTGCATTGTGGACTAGGACTTTCGGTATGGCACCCTGATTTGCATAAACTTCACGTAATACATCACCATCCATATGCACAGAACTCTCTAATAAACTGTTTGTGTTACTTGTCATGTACGCTTGCTCTGCAGGAGATAATGACCTTGAGCGTGTGCTCTGTGACCTTCGATGTCGAGCGGGCGGGGTGCACAATGTTGGGGTGTTCGTTGAACTATCCACTGTCGTGACGTCACACTGCACAGCCTTTTCCGACTTGGACATGAATATTGTATGCCTTTCCACCACCACTGGCACTTCCACTACAGGTGTCTGACTGGAAGAGTCTACTGAGTTGTGATTGGCTATCCTGGCATGATTGACACATGGCTCGGGACTGATGGGAACCACCTCATCTGGAGGACCATTGGCGCCATCTAGGCCATTCTCTGGGAAGCTCCCTTGACCTAGACAAGTAAAACAAATCATACAAAATAAATAGTATTGTTCCAATAACAATGTAACAATAATAATGTAGACTTAGATTTACTGGTCACGTCAGGAATTTTCATTAAAACTTTCCTGGTCACGTATATCATTAAAATTAAAAACAATTGTTTTAGACCACATGATAATTAAATATGCATTTTTTTGTTATAGAAATCATACAACAAGCGATAGGATCCATCTAGCAATGAATATTGTTCTCAAGCAGCAAATTATTTTTGGATAAATGATTGTAAGATCCACATATTTTTTTCAGTACACTAATCTGGGTCCTTCTCAAATAGTAGGCCATCCCTCCTAAATTGATATATCAGCATTTTTTTACTTCATCTACTGACACATAATAATAAACCGATGAATTGCTAATTGATATATCAGGATTTGCAAGAAATTTTGAGAAGAACTGCCAGTGTTTTCTATAAGGAATGCTCATAATCGTGAAGAAAAAATTCAATCCTTCCAATGCTACGGCTACTTTCTTCCAAAGCACAAGGATGCAAAAAAAATTGAAAAACATCTAAACCCTGTCATGTTGGTATTTATTGGAAAGCTCTCGCTGAGACCTCTCAGATGAGTACCCATGTGCCTGGGTTTCAGTCGTTTTTCAGGTTTTTTGCATCATTGTGTAATGGCCAAATTCAGCCACCAGCAGCATACGGTTTAAGATGCTAGTAGTGTGCATACCGATGGCCTCGTCGTCAGTATCCTCACTCATATTGCCGGGACTGAGGTGAGCGTCGCGGCAATCTCTGAAGAGCTCGGCAGGTGGATCTCCGCTGAGCTCCGTGATGCTGACAGTCATCTGTCTGGGCTGCAGGTGCAGCAGGCTGGTCTTGTACACAACGTTGCCCAGGTCGAGGGGCAGGTAGGACGAGAGGCCGTGGATCTTGAACTTCGTGCCCCAGATGTTCGATGTCACCTCAACCAGCTTGTTGTGCTGAAAGCATAAGTAGATGTTTTACCACACATTTTAAGCTAATGGCAAATGTGGAAAAGGGAAAATGGTTTTGACTTAATTTCATTACCTATTCAAAAGATGTATGGACCAATAAAAATGTTCAATAAAAATCAATATTTGAAAATTCAATATAAGGCTAAGGAAAATTTCCTTTTTCACAAGAAAAGAAAAATTAGCTGGCAGTAACTTTTTAACCTTTCTCTGCTAGTTGTTCTGGAATCTCATCTCTAACATAAAGATTTTTAGACCAGAAGACACTTAAAGGCATGTTAGGGTATTCGACAAGGTGACAGTGGCATCTAAAACTTGAAATCCATTTAAATTCATTTAAAATATACCCCACAATAAGAATTTCATGAAACTTTGCATAAGCTATCCTTGTCAGATCCCCTTTGGAAATCCAAAATAATAAAGGGGGGTCTCCGGTCATCCCTTCCATATAGGTGGCGCCAAAGTGGCACTAAATTTGCAAATTTCAAGTCTAAAATTGAAAGTCTGTTTCAAAAATACCTGACAATAAGAATTTCATCAAACCTTGCACAGGCTTTCATTGTCAGATCCCCTTTGAATATCCAAAATAAAAAGGGGGAGCACCAGTCCTGCCGTCCATATAGGTGGTGCCAAAGTGGCATTTCCATTCGCGAACTACATTGTTTGCAACTTTGGCGCCACCTATATGGATGGCATGACTGGTGACCCCCCCCCCCCTTTTTTATTTTAGATGTTCAAAGGGGACCTACTGCATGTACGACACCCTCATGTGGCAAATGCAGGTACTAAATAACCAACTAGTATGCCACATATGTAGGGGTTAACTTTGAACAACACTTTATTCTATAAATAATAGGTTTCCAGATCCTTAACTATATCTGATGCATATAATATCTACCGTATTCGCCCGATTAAGCGCACTGTGTGGGTAGAGGTTGGGAAAATTTTCTGTAGAAGGAATGTTGGCAATCATCCGTTTTACCGCACACCTCAATTATTGGTTTTTACACGTTTTTCATGACAATTGCACTAGCCATTCCCCTCTAACCGTGAAAAATAGGGGGGATGCGCCTATTCGGGGCCGTGCGCTTAATCGGGCGAATACGGTAGATATAACATCTACACTATATTCTATGTATAATAGGTTTCCAGATCCTAAACTATATGTGATGCATATGATACTAAGATAAAATATCTTCATACATTCTATATATTATAGGGTTTCCAGATCCTAAACTATATGTGAAGCTTTTAACATTAACCATAATGCTGCTGGAAATGACAAAAAAGCTGAGTATATGATTGAAACCCTGGTATATGGGTACTCATCTGAGAGTACTCAGGGACAGCTATCTAATGAATACCAACTTGGTAGGGTTTACATAGTTTTCAGAAATCTTTGCATCCTGCGCTCTGGATGAAAGTAATCTCAGCATTGGAAGGGTTAAGACATGTTGGTATGATATGTATGCTATGTTGGTAGATGCAAGTGCCCTTCCTCACCTCTGGTAGGTTATCATCATAGAGCATCTCGTCAGGGGGACGTGTCACCATGCTGCGCTCTAGCCTCTCTCGCTTCCTCCTCTTCTGTCTCTTCTTGCGCTGCATCCTTGGAGACCCACAGCCTTCAGCCACAATTTCGTTGTCCGACTCCGAGCTGCTGCTCAGACCGCTACTGCTCACTCCAAAATCATCATCATCTACAAGAAGAAAAATATCATTTCCATTATAGTTTAACCCTTATGCTGCTGTTGGCTAACTTGGCCTATACAAATTGATGCAAAAAAAACCTCTAAAAAATGATCGAATCCCTGGCACATGGGTACTCATCTGAGAGTATGCAGCGAGGACTAACAAATGAATACCAACAGAACAGGGTTTAAATGGTTTTCAGAAATGTTTGCGTCCTTAAGCTTTGGATCTAAAAAATTACATCTGCATTGAATGGGTTAATAAGTGATACTGTAGAACACACAATGTTAGCGTCTGTTTATATATAGCGTACATAGCGTGTGGTTCCGCTTCGCTATATATAAAAACGCTGTACTTTTTTCTTACTGTACTGGCGCTGTCAGCGGCGGCCACCGTCACTAACATAAAGATACGCTATGATGCGAAAACTCCCCAATTCGCTATATTTGGGACACGCGTCATATATGTGTTCTACAGTAATGCCTGATAATCTTATCAATAGACTCTTTGCTGCTAATTGCATCATCTGCTCATTCTAAAGTCGTTATCATCTAAAGGGAGACTTGTTATCATTATGATATATGTGGTAATTCATGATAATCGTATAGCCAGACTCTAATAGGGAATAGATTTTTCTTATCATGATATATAGACAGTACCTTAACTGTTGATAATCACACTGTTTGCTTATGTTAGGATCTTCATCATCATCTCGGGGAAAATGAATATGTCCTACTTTGATCAAATTATGTGATAATGTCTGGTAATCCTATACACAGAACCCTAACATGCTAGTTCTTAGTTAAAGAGAGTTCAACTTTTATCAATATCATCATAATAACCAACTGCTGCTAAATGTGCCAAGGCTTGTTATGATAGTTTGTAGGCAAAAGCAAAGACAGAGAAATACTTGATGGAGATAGAATTGTCAATTCAAACATTACCTGCAACTCTCCTTGAAATATTTTGTAAAAGTTATTGTCAAAAGTATCATATATCCAGACAACAATTTCTGGAGAAACTCTTAACCTTTATGCTGGTGGTGGCTAATTTTGCCAACACAAAATGATGCAAAACGCTGAAAAATGACTGAAACCCTGGCACATGGGTACTCATCTGAGAGTACTTGGCGAGAGCTTTCCTATAAATACTAACATGACAGGGTTTAGTTTTCAAAAATCTTTGTATTCTTGTGCTTTGGACGAAAGTAGCCTCAGCATTGGAGGGTTTAAATATTAATGGGTTAAGCTGTGCATGGATGCTGTATTTGAACCTACATGTGGCTGCCCGTGAGACCTTGATCTTGGGATCGTAGATGACGAATTCTGGCCGTATCTTGCTGGCTCTCTTGCCCTTGAGCAGGGGGATGAGGCCGCCCAGGTACTCCAGGTACAGAGTGTAGGAGCCGCCCGAGTTCTCGTCCCCGTGACGCAGCATCGTGCAGTGCAGCCGCTCGTTGCCCGGAGGAGGAAGAATCACAAACTCCCGAAGATGAAACGGATCTGGAATGTAACCCTGAAACAAACAAACAAACAAAAATTGACTTATAATCATTTTTGAAATACAAAAAAGTTCTTTGTCCACAAAATTTAGAATGTTCAATATATGTCTGTACTTATACCTATCTATTCATCTCTCTCTCTCTCTCTCTCTCTCTCTCTCTCTCTCTCTCTCTCTCTCTCTCTCTCTCTCTCTCTCTCTCTCTCTCTCTCTCTCTCTCTCTCTATGTATATATATATACACACACATATATATATATATATATATATATATATATATATATATATATATATATATATATATATATATATATATTTATATGTATATGCGTCTGTGTGTGATATGTGAACTATGCTGTATTAAATGTTAATAGCATCAATGGTGATATGAGATGATTCTTAATGTTTTTATCAAAGTAAATTTTTCATGAGTCTTAGAGTAAATAGTCCTCTGGTGAGCCATGCTGAGGCAAAAATCATTAAGATGTAAACTGTGGGATCTGTAATGTATCTAATAAATCAAATCATTTTCTAAAAACATTGGCCAACACAACAAATATATGGATACAAATGAAAGCACTGATTTCACCTTAATTTAGCCAATACAAAATTATGCAAAAATGCTGAAAAATAACTGAAACCCTGGCACATGGGTACTCATCTGAGAGTACTCAGCAAGAGCTATCCAATGAATACCAACATGACAGGGTTTAGATGGTTTTCAAAAAATCCTTGCGTCATTTTGCTTTGGACAAAAGTAGTCAGAATTGGAAAGGTTAACTGCCAATTGCAGAAAATAACAAAGGCTTGACTCAATTGCCGCCTGACATTTACGATGCTTATACCACATCCTCAAAACACCTTCTATGCAAATGCTTCTGATGTTTCTCTTTTATAAACCCTTGCACTATTTCTTACATGCAAAGTGAGGAAAGCAATCTCTCAAAGCATTTCAACGTACAACAAAGCGTTGGCAGGCATGGGGACAGGCAATCCATTACGGGCTGACGGGCCGGAGCATGTGGCGGATTCTCCATTGAAATGTACAGGCATCCGTGAGTAGCAGAATGCAGTTGATGTATAAATCATGAGGAAATCACTTCTTTCATATTGGGAGGAAAATTATTCTCGGGGAACATGACAGGGATAACACATTAGGTGAGTCACTTCAACCTCTTGACCTGAAACGGCTGCTGCTGCTGCTGCTGCTGCCACTGTGTAGTGCTGCGGAGTATTGCTGTAGTACGCTCCTGCTTTTCTAGCATGCTTGCCCCATGTAAATACACTACCTGACCTGTCAGGACCAGTGGTTAATTAGAGCGCAGGAGGAGGGTTTAACCCTATGGATCCCACGTCATAGGCAGGTAAATACACTACCTGACCTGTCAGGTTCAGTGGTTAACTAGAGCGCAGGAGGAGGGTTTAACCCTATGAATCCAACGCCATAAGGCAGGTAAATACACTGACCTGTCAGGACCAGTGGTTAATTAGAGCGCAGGAGGAGAATTTAACCCTATGGATCCCGCGTCATAGGCAGATAAATACACTAACTGACTCATTAGGACCAGTGGTAAATTAAGAGGGCAGGAGGAGAATTTAACCCTATAAATCCCACGTCATAGGCAAGTGGAGGTCAGGAGAGATTCTCTAATATTTTCTCACAAATCAGCATTACTGAATTAGGTGTAGCAGGCATTGCATTTCCATCATCATTATCATTACCATATAGTGAAATAATGGCCTAATGGGGCTTCAGTCATAAACCTCCCATGACAAAAGTTGTTGAAATGTTGCATATATTCTATCCCATAAACTCACATATCATAATATTATTATAATACTTGCGGTAGCAGGCATTTCATGACATCTGAAACAAACCTCCAATTCCAGCAGAAAGTGATTGCTTGCATATTAGGTTGTGAACCCAATAACAGTGTGAAATAAAGGTCAAATATGTTATGACCCTTTACTCCATGATCACTGTAACTAATCCATCGCTATTTCATAGTTACAATGAGGTACACTGCCAATCTATGCCTCAAAACCAATGATGTTAATATCAGAGGTAGGCAGATAACCAAGGGAAGATATAGAGTTGGCAATCCATTTAACTCTATACCTTATCATTACCATATAGTGAAATAGGCCATTAATGGGGCTTCAGTCATAAAACCTCCCATGACAATCGTAGTTGTCGGAAGGTTGCACATGCTTTATCCCATAAACTCACAAATCATAATCAAAATAGTTTTTTTTTTTTTTTTTTTTTTTTTTTTTTTTTAAAGGGTTCACAACCATTTTTTTTTTTAAGGGTGGCTAATCAAAATAGTTGTGGGTAGCAGGCATTTCATTACAACTGAAACCAAACCTCCAAACCATGATTATTACAAATGTTATTATCAGAGGGAAGCAGATAACAAGGGAAGATTTAGGGTTGGCATTTAACTCTATAGGTTATTCTCAAGGCAGGAATAAATGGTATATCCTTGCCCCCAAAACCATTATTAGCACATTACTACTGAACTAAAGGCACAAAGGGAGCCATTTCCTAGAATTATTAATTAAGTTTGCCAAGAGGGCAGTTACCTCCAAAGACATTGCCACATAAAGGCCTGGACCCCACCATTCCCTACACAATTATTATCAAATTATCCATGCCATGACATCATTACTTCATGGCCAACAGACACTTAATTCCCTTTAATCCAAATAGTTACTACCAATGGGAAATCAATGATCTGAACAGGAGTTAACCCTGTCCCTCCCTGGACAATCTGTTATTACTGGGACTCTGACTCTACAGTCCTTACTACCAATTGAGCATTATATCATAATTGGGGTGCTCAGGCCAATAGACAATTTAGTACCTCAAGGACCGAATCATCATTCCAAAGAGAGATAAGGTCAAAACAGTGATATTTAGGTTTCTCTACACTTTTATTACAAAAGGCAGCATCTCCATATATTGGCCAATTTATCATCATCACACACTTAAACTCTTTTATACTTACATATCAGACGTTGTTTTTATGATAAAAGGTAGCTGGAACAAAGAGACTTAACCAGTGACTAGGAATACCTATATATCTCTGACTTAACAAAGTAGAGAATAATCATATAATTGAGGATGTGTGTGTGCGCCTGCGTGTTTGTGTGTGTGTGTGTGTGTGTGTGTGTGCGCCTGCGTGAGTGTGTGTGCATGTGGGTATATGTGAGTATATGCATATAATAATAATAATAATAATAATAATAATAATAATAATAATGATATCTGATATCATATCAGGCACTCTTTCCACCTATGATGTTTAAAAGTTTGTGTGTGTGTGAGTGTGAGTATGCATATGTGTGTGTGTGTGTGTGTGTGAGTGTATGCATGTGTGTGTGTGTGTGTGTGTGTGTGTGTGTGTGTGTGTGCACGCGCACATGTACGGTTTGTCAAAATGTACAACTAGACCCCTCTCACCTTGAGAGTGGGAGAGAACAATGATGCGACACTGTTTTTCAGCTTGGTGGGTAGGGGTAGCAGCTGGGCCCCGCCCTCCTCCTTGAGGGTTCTCTGGGTGACGCGCCGACACAGGAACTCCAGCGAGGCCACCTTCTTGGTCACCCAGAAGACGTAGACGTAGCACCCCGCTGCCAGGAAGATCCGCTTGTCATTGTGGCCCCAGGTCAATGCTGTAAGTGGCTTGCCCTGCAAGAATCATTGACGGTGATTATCACGTTTTATGGCAGAGGGGGGAGGGGAGGAATAGTCTGTTAATCCGATCACTGCCATGCATCTACCCTGGGAATGGCCTCACTTCTTCACCAACAGCACCTGAGCAGGATAGCAAGCTAATTCCTAGGTAAATGAGGCTAATTCTACCAAGAAATTTCTAGAATGATAAGTGGAAAATTCAAGGTTTTCCGAGTAAGTCTACGCAATATTCAGAATGTTCCAGGGATGTTCCAGAAATGTTCAGATGAATTTGGGAATTCCAATAAGTTTATAATGCCATTAAAACTAGATAATATATCAGTTGGTCTATAATGTAAGTTAAAACTATATTCAAACCTTTGTGAACTACTAACAGGGATGTTCCAGAAATGTTCAAAAGAATTTGGGAATTCCAATAAGTTTATAATGCTAGATAATATATCAGTTGGTCTATAATGTAAGTTAAAATTATATTCAAACCCTTGTGAACTACTACATGCAAATCTTTGTTGATAAGTACACAATACATCTTGCCCGTGGAAGACAAAAAAATTCCAACAAAATATTGCAGGAGATTTATTGGTTGATTGTTGATAATCACATCCTTGTTGAGTTGAATATTTCACAAAAAATGCTTGGTCAAAATGATATCACCAAAACAGTCATTAAATATTTTACCTTATTTTACTGGCAATAATAGGTCAAGTGACCTCTTTTAACTGATAAATAACATTCACATACATCTATCAAGATAAATCCCCTTCCACTAAAGCTGGCCCTGTTTATATAGATGCACTGTGTAGGAAAGGATTAACTGACTCACCCTGAGTCACCAGAGTGGCATGAATATTAAATGGAAGTATTCTAGGGCTGTCATCACTAACAAATTTTTAGCGATTCGATAATCGAAAAGATTTTTACCGATACAGCACTTCGATTCGATTCGCTATCGATTCACACTAGAAATTGCTGCACGCTTGGTTTTCGGCTAATATATACGCAATTAGCCCACCAAGCATTACATTTTCATTACCCGTCAATCCCCGCCCCTAACAATAACTAAAAAGTACCTACAATTTGCGATCTTGCCATTAGCGCCAATGATGTCTACACCTGTCATCGCCCTGACAGGACCCCACAATGCATTGCGCTGACCTGCGCAGTAGTGCGCCAGAGATCGTCCGTCCTCAATTCAACTTCCGTTTTTGAATTGAGGTAAGTTTTCGCTGATTTGGACTTTTTAAAAAAAGTTTTTTGGTTGGTAACGGCAGTTTTGGCGTGTTGCAACGTATCCAACCTGTTTTTTGTTATTTTTTATAACGAATCGATACCCCAGCATTTCTGGCGTATCGATTATCGCTAGGGCTTCGCCAGCGATCCATCGATTCCGCCGGTATCGATGACAGCCCTAATTTAGTATTCATCATAAAATCATCAGTTCGAAAATATTTCAATAAGAATTGCTGATTAGAATAGCTCTCCCAAGAATACTTTTCTTTTCAAGGCATTGCTTTATTTGAAGATACTTTGCGAGGCATGTGAGAAAGTTACCAGTGACTTGAAGTGAGGTGGTGGTTTTCTCAAATTGATAAGATTTCCTCCACCATTCATAATGTTACAATTCTATCTCAATGTGGCAGAGGAAATGATGATAATGAAATTCCATAAGTCCAGACCGAATAGAATCAGATCATCCTGGAGAGATACTTGTGAAATCTCGGGGCGAAAGGGTTAACCTTTTCAATACTGCGGCTAATTTCATACAAGACATAAGACAACTAAAATGTTCGAAAGCTCTATCTCAGTTCTATCAGATCAGCTCCAGTTAACCAGGCCTTCAGTCATTTTCCAGCTTTTTTCGCATTATTTTGTGTTGACCAAATTAGCCACAAGCAGCAGAAGGGTTAAAAGGTATCATGTCTTTGGCATGCTCATGTAAGTGGCAACAAGGAAGAGAACCATCAAAGTATATCTTCTCAGCATGAGATGAGAAAGAGACCAAGAAGGTTTGCATTAGTCTTAATTAATATTGATTCAGCAATAAGAACACTAGGAACAATGCCTCTCTATTGTTCTAACCTTTAAAGCCTTTGAGAGAGTAGACTAGCATTGATCGTGTAAGAGATGGGTTTAACCTATATGCTGCTGGTGGCTAATTCGATCAATACAAAATAATGTGCAAAAAGCTGAAAAATGACCAAAACCCTGGCAAATGGGTACTCATCTGAGAGTACTCAATGAGTTCTTTCCAATGAATACCAAGATGATAGGGTTTAAATGATTTTCAAAGATTTTGAGTTCTTGTGCCTTAGACAAAAGTAGTTACTGCATTGAAAGGTTTAAGGAAGGGAGCCAATAGGAGAGTCACTCCAAGGACTTTGTGCCGTCCACTCACACACACACTCGCAGCATGTGTAGCAATTTGAGAGATTGCCCGGAGAAGCAGGGCCGGTAAAAGCACAGCTTCTCTGATGCATCAATCTTGGCCACTACCATTCTCCTTCACAGATACTGTCCTGAAGGTCAAACATGCCATGAATCTACACTAGTAGCGCTGCTCCTTCCTCATATCGGGAGCAGCTCCCGATAAATTAGGAAGTCATAAATGCCTTTGAACGTTGTGGTGGCCCCGCATCTGCATCAGTGCAAACACCAGGCAAGACTTATCCCGGAAATTGGAAGATATTAAAAGTGGTGCCACCCTGCCGGTAGATAACAAAGAGTAGCCAATAAATCAAGATTCAGTGCACAGGCTGAACGCTGAAGCCAATTTCATTACTAGGCATTATGGGTACCCAGCCAGATGACAGCCTTCATACACAATCTTATATGTTAGTAGTTGATGGCTATGTGTACAGTGTTGTGTAACAGACAACATAAATTATGTAATCTGACAGTCATAGAGGGGCTTATTACCATTATAACGGAAATAACATGTTCGACATCTTTCCCACAGGCAGTCTTGACTACATTTCTTCATTTACCTGATCTTATGGCCTTTCCAACATCAATTCCATATCAAATAACCAAACAGAGGGGATGTCTCCAAAGACGTCTTAATGCTTACATACAGGAAATGATTTTTCTCTCCATCTTAAGAAAACTAGGCCCTATTTCTTCATTCTCTGGGCGTATGCTCTGTGGGACATGTGCTCTAGTGGTGTTCAGCACATCTTATTTCCTGGCTGTGAGTAATATGAATGGTTATGACCGATATTGGCAATCTTGAGGGCTAATCTTGATGGCACCACGGGTGGGGCACACAGGATAGGCCTTATAATAAGGAAATATCACTCACTCGTATGCATTAATTAAACATACCATCGCACGCTTATATCATTACATACTAGTATGCAGTGTACTGCTTATGGGAAGGTTACGTTCATATTAACATATAAGTGGAAGGTTAACCCTTCCAATGCTTAGGCTACTTTCACCCAAAGCACATGGATGCAAAGATTTTTGAAAACTATCTAAACCCTGTCTTGTTGGTATTCATTGCTCTCGCTGAGTGCTCTCAGATGAGTACCCATATGCCAGGGTTAGTCATTTTTCAGCTTTTTTGTCATTTTGTTTTGGCCAAATTAGCCACCAACAGCATAAGGGTTAAGCTCAAAATAAAGTATAAATGGAAGTCTATACAACAGATCTTGTCCCAATATCTCACTGAGAGCCATCAGTTGGTCTGAATCACACTCAAATGAAATGATATGGAATGCTGTCTTGCAATGGAGAACACTCAATTTCTTCTCAAACATAGCTTAAATCAAACACAGCTTGTAAGATATATGTATTTGATGCTGTGAATATACTACCAATGAATGCTTCATGAAATATACAGCACCACCCCGCAAGCCTGAATAGACAGAACAGCTAAGTGTTCCACAGCCATGAAATATTCACCAATACTTGAGTTGAATGACTCAAGGGGTAAACAAGTCAACCAACAGACCATCATGGGATGTGGGCCCCACCATATTGAACAATTGAATGACTGGGGTGGGCCCCACACTATTGAACAATTGAATGTCAACAGACAATCATGTTATGTGAAATATTCACCAATACTCCCACTTCCTACTAGTCTTGCTACAAGTCTGTGGTACCTGGCTCTTTCCTTAGTCTCGCTGATCTAACCTGAGTTGATTTCACTCCAGGTTTAGTCCTGAATAAATCGTTATCACCCAGTATATATAATGGTGGAGGCATTATACCAAACTCAGCCTGAGAACTAACTAACTTCCTACGAGTCTTGGATTTCAAAGCTTCCAGGATGACTTAGTAAAAAATTGCAGATAGTGGTAGCAGATCGTTAGTGTTTCATATATTACGTCATCGTTGTCGCACCTGTAATTAGCTGAAGTAGCGATCACCTAAGAGTGAACTCCCTCCATTATTTATAGCCTAAGTGGTCATCAGCACCTGCCTCCTGGAGCTGACAGCTGAGAACCAATTAACCCCTACCTGCCCGCCTCCCCCCTTTTTCCCAGAAAGACTTGAATACCTGACTGGAAGAGCTGCCATGTTCTCTAGGAAACACATGCTTAATATGTAGGTGCGGGAGGGACTATAAAGCATCTTTATGACTAAGGTACACCTGTGTACCTGAACAATAGGCTTTGTTCACTAGATTACCTGCATTCATCTACTCTCACCATGACTGGATCTTTAACTGTTCATATTTCACAACATTTCATCTGAATGACATTTCCTAAAAAAATATCTTTTAGTATGGACCAAAGCTGTTTTACAGAACACAAAATATCTTGAAAATATTTGGGCAAATGATAATATTTTGGACTTTCCTTACAAACTAAATGCAACCATTGAAGGGATTTTAAGTGCTCTTTGTTACCCACTTAGAGCTTCAGCTTTTTTTTTCTAATACTTCTAAATGGGACTTTAAAATGGTAATAATGGTTTTTAGTTTCACAAAAAAGTATGAACAAGTGAATATGCTTTTTGCCAGACAGCTGAACCCCTCAAAAAGGTCTGATAAAAAAGCAGAAAATACAGCTGAAGGTATCTGCATAAATATGCCCACAACTAACACAAATCAAATTATGTTCTCAATTCAGGCAAAAAAAGAAGAGAAATAATGATTAATCATATTTGTTTTGTTTACAGCCAAATAATGTGGTAGCAACTTAATTGGTGAGCAAGTTATTGATGTTTTAAGGTGACAATCAAACAAGGAGTTGTTTGAATTCACTCCAGATATTGCTGAATGCATCGTTTTACTTGTTCAACCTAGAGGTCTCATTGAAAATAACTAAACTAACAACTCTCCTTTCAATATTTTGCAAATGTATGCTTAATTCTAAAGCTATCTTAACAGTATCTTAGGTCAAGACGACATTGGTATGAATACATCCAGGTATAGATGGGTTATAGCCGTACCTGTGTAGGAAGTGGCATACTGAAGCGAAGACCTCCCTCCTTGGTGTAGAACAGGATGCTATTGTTGCACTCCAGATTGGGCTGTCTCACAAAGCCTCCAACTGCCAGGATCTCACCATCATTAGACCACTCCATCTTAATGCCTGAAACAATGGAATAATCAAATAACATGTTAGCACTCAGAAATGTTTCAATTGCATATCGTCGAGGTAGGTATCCATTAAAAGTTGGGCAAGAAGGATAATAACATAGTATTCCAAACCTGAAATAACAAGAACAAAAGAACTTTTTATCACAGGAGACAGCTTTTGTTCCCACCATTTGAACAGTCTCATATAAAGAACAAACAATACCGAGTCAAAACAATGTTTTGACTTGGGTTCCTAGCTGAAAAAGAGGGAAAGCAGATAGAACTCAGTGCCAGAAAGTGACAGGCAACATTCTTGCATGTCCCTAGCTATGGATCCTGAGAATGAACAAGATGATCAGCTCAAGTGCATCTTGAGAATACAAACTGAAGGCTTTCATGGGAAAACCAAACAAAAAAGCCCCCTTGTGACATCCTTTGGTGGCAACATAATGTGACCAACATGTATCACACAAGTACTGACCTGCATCACATTTTATATGTGACACAAAGGTGGACATGTGGTATTATTATACCTCACGTGAAAATCATAAGCCGTGATTGGCTTACAAAGGTTGGCCATTCCATCATGTCCACCGACGAAATGTCCACCGGCAAAACGTCCACCGTTCTCTCTGGATCTACCGGTAGTCATTGTTGTTTTCACTGATATTTTACCAAATTGGGGTTTGTTCGGTATAATAAAACAAATATGCCATGCCAGTGTGGGTATCCTGATGGAATGTCTCCCCTTGGGAAGATGGTTCGCCCTCGGGAAAACCATCCTCCCTCTGGGAGACATTCCATCAGGATACCCCCACTGGCATGGCATATTTGTATAATGGAGGTCAATGTCATGGTGAAAGCATGATATTGATAAGGTCAAAAGAGTAGATTTTCTATAAAAAAGTTATTAGTATTTTGAAGGGAAATTCTGTGCAGAAACCCCCTCTTTAAAATAATCAAATCTTGCATCTGCCCAACTGCATCGCCCACTGGACTAGGTGTTTGTTTCCTTTCTGTCAAGATCTGCATTCAGTCGACGATGCTGATTGGGGATTATCTGATCACTAACAGTCAGAGGGAGACTCAGTATCTCCTTTGCAGTCAGTCGGTCGGGGGTGCGCGCAGTAAACACACACTTCTAGCTTTGTGCCTCTGAGGACTACATGTAAAATGATGCCTTTATAAGCCACTTAGGGATCCTGCCAGAACTAGCAGGCCACTGAAGATTCTGCTAACACGCCAAAATGACGCGATAATGTACTCCTGCTGGCATTGTGAATAGTACCCTGATCAGTCTGTGCCTAATCTAGAACCCCAGTCCTCATCATTAGCATTGAGAGTGTCCGCCATACTGATTGTAACTGGAGCTTGCACTGGGAGACCATGAATTTCCCTCACAGTTGAAATCCATCATGACACATTGCTAATCGGCAATCAAACACCATTGATTGTAGGCAGAAAATAGCCAGCATTTCTTGCTGTCAATATTGGGCCCCTGATCCCGCACTTCCAAAGCGCAATGTGATATCATCTACACAGTTTTCTAGCTGTGATATGAGAGAGGCAGCTATTGGGCAGAAAACAGGAGAAATTACAATGCCATATGCAGCATATAATCAGTCAAGAAACATTTTTGTGCTTCACAGCGAAGCACAAAAATGAAGCAGACAGCTACCAACACAGTTTCCTAGCTGTGATATGAGAGAGGCAGCTATCGGGCAGAAAACAGGCATTTTTATGCCAGGAGAAAATTACAATGCAATATGCACCATATAATCAGCCAAGAAACTTTTTTTTTAGTACACAAAGCACAAAAATGAAGCCAAAGCAAAAGTGAACTACACTTGCTCTATTAACCTTTTCCATTCATTTTATGGTACTCTGGGAATAAACGTTATTATTTAATACTTTGCTATTCACAAAGTGCAGTCACTGTCATAGTCCAAAATGATTTTACAAATGATAAAAGATGTTGTTTTTGCTTGCAATAAAAATAGGCCTCCCTGTAATATCTTGTTTTCTCCCAAATTACGCAAATAAGATGAAATAATATTTAATAATTAATTACAGAGGAATATGGTATATAAGGTTTTTATGATAGCCAATTGTTCAATTCATCACCATCTAGTTTAACTCAAATATGTTTTTAACTTGCCAGATAATGAAGAATGCAGATCCAGGCCATACACAGTCTTATCAACCCACTCATGTTTAGATTTCCTCTAGAAAAGTGCTATTTGGACATGATACTTTTGGGAACAGCATAGACATAAATCATGAGTTCACAAAATATTTGAGAGAGTTTTAAATCAATTTCTGCATGTAAATATGTTTCAATTAGTTAAAAGTGAAAGCTATTTTTGTTAGATTCTTATCACCAAAATAGCAGGGTCTTTTTGGTCTGCTAAAGGCATGAAAAGGTTAAAGATGTTCTTCTATAGAGTACAAAGAACACTCAGATCATCTGATCAAATATCAGTAAAGAGCAAAGTAAACCAAGTGTTCCAAAGCAAGCTTTGACAATGAAAGTTATGTGAACAAAGGTATTAGACAATGTCAAAAACAGGAAACAGTTCATAGGCATGGAATTCTTCTAGCTGATTGAAATATTTGCTCTGCACTTCTGTACAGTTTGGATCTCTGTTGGGAATTAGTGTTGAAATCACTGCACTAATCATGGGATATCTATCTGCAAATCCCTTAACATTAAGCCATGTCATGTTGCTTGGCTTTATCATGCTTAAGAGTTCCCCTCAAGAAATGTTGCCTGGTGATGGAAAACTTATGGAAATAACTTCAAAATCAGGCATCACTTCACCAGCCATTTGAATGAGAGGTGTTGGTAAGGTTCGTATGGACATTTCTCTTCAATTGTTCTCCAAAATATGCTTTCATAAGGTAGAAAAATTCCAAAAGGTTGGGCTCTTTTTGGCAACTTCGAACATGGATAGGTTAACCCACTAATGCTGAAAAATATCCTACAGAAATTGTCATCAGGATCTGTTACACTTATGACAATAACTTAGGAACTGAGTATAATTTTACAAAATATTTGAAGGAGAGATATAAGTGATGTTTAAATCAACATTTCCCCATCAAGTACTTTCCTAACTATGTTTTTGCCTGCAAGATTTCATCAAAATCGTCAGGCTGCTTTTGGCCACTGCGAGCATGGATGATTGCCTTCCAGAGGTGCCATTCCCACAAGTCTGCATCGTCCAATGACGTGAGTGAAAGATCTTGAGAGCACATGTTTTCTCGGCCTCCTGGCCTCTTCCCGTCTCAGCACTCCCAGCTGGGAGGGGAAAATGCAACATCCACTCCCCAGAGAAACATGAAAGACAGCTTCTCCTTCCTCACTGACTACCCGATGATGTCTCTGGGAGGAAGATAAAACGCCTACACATGCTACACCCGGGACACAGGTGATCAGGCAATCTTTCTCATCCCATATAAGGCATTGTTTTCATTTTAACCCTTCCAATGCAGAGGCTACTTTCGTCCAAAGCACAAGGATGTCAACATTTCTGAAAATCATCTAAACCCTGTCATGTTGGTATTCATTGGATAGCTCTCACTGAGTACTCTCAGATGAGTACCCATATGTCAGGGTTTCAGTCATTTTTCAGGTTTTTTTTGCATCATTTTGTATTTGCCCAATTAGCCACCAGCAGCATGAGGGTTAACCTGTCAATCAGCAGAGCAGCCAAAAGCAGCCTGACAATTTTGGTGAAACTTTCAAGTGAAAGCAAAAATGGGAAAATATTTGAAGGATAAATGCTAATCAGTACAGCACCAGTAAATCTCCTTCAAATATTATGTATCGTAAACACGTTGGTGTGACTCAAGGAGGAAAGGGTCACATGTATACCCTTCAGCCCAGCATCACATACGGCTTGTCACATAAACAGGTTGGTGTGACTCAAGGAGGAAAGGGTCACATGTATACCCTTCAGCCCAGCATCATATAAGACTTGTTACATACACAGGTTGGTGTGACTCAAGGAGGAAAGGGTCACATGTATACCCTTCAGCCCAGCATCACATACGGCTTGTCACATAAACAGGTTGGTGTGACTCAAGGAGGAAAGGGTCACATGTATACCCTTCAGCCCAGCATCATATAAGACTTGTTACATACACAGGTTGGTGTGACTCAAGGAGGAAAGGGTCACATGTATACCCTTCAGCCCAGCATCACATACGGCTTGTCACATAAACAGGTTGGTGTGACTCAAGGAGGAAAGGGTCACATGTATACCCTTCAGCCCAGCATCATATAAGACTTGTTACATACACAGGTTGGTGTGACTTAAGGAGGAAAGGGTCACATGTTTACCCTTCAGCCCAGCATCAAGTAAGGCTTGTTACATAAACACGTTGGTGTGACTCAAGGAGGAAAGGGTCACATGTTTACCCTTCAACCCAGCATCAAGTAAGGCTTGTCACATAAACAGGTTGGTGTGACTCAAGGCGGAGAGGGTCACATATATACCCTTCAGCCCAGCATAAAGTAAGGCTTGTCACATAAACAGGTTGGTGTGACTCAATGAGGAAAGGGTCACATGTATACCCTTCAGCCCAGCATCACATACGGCTTGTCACATAAACAGGTTGGTGTGACTCAAGGAGGAAAGGGTCACATGTATACCCTTCAGCCCAGCATCACATACGGCTTGTTACATAAACACGTTGGTGTGACTCAAGGAGGAAAGGGTCACATGTATACCCTTCAGCCCGGCATCACATAAGGCTTGTCACATAAACAGGTTGGTGTGACTCAAGGAGGAAATGGTCACATGTATAGCCTTCAGTCCAGCATCACATACGGCTTGTTACATAAACACGTTGGTGTGACTCAAGGAGGAAAGGGTCACATGTTTACCCTTCAGCCCAGCATCACATAAGGCTTGTTACATAAACACGTTGGTGTGACTCAAGGAGGAAAGGGTCACATGTATACCCTTCAGCCCAGCATCACATAAGGCTTGTTACATAAACAGGTTGGTGTGACTCAAGGAGGAAAGGGTCACATGTTTACCCTTCAACCCAGCATCATATAAGGCTTGTTACATAAACAGGTTGGTGTGACTCAAGGTGGATAGGGTCACATGTATACCCTTAAGCCCAGCATCACATAAGGCTTGTTACATAAACAGGTTGGTGTGACTCAAGGAGGAAAGGGTCACATGTATACCCTTAAGCCCAGCATCACATAAGGCTTGTTACATAAACAGGTTGGTGTGACTCAAGGAGGAAAGGGTCACATGTATACCCTTCAGCCCAGCATCAAGTAAGGCTTGTTACATAAACAGGTTGGTGTGACTCAAGGTGGAAAGGGTCACATGTATACCCTTCAGCCCAGCATCACATACGGCTTGTCACATAAACAGGTTGGTGTAACTCAAGGAGGAAAGGGTCACATGTATACCCTTCAACCCAGCATCAAGTAAGGCTTGTCACATAAACAGGTTGGTGTGACTCAAGGCGGAGAGGGTCACATGTATACCCTTCAGCCCAGCATCAAGTAAGGCTTGTCACATAAACATGTTGGTGTGACTCAAGGAGGAAAGGGTCACATGTATACCCTTCAGCCCAGCATCACATAAGGCTTGTTACATAAACAGGTTGGTGTGACTCAAGGAGGAAAGGGTCACATGTTTACCCTTCAACCCAGCATCATATAAGGCTTGTTACATAAACAGGTTGGTGTGACTCAAGGCGGAGAGGGTCACATGTATACCCTTCAGCCCAGCATCAAGTAAGGCTTGTCACATAAACAGGTTGGTGTGACTCAAGGAGGAAAGGGTCACATGTATACCCTTCAGCCCAGCATCAAGTAAGGCTTGTCACATAAACAGGTTGGTGTGACTCAAGGAGGAAAGGGTCACATGTATACCCTTCAGCCCAGCTTCAAGTAAGGCTTGTTACATATACAGGTTGGTGTGACTCAAGGAGGAAAGGGTCACATGTTTACCCTTCAACCCAGCATCATATAAGGCTTGTTACATAAACAGGTTGGTGTGACTCAAGGTGGATAGGGTCACATGTATACCCTTAAGCCCAGCATCACATAAGGCTTGTTACATAAACAGGTTGGTGTGACTCAAGGTGGATAGGGTCACATGTATACCCTTAAGCCCAGCATCACATAAGGCTTGTTACATAAACAGGTTGGTGTGACTCAAGGCGGAGAGGGTCACATGTATACCCTTCAGCCCAGCATCAAGTAAGGCTTGTCACATAAACACGTTGGTGTGACTCAAGGTGGATAGGGTCACATGTATACCCTTAAGCCCAGCATCACATAAGGCTTGTTACATAAACAGGTTGGTGTGACTCAAGGCGGAGAGGGTCACATGTATACCCTTCAGCCCAGCATTATATAAGGCTTGTCACATAAACACGTTGGTGTGACTCAAGGAGGAAAGGGTCACATGTATACCCTTAAGCCCAGCATCACATAAGGCTTGTTACATAAACAGGTTGGTGTGACTCAAGGAGGAAAGGGTCACATGTATACCCTTCAGCCCAGCATCAAGTAAGGCTTGTTACATAAACAGGTTGGTGTGACTCAAGGTGGAAAGGGTCACATGTATACCCTTCAGCCCAGCATCACATACGGCTTGTCACATAAACAGGTTGGTGTAACTCAAGGAGGAAAGGGTCACATGTATACCCTTCAACCCAGCATCAAGTAAGGCTTGTCACATAAACAGGTTGGTGTGACTCAAGGCGGAGAGGGTCACATGTATACCCTTCAGCCCAGCATCAAGTAAGGCTTGTCACATAAACATGTTGGTGTGACTCAAGGAGGAAAGGGTCACATGTATACCCTTCAGCCCAGCATCACATAAGGCTTGTTACATATACAGGTTGGTGTGACTATCTCAAGGAGGAAAGGGTCACATGTATACCCTTCAGCCCAGCATCAAGTAAGGCTTGTTACATAAACAGGTTGGTGTGACTATCTCAAGGAGGAAAGGGTCACATGTATACCCTTCAGCCCAGCATCACATAAGGCTTGTTACATAAACAGGTTGGTGTGACTATCTCAAGGAGGAAAGGGTCACATGTATACCCTTAAGCCCAGCATCAAGTAAGGCTTGTTACATAAACAGGTTGGTGTGACTCAAGGTGGATAGGGTCACATGTATACCCTTCAGCCCAGCATCAAGTAAGGCTTGTTACATAAACAGGTTGGTGTGACTATCTCAAGGAGGAAAGGGTCACATGTATACCCTTCAGCCCAGCATCAAGTAAGGCTTGTTACATAAACAGGTTGGTGTGACTCAAGGAGGAAAGGGTCACATGTATACCCTTCAGCCCAGCATCATATAAGGCTTGTAACATAAACAGGTTGGTGTGACTCAAGGTGGATAGGGTCACATGTATACCCTTCAGCCCAGCATCAAGTAAGGCTTGTTACATAAACAGGTTGGTGTCACTCAAGGAGGAAAGGGTCACATGTATACCCTTCAGCCCAGCATCAAGTAAGGCTTGTTACATATACAGGTTGGTGTGACTCAAGGAGGAAAGGGTCACATGTATACCCTTCAGCCCAGCATCAAGTAAGGCTTGTCACATAAACAGGTTGGTGTGACTCAAGGAGGAAAGGGTCACATGTATACCCTTCAGCCCAGCATCAAGTAAGGCGTGTCACATATACAGGTTGGTGTGACTCAAGGTGGATAGGGTCACATGTATACCCTTCAGCCCAGCATCAAGTAAGGCTTGTTACATAAACAGGTTGGTGTGACTATCTCAAGGAGGAAAGGGTCACATGTATACCCTTCAGCCCAGCATCACATACGGCTTGTCACATAAACAGGTTGGTGTGACTCAAGGAGGAAAGGGTCACATGTATACCCTTCAGCCCAGCATCAAGTAAGGCTTGTCACATAAACAGGTTGGTGTGACTCAAGGAGGAAAGGGTCACATGTATACCCTTCAGCCCAGCATCACGTAAGGCTTGTTACATATACAGGTTGGTGTGACTCAAGGAGGAAAGGGTCACATGTATACCCTTCAGCCCAGCATCAAGTAAGGCTTGTCACATAAACAGGTTGGTGTGACTCAAGGTGGATAGGGTCACATGTATACCATTCAGCCCAGCATCAAGTAAGGCTTGTCACATAAACAGGTTGGTGTGACTCAAGGAGGAAAGGGTCACATGTATACCCTTCAGCCCAGCATCAAGTAAGGCTTGTCACATAAACAGGTTGGTGTGACTCAAGGAGGAAAGGGTCACATGTATACCCTTCAGCCCAGCATCAAGTAAGGCTTGTCACATAAACAGGTTGGTGTGACTCAAGGAGGAAAGGGTCACATGTATACCCTTCAGCCCAGCATCAAGTAAGGCTTGTTACATATACAGGTTGGTGTGACTATCTCAAGGAGGAAAGGGTCACATGTATACCCTTCAGCCCAGCATTATATAAGGCTTGTCACATAAACAGGTTGGTGTGACTATCTCAAGGAGGAAAGGGTCACATGTATACCCTTCAGCCCAGCATTATATAAGGCTTGTCACATAAACAGGTTGGTGTGACTCAAGGAGGGAAGGGTCACATGTATACCCTTCAGCCCAGCATCAAGTAAGGCTTGTTACATAAACAGGTTGGTGTGACTCAAGAAGGAAAGGGTCACATGTATACCCTTCAGCCCAGCATCAAGTAAGGCTTGTTACATAAACAGGTTGGTGTGACTCAAGGAGGAAAGGGTCATATGTATATACCTTCAGCCCAGCATCACATACGGCTTGTCACATAAACAGGTTGGTGTGACTATCTCAAGGAGGAAAGGGTCACATGTATACCCTTCAGCCCAGCATCAAGTAAGGCGTGTCACATATACAGGTTGGTGTGACTCAAGGTGGATAGGGTCACATGTATACCCTTCAGCCCAGCATCAAGTAAGGCTTGTTACATAAACAGGTTGGTGTGACTCAAGGAGGAAAGGGTCACATGTATACCCTTAAGCCCAGCATCACATAAGGCTTGTTACATAAACAGGTTGGTGTGACTATCTCAAGGAGGAAAGGGTCACATGTATACCCTTCAACCCAGCATCAAGTAAGGCTTGTCACATAAACAGGTTGGTGTGTCTCAAGGAGGAAAGGGTCACATGTATACCCTTCAGCCCAGCATCACATACGGCTTGTCACATAAACAGGTTGGTGTGACTATCTCAAGGAGGAAAGGGTCACATGTATACCCTTCAGCCCAGCATCAAGTAAGGCTTGTTACATAAACAGGTTGGTGTGACTATCTCAAGGAGGAAAGGGTCACATGTATACCCTTCAGCCCAGCATCACATACGGCTTGTCACATAAACAGGTTGGTGTGACTATCTCAAGGAGGAAAGGGTCACATGTATACCCTTCAACCCAGCATCAAGTAAGGCTTGTCACATAAACAGGTTGGTGTGACTATCTCAAGGAGGAAAGGGTCACATGTATACCCTTCAGCCCAGCATCAAGTAAGGCTTGTTACATAAACAGGTTGGTGTGACTATCTCAAGGAGGAAAGGGTCACATGTATACCCTTCAGCCCAGCATCACATACGGCTTGTTACATAAACAGGTTGGTGTGACTCAAGGAGGGAAGGGTCACATGTATACCCTTCAGCCCAGCATCACGTAAGGCTTGTCACATAAACAGGTTGGTGTGACTCAAGGAGGAAAGGGTCACATGTATACCCTTCAGCCCAGCTTCAAGTAAGGCTTGTTACATATACAGGTTGGTGTGACTCAAGGAGGAAAGGGTCACATGTATACCCTTCAGCCGAGCATCAAGTAAGGCTTGTTATATAAACAGGTTGGTGTGACTCAAGGAGGAAAGGGTCACATGTATACCCTTCAGCCCAGCATCATATAAGGCTTGTTACATAAACAGGTTGGTGTGACTCAAGGAGGAAAGGGTCACATGTATACCCTTCAGCCCAGCATCAAGTAAGGCTTGTTACATAAACAGGTTGGTGTGACTCAAGGAGGAAAGGGTCACATGTATACCCTTCAACCCAGCATCACATACGGCTTGTTACATAAACAGGTTGGTGTGACTCAAGGAGGAAAGGGTCACATGTATACCCTTCAGCCCAGCATCAAATAAGGCTTGTTACATAAACAGGTTGGTGTGACTCAAGGTGGATAGGGTCACATGTATACCCTTCAGCCCAGCATCAAGTAAGGCTTGTTACATAAACAGGTTGGTGTGACTCAAGGTGGATAGGGTCACATGTATACCCTTCAGCCCAGCATCAAGTAAGGCTTGTTACATAAACAGGTTGGTGTGACTCAAGGTGGATAGGGTCACATGTATACCCTTCAGCCCAGCATCAAGTAAGGCTTGTTACATAAACAGGTTGGTGTGACTATCTCAAGGAGGAAAGGGTCACATGTATACCCTTCAGCCCAGCATCACGTAAGGCTTGTTACATAAACAGGTTGGTGTGACTCAAGGAGGAAAGGGTCACATGTATACCCTTCAGCCCAGCATCAAGTAAGGCTTGTCACATAAACAGGTTGGTGTGACTCAAGGAGGAAAGGGTCACATGTATACCCTTCAGCCCAGCATCAAGTAAGGCTTGTTACATAAACAGGTTGGTGTGACTCAAGGAGGAAAGGGTCACATGTATACCCTTCAGCCCAGCATCAAGTAAGGCTTGTTACATAAACAGGTTGGTGTGACTCAAGGAGGAAAGGGTCACATGTATACCCTTCAGCCCAGCATCACGTAAGGCTTGTTACATATACAGGTTGGTGTGACTCAAGGAGGAAAGGGTCACATGTATACCCTTCAGCCCAGCATCACGTAAGGCTTGTTACATAAACAGGTTGGTGTGACTCAAGGAGGAAAGGGTCACATGTATACCCTTCAGCCCAGCATCAAGTAAGGCTTGTCACATAAACAGGTTGGTGTGACTCAAGGAGGAAAGGGTCACATGTATACCCTTCAGCCCAGCATCAAGTAAGGCTTGTTACATAAACAGGTTGGTGTGACTCAAGGAGGAAAGGGTCACATGTATACCCTTCAGCCCAGCATCAAGTAAGTCTTGACAGATGGGCATGTTGAGGTGGTGATCATGATGCGTGCGGTGAGCGGGAGAGAGAGCGAGTTTCCTGTCAGGGTCGTACGTCCCCGCATGTCCCCGCGGGAACATGTGATCTATACCATACCTCACCAACCATGACACACATGTTGACACACATCCATCTTTCTTGCTGGCAACAGTCACACACTCCACTCAGCAGCTAACCACAGCTCTCCTTGAATTATACGGAGCTCAGGTGTTAATGTATTATACAAAACGGGGACCAAACAACAATACATTAACAACAATACAATCAGTGCCAATGGATGTCAGGATATGCAAGGAATACCAATGATAAGACAAATGATAGTGAATGGCTTAAACTCTGCCTTCTTTCACTTTATAGTATATCATGGCAATTAGGTTATCTTTGATCATCAATACATAATGGCATTGTATGCCAAAATTCAAACAATTGCAATATATCCTATAATCTTTACTGTTATTTAATACTAGAAATGATTTTTCTAGAAATAAACATCCTGCCCTCAAGAATGCAGTCCCCACCTCTAAGTATAAGATTGATTTAGCTGTCACTGCAGAGTGGCTCTGCATGCAATGAGAAGCCCAGTACTCTTCCCTGCACAATCACTAAAATCAAATCCCCACCTCTCCTCCCCCAGCTCCTCCTCTAGTAGCACACAGTCGGGAATAAATGAACTTGTAGCCGCGGGGTGAGCGCCATCAAATTCCAGTTCATTACACTATATCTGCTTGCTGCCACTGACTAATAATACATGTTTCCTTTTCTTTTGTCGCAGGTCTATGCTGAGGGCAAAAGGTGTGAAATAATGCATCCTTTTCTCCATTTTGACGTAATATCATGAACTTTTGGTACTCTTGGGACCTTGATCGTTTGTTCATTCAAATGCATTTACGATGCTCTCCTAAGAATAAATCTTTAACCTTTTTACACCCTGGGTATGTGCACGATCTGACAACTCTAAATCAACCCATGAAATAATGATAAATAAATATCAAGAGGGATTACTGAACCCAACTGAAAAATCAACTTTCGGCCAATAATTTTTCTAAAAAAATATTGAATCACTGTCAGAATAGTTTCTATAAGTGTTCAAACACATGTACTCTCCAGACATGAGTATTCAAATGGCACCATCATTTATATGAACCAAAAGGGAGTTGCTTTCTTATTGTCTCCATCCCTATCTTAACCCATTCACACTCAGAGTTCTTCTAGAAATTATCGTCTGCTACTCTCATACTTTTGAAAATAACTTGAGAATGAAGCAAAAGTTCACAAAATATTTGAAGGAGAGTTGTTGCTTTGCATCTGATTAAGATTTCTCCTTCAAATATTCTCCAAAAAATGCTATTGTTTGAGAAATATTATGAAAATTGTCAGGCCTCTTTTGGCCGCTCTGAGTGTGAATGGGTTAAGGTATCTCAGTGCGATTCATTGCCTTCCCATTCAGCCCCTAGATATTGAGCACATTCCAGAAATGCTATCAAATGTTGCATTTCAACTTGGAATAATACTAGCACACACTTCACCAATCAGTTCCATTGTCATTTTTTGTGCAGTGTCAAAATCCAATTTAAATACTGATATATTCAATTTCAATGGTGTAATTTGTTACCATGCCAACTGATTATTTGATTGTTCAACAACAATCACTTCAAAATTAATGTAATAGACATTTACCAAGGACGTATGAGAATAAATGACAGCTTATATCAACTAGTGAAATTGGGTCTGTGAAAATCAAACCTGACGCCTAAGAGCACTTGATATTATAAACCCTTTGATGCTGTGATACTTACTACATGAAAGTAAGACATGGTTGTCTGTAAAAAGAATTGTATATTTTTGTGTCTTCTTCATCATTTTGCTTTTTTGGTTTATAAATAATTTTGTTTGATACAGATGCAAACCAATGGTTATAGCAGTGCCTTCTTGCAATATCAATTAAATCAATGAATATCTAGAATGCTGACAAAATGTGGCAACATTGACCATACCTTTTTGTATTTGAGAAGATATCTTAAACCCCTAAGGATACAGCAATCTATAGTTAGAATTTCACAAAATATTGCATATTTCCATAAATGTACCATGTCCACAATTAATTCTTGCATATGAAAATATGCAATGCTTAAGTATATATGGTCACATAATGGAAATATAGCAATCCAATAATGCTGTAGCCAAAGCACATAATCCCATAAAGGTAAAACTTGAATATTAGAGAACATTGTATGGGAATAAAAAAATACACAAATTGTTTTTGACACAGCATATAATCCCATCATGGGTATAAAAAAAGTAGGGAAAATGGGAATTTAGGAATATCTGTTTTCTTGTCAGAATTTCCCTGATGGCTTGCTGCGTGGGTAATGAAGGGCCCTATTGGTGCATAACATAGAACAGTACCACACATCCTGTGTATCCTTAAAGAGGGGCCCCAATGATCATAACAGGATTATTGAGTAACATAGGATGTAAGTACGACACATCCATGGGCTTTGTGTCCTTAAAGAAGGGTCCAATGGTGCAGTACAGTCAACTAGCATTAACCCTATGCTGCTGGTGCCTAATTTGGTCAATACAAAAATGATGCAAAAAACCTGTAAAATAATTGAAACACTGGCAAATGGGTACTCATCTGGGAGTACTCAGTGAAAACTATCCAATGGATAGCAGCATGACAGGATTTAGATGGTTTTCAAAGATTTTGAATTCTTGTGCCTTGGATGACAGTATAGTCTCAGCATTGGAAGGGTCCAACACACACCTGTTGTCAAGCATTCATACATCAAGGCTTATCTTAACATCCGTCACCAACTGGCAGGAATTCAAGTAAGAGTGGAATCCCTCTTATCTGCGGTCAGCACAAATCACACAGAAGGCACTAGATATTGGACAGAATCTCAATGAAGACAAGTCTTATCCTCAGATGGACCAATGGGAGGACCTTAATTAACCTACTCATGTTTAAAGTTCCACATAAAAGGTGTTCAATAAGTGTCTAAGTGCTATATACTTTTTAAAATCTCTTTTTAATAAAGTTGTAATTTTCTGAAAATTTATAAGGAGTTCTAAATTCGGAAAAAATGTCTACCTATAAGTATCAACAAGAGCAGTTTTTATTGTCTTTATTGCCAATCATTAGGAGAGATTACTTTGAAGAGTTCCATATTCATTCCATATCATCATTCACGCTATCTGTGTCGTCTGCATATACAAAAAGCTCTCCTTCTTACATGTCTGAGCCACCCTTAAAAATAGGGGTGGCGAAACCTTTATAAAAAAAAAATAGAGAGATGTCACTTTGGATGCTCAAATGTGTTAACAAAACCTACCTTAACCTATTAATGCTCACAGTGACAGCTTAGCTTGGCATTTTTCAATGAAATCTTATTGGCAAAAGCATTTTAGGGAAGGATTTAAAGGAGAAAATTAAATCAGAACATAACCAACAACACTACTTCAAATAGTTTGTAAAATCAAGGTTTTGTCATAAGTATCACAGATCCAGACAGCAATTTCTGGAGGGACTCAAGACCATGAAAAAGTTAAAGATTGCATTTCAATGGAAGATAAGATATATTCTCAAAGGAAAAAGAGATACCTTATATAAGTTCCTAGAAAAGCAAAGATCTAAAAGACTGCAGCACAATGTAAAAAGGCACGGCCCCTTTTAAGTACCCAAAGTGGATCTACATGATTTAATATGTTTTCACTGTTGTACCAAGCACATCCCTAAATCTGAATAAGTTTTAAAGATGAGGTGACTCAAAATAAAACTGTAGTCTTACCTGTGAGTCCAGTATTGATGATTTGTGGACACAAGTCGTCATAGTTGGACATGAGGTAAATAGCACCATGCTTGAAACTCATTGCAAGGATAGACTGTTTCTGCTCATCTTCTGAAACACAAATAAACAGGCAATAAGCACATTGCAAGGAAACACAAATAAACAAACTAAAAATACATTGTAAAGAAACTTAAATAAACACACAATAAACTCATTGCAAGGATAGACTGTTTCTGCTCATCTTCTGAAACACAAATAAGCACATAATAAGCACATTGCAAGGAAACACAAATAACACACTATAAAAAGATAGCAAGGAAAGTCAATTGAACACAAAATAAACACATTGAAAGGATGGACTTTTTCTGCTCCTCTTCAGAAACACACTATAAACACATTCCAATGTTAGACTGTTTCTCCCTCTAGAAATTCTTGGACATATTTAAAGAATGTAAGTTTTAATTTACATAATCTAAAATGTACTCCATTAAGAAAAATATTACAACTTTCCTAATCTGACCTGTTCAATTCAACCATTATGACTGATGGTTAGGGGTATTAACAGCGTGATAAAATTTTCACACTGTGAATCTATTGGTCATTTTAGGGTGGCTGCATAAATTGCCCAAACATAAAAATGACATTATGTGGCCATAGGTCTGTGACTGTGTGTCTGCATGGACATGAAGCGTATGAAAAATAGCCCTCACAATGCTTGCTCCGGGGCTACCATGCATTTATTCTTCACAATGGACAAGTACAAAGTGCCAATGGTAAGGAATATACCTGATAGATTGCCACAATCATTTTTTTATTTTTGAATATTTTTTATTCAGATTGCCACAATCATGGGCCACAGGCAACATTATACTCTGAAGCTGACAATAATATTGCATTTTTATTGTATCTTTCCTCAATTAGTTGTCGGAACTTTTAAAAAACATTTTTAGCACAAAATGCATGCAACAGATTTAAACATTTTATGACAAATATTACCAATGTTAAAGTTATAGTCACAAAAATAAGGCTTACGCCCAGTAGCTTCTACCAGGACTTGACCCAATGCACTCCAGATAATTAGTACATGTACCTCGTTTTTCACTTTTAAATGATTACCTCCTGACTTGAACGTCCAAGAATGATATATAGAAATATACATTTACACAAAGTGCTATAATCATGCCCTAAATGCCCACATAAATCAACTTCTCATATTTCAGCCCCACATTAACTCCATCATACCAAGGTAACCTAGTGTCTCAGTCACAGCTATTGAGGTTACGTTATTGTTATTGTTACAGCTATTGTTAGTAAAGAGAATTGTCTATTAACCCATTTATATCTGATTTGAACACAAAATTGGTCTGATAACATATAACATAACTCATCAAAAGACTAACATTTTAAAAACATTTCAAAGGGGTATGATTGTTAATCCCATCATAAGTAAGAACATTCTGTCAAATATTTCAGACCATCTATACATCCTTGAATATAAACAGAATAATGCAATATATTTGCTGTTCGAAATGTGTGGCCTGGCAATGGCCGTCCTAAATCTCGGTGGGAAAAAGGTACTTCATGGGATTATTTAAAGTGCACATACAATATGCAATATGCATGGCAGATTCCATGCTACGGCCATTATACTGACAGTTGATGACTGCAGCTCTGGCTGGTATGCATCGCTTAGTAATCCTTTCTGGACACCTACCTCTACCATGATCACCACTTTCACCCAGAGTAGCTGTTATTTTTCACAAGTTCCCAGATAGAAGTCAGCATAAGGGACCTACTAAACTGAGGTCCTCGATCCAAGGTCAAAACTAAAGTAAAGGTCGATTAAGGACAATGGTGGCCAGTAAATAATATACTGTAATGTTTGAAATATTAACGTGGAAGTAATATTGGCGACTTTAACGAGTGGGCCCGATTCGTTAATATCAGGATCCGTTAATATTTTTTTTCTATTTTGTATTCAAATTGCGTATCTAGTCAAAATTACACATGGTCAGTTGACAACCATTCGACCACCTGTTTGGATAAACCAAATCCCCTTCTTACCCAATCATGCTTGGAGATTTCCTTGACTAGACCTGTGACACTTTCAAAAATAACTTTGAAATTAAGCATAAATTGAAAAAATATTGGAAGGACAGTTGTTAGTTAGTGTCTAATTTACATTTTCCCTTCAAATATTTTCTGAGAATCGCTTTTGTTTTAGAGATATCCCCAAAATAGTCAGGCAGTTTTGGCTGCTACTGGCATCATTTGGTTAAGTGGGCTAAAAACTTCAGACAATTTGAATCGATTCACGTCTTTGAAGATCGCTATAGAGTCATCCTGTCAGTGGTCTTCTAAGCAGATTTGATTGTAATGAATTAACTATAACTACATAAACCCTAAAATATATCCTCAAAAGAGGGAAAATCTAAACCTAGCACTGACCTAATGTTTCACTGAATGAGGAGACTATAAGAGATAGAGGGCTGGTAAGCTATATACATAGGTGGAACAATGCATATATTCTTCAGAGGAGTCATTTAGAAAAGATTTTTAAAATGCATAACTTCTCATGTTTACTTTGCTATAAATTTTCTGAAAGGCTTTTTAACAGCTGCAAATACAAAGTAACAGGCAATAACCTAAACATATTCATGTATTCATATTCATATTCAAAGTTTTCTTTGAATCTGAAAATTTATTAATATAAAAGTACTTGCATATAAAGCATGTTTTTCAAAAAGAAAAATGGCTGTACAGTGATGAGCTATTCTCCTATGAATATTTTCTAATTATACACTTCCAAAAGACATTTCCAAAATAAG